>NW_019379519.1:1223391-1313403 GCF_000648655.2 Copidosoma floridanum | reverse complement strand
ATTATTATTATTATTATTATTTTTCTTTGTATCACGATTACGAATTGTGCAATATATATACACACTCATTATATTAATTGTATCGAATTTTAAATGGAAACTATAGTGATGAGACACGCCTATAGTGGTCGTTGCGCTACTCTGTGATTACATACGCTGTTTAAGGAAAATAGATCGCGCGAGCGCGATCGTCGCAATATATAGGATATGTAACGTGTAGGTTGTTATTATGCATAAACGTAACTCCATTGAAAATCTTGACGAGAGGAAAGAAATAAGTCATTCATGAAAACCCAAATCAAGCACGGGAAACAAAAGTTATGTTTAAGTTTAAAGATATAATATTATATACGCATCGCGCGATGATGAGGGATATTTTTTATCCTTGTTGCTTAACTTGAAATCTCGCTGAATAGATATACATACATATATATTGAAGATAACAATGTAATAGTTATACATATAATATATACAAGTCGGCCTCAAACCAAAGCAAAGTGTAATGATATTACCTTTATCTATTATCTACGTTTTTAAAGTAGGAAAAAAAATATAATAAATATATATATAAATACATATAAAATTGAAGTTAAGCTCGAAGAAGCATAATTTCTTTCGTTACGTAAGAAACGAGTTATTAAAATTCGATGGGCAAGTATTACAGCACCACTTGACAACTCTTTTAATGAATAGTATACGTTTGATATTGGAAGTATACAGTGTAAAAGTAGCGGATGATGTATCATGTGGAAACGGTACTATCGCGCACGAGAATGCGTGTACACGTGCAGCCGATCCGATCTCGAAAGGAAATTAGGGGAAGGTTTCCATTTCGGGGTGGGACAGTCGCATATGATTACGGGGGCTTTTGCTTCGAAATGCCAAGGGTGTGTTACATAGGACGAGAAAGTGCAAATGATTAAACGTATACACGCGTAAGCAAATATTTATCGCGACTCTTTACATATACGTAAAGTGCATTTGTACAGTTAACTTGGCATTTTACGAAAATATACATTATATACTATATACATTTATCTACACTTCGATGATTAACATAGGAACTATTGTCTTTTTTCGAGAAGAATGCGATTTTCTTGTAACGAAGTAAAATAAACGCAATTAAAGTATATAAAATTTAGACACTTAAGGATCTTTACCTTTGCTTTTGAGCAGAGTGCCTCCAAACAGTTCTCTTTGAGCCAAAATACAAAATTGTACTTACACGTGTATAGATAAATACAAACATGCGAGCAATCTTCTGCGTAGCTTTGCGAATAAAAATCCATTTTTTCATTGTAACCACAATCCTTTTTTTTTTTTTTTTTTGTCGTGTCCACGAAATCACATTACTCAATCAACATTTATCCGAAGGAATGTTAATCAAATGAAAAATGAAATACAAATTTTTTCAGGGATTCGCGAAATTTTTCGTTGTAAAGAATTATTGGTTGCAAATGGGTGATTGACAAGTTCGAATAAAGTTTCGGGCGACCGGTTGCAATCGGTTGGAAAATCGGGGCCGAGCGTCCAAACAAGCATACAAGATCAACCGGGGAAGTACTTGGACGATCGGCACCAATCGAAGCGAAGGCAACCGGTGGCTCTGTAAATAACGTATGTTTGCTGAAACGACTAGGCGTATTGGATGACATTTTTCAAGTACAAAAGCGTTAAAAGTAATCTATGGTTAAGAAAAAAACTTACAAAAGGAAAAATTTCAAATAAAAATTCATTCAATCAAGCACATCTGTAAAAAAAAAAAAATGTAAATTTGGTGACAAAACTTTTTTGCGCGATTGTTAAATAATTTTGCGATTTTGTGCTTCAATAAAAGATACGAATGATTTTTGAATAGGCATAAATTTTCAGAGGAACTACGACAAAAGTCGCGCAACTCGTCGACGCGATCGAACGAATCTGTGATCCAAAGCGCACTCGGCATGTATTATATGAAACAAGTGCACGAGATTTGCGTGCAAGTCAATTTGAAAATTTACGCTATCTCTTGGATTTTTTCTTTCCTTGTACTTCATACTTCATATTCCGTTGAATTTATCGCTTGATAAAAATCACACCAACCACTGTTTGCTTGCATTACCAATAAAAAAAAAAAAAATTAATTGCGGATTAACGAGCGACGTGTAAAGGATCAATATGAATCAAAGTAATTGCAATAAGTCGTGTATAGGTTGAAGTCAACGAAAGTCAGATTTAAACATTAATTAGATGCATAGCTGAAATGTACATGATGATCAAGTATAAAAATTCTGTGACAATGTAAACTGTAATTTATCGATTATCTTCTATGTGTAATGAAATTTTGCCAATGTTCGATTGTTTGTTTTGAAAAATAATTTTAAAAAAATAAAATAAAAAAACATTCAACAGAAAATTGAAAATTTACCTCATCGTAAGAACAAAGTCGATTGAATGGACCTATGAGACGAAAAAATGATGTAAAACACGTTAGGGTATTATCTATAATATAATAGTGGACGAAAAAATCCTACCTTTGACCAGTGATTGACACATCGAAAATATATACATATATCGTAGAGACTCGATCAATTTTTGAATATAATGCTACTACAGTCTAGCGAGATTTTGCTATAAACACGGTATTTACCTTTGTACTTGTAGACCTAAAATAGTAGATCGCGCAAATCCTTTTTCTATACAAACAAAAAAAATAAAATAAAATAAGATAAATCAATGTAAAAACAAATTTATGATCGACATCTTCGACTCTTTGATTTTGTTTCGTCTACTAATTACGTCCATCATATATATATATATTTCTACTATCAAAAACTAATCGTGATAGATTAAGTGAGCTTCAGAAAAACATTTCGATATATTTCACGTGCACACGTTCTCAAAAGACAACCAAGTGGAAAGTAGAGATGAAGGAAAAGTAATAAATGTAGTAAAGAAGAATGAAGAAATGATAAAAACTAAGGTACTTTAATGAATAAAATAGATAAATAAAACTCTATGTAGCGGCGACGTAGAGAGTATTTCTTATATTTACTAGTCTTTATATCGTACGGTTTCATATTTATAGCTTACACACAAGAATTATAAATTATTTATCCATACATCTATATTGTAATGTATATCTTTGGAATCCTTAAATTCATTTTAATAAAATCGTAATACACTACTTGTGTTTTCGTTTTTTTCATTACCAGTTACCTTTTGAAAAAAATAAATGATAGGTACTGTGATTAAAATTATATACTTGTATCCAGTTGCATGATTCTCAATCAAATTTATTTACAAAATTACTCATGTCATACAAAACTTTTATTCTTTTATTTTTTTTTTTATAATTACAACTACACTAGGGCATTTTATACAGCTTTACCAAGTAATTTACATTTTAAATGTAATTTAAATCTATTTGCAGTTGATATTGTGATTTTTATTAAATAATCCAGTGTTTCACAACACAATCACTTTGAGTACTGAAAAAAACCATTTTATCAAAGCGAGTAATGTACAACAGTTGAAAAATAATATTTACATTAATAATCAATTTATTCTCTATTAATAAACAAATATAAAAATCACCCACGATACGATTTCTTTGCCCTCCAATCTAAAAATTCATCGTAATCTTCTCCATCGCTGGAAGAATCACTGTTATCTTGCTTCTTATCAGCTGTCTTAACAAGTTCTTTTTGTTTCACCAAGTCCATCACTCTGGACCAATTTCTCAGTTGCTCTTCAATTACATCAAGCTGCCTTTCTGTAGCAGCCTCCTCCTGGTCATCTCCGATAATCTGTGCTGATTGTGCTGTCTCTTCTTTAATTTCTTTTTGAAACCTCTCCCATTCCTCTTCAATAGGATTTTTGTATTCAACATTACGAGCCTTAAAGTAATTACTTTTATGATTATAAAACTACAAAAAATTTTTTATCCTACAACTTTCACAACAGTTACCTTAGCATCCTGTATTGGATCATCAAAAAAACCTTCTGGAAGGGCAGACTGATTATCTTCCTTAGCATCTTTTACTTCTGATGTTTTTTCCTCTGAACCATCAACCTCCATGCGACCATTTGTTGTAGATGCACCATTTGCTAAAGCATCTTTTGGCACAATTGTACCACCACCACTACCGCTACTGACAGTCGAAGAACTATCAAAAAAGTCTGATGGCAAGTTTGCTTTGACATTTGGTGGAGGTTGTCCAGAATTTTTTAAAATTCCCTTGACTCTCTTAGGTTCCTGATGCTGTGATTGAGACGTGGCTGGCCTTTTATTTGATGCCACAGGTTGTGGAGGTTTCATAGGTCGAGCAGCCTCTAACTTTGTCTTCTTAGCCATTTCGATGTTTTCTTTGTGTGACTTTGAGTTTAAATGAACTGGCCACACAGCTTCGTTGCGTACCTGAATTTTGCATAAAATACACACAAGCTGATCCAGCTCGTTGTATGTGTTGCAGAAGTTAAGGAATCTTATTTAAAAAATATTAAACTCAATAATTGTGCTTGAAAATTGAAGAAAAGGCAAAGCAATTTATTTCATTTGAAAATTAATATAAAAGGATATCTGGCAAGTGGGTGTTCTATTTTTTTTATAGAACTGTGCTTTTTCTTAGCCTCCAACATCGCTTTCCTCAACTCTTCCTTGCTTAACTTCTTTTTTGCTGCCATTGTTGTTATTTTAATAATTGTTTACACTAAATTTCGTTCGAAAGCTGAAAAGTAGAACTTTCCAAAACTGTCTGCACTTATTGAAGGTTATGTTATTTGAACTCTCTTTTTCTGTCGCGTTGATGTTGTTGTCCAAATGAGCGGCAAAAATACAAATGGGTACGCGCCGGTAACAAATTGTTTATGAATACTTCGTTATAAACAAATTCTGATGATTAACTTTGGTTATCCTTGTACAAAATACATATCTTCATAGTGTTTGTGAATGTTTTAAACGTGACTTTTGAGTAATCAAGATTAATTTAAACAAATAAAAAGTATATTATCATACGCTTAGAACTGATAGTGTGTGGATATTTACATGCACGAGTTACGTAATCTAATTAACAATATCCTGATTCATGTTGTCGTATAAATATTTACCGCAAAACTCATTCTCTAAACTGTGATCGCTGCCTTACAAGTAGGTTACGTTGCACTTTTCAAAAACAACGAGTAATCATTTCATTTTTTTTTCATTATCTTTCTGGTCTAATAAATATTTTATAAAATATTAACAGTGTCTCGAATTGCAAAAGTTTTAGTTAAGTATGGAAGAAAAAAGTAATGAGTTCAATAATAGAAAATCAGTTATAGGATTATCTGCTCAAGTGTTGACACAAAATGAGCTTGTTGCATTTATTGTAAAATGTGCCAATTTTGCTGCCATTAAACATAGTAAACAGAGAAGATGCAACAAAGAACAGACACCGTACATCAATCATCCCATAGGTATGCTGAATTTCATAAAATATGATAATTAATAGTCTGAATTTAAATATCTACATTGACATAGTTACTGTTATGTGAACAATTCAATGATTTAATATGATACTGTTTATAGGAGTTGCAAATATATTAGTTGAGGAAGGAAACGTGTATGATCCTAATGTCATAGTAGCTGCTTTACTTCATGATACAGTAGAAGATACAGATACCTCGTTTGAGGAGATTGAGGAGCATTTTGGTGAAAAAGTGAGAAAGATTGTTGAAGAAGTCACTGATGACAAATCTTTGCCAAAGTTAGAAAGGAAAAGATTGCAAATTGTACATGCTCCAGATTCCAGTTTTAAAGCAAAGCTTGTCAAACTCGCTGATAAGCTGTATAATTTAAGAGATTTGGAAAAAGAAACACCTGTTGGATGGTCCCTAGACAGAGTTGATCAGTACTTTGAGGTGATTTTTTTCACATTGTTCTTTTATTATCAAATAATACTTGTACCTTATGTTTATACATCATAGCAATGATTAAAAAAAAAATTTACAGTGGGCAAAATCTGTTGTTAATGGACTGAAAGGTACTAATGCCAAACTAGAAAAGTTATTAGATGCCATGTTCGACAACCATGACTTGAAAATTAAGGAAATAAAAGAAGGTTTAGGGAATAAATTATAAGGTGATTTTGTACATACATGAAACGGGTAACATATATAGAGTAAAAGAGAATGTTGTGTAAAAAAAATTTATATTATAACTTTACAACAAACATTTTCAACAATTAATCATTCAACCTTGCAACCATGATCCTTTCCTCGTAACGTTACTTATTTTCTTCATAAAACGACTTCATGTACTTGGCCAAAATTTCAACTTCGTCCAGTGTCACTGCGTTGTACAGCGAAGCTCGAATCCCACCGACCGACCTGTGGCCTTTCAACTGCAACATGTTGTGATCCTTCTTGGCTCCCGTGACAAATTTGTTCTCCAGCTCTTCGTTGTTCTTTATTCTGAATGGAACGTTCATTCTGCTGCGGCAGTCCTTTTGGATGGGGCAAACGTAGAAGCCGTTCGACTCCTCGATCGCGTCGTAGATCAGCTTGCTCTTTTTTGCGGCTAGATCTCGCATACCTTCTACTCCACCGTTCCTCATTATCCAGTCGAAGACGAGACCAACAAAGTAGATTCTAAAAACGCGAGTTTGTCAATTTACTCGTTACCGATAGAGTTACCGGTCAACCTAGTCATACAGCAGGGTTTACTTACTGGAAAACTGGTGGCGTGTTGTAAATCGAGTTGGCTTCGGCCACCACGCTAAAGTCGAAAATTGAGGGGCATATCGGCATCGCCGTGCCGATAAAGTCTTTCCTGACGATCGCGATCGTGACTCCGGACGGTCCAACGTTTTTTTGCGCTCCGGCAAATATACAAGCAAACTGTACGGAAAAATCACAGTTAGAGATGAAATTTTCTATGATATTTCTCGTCAAGTGTCATTATATACTTTACCTTGGAAACGTCAACTGGCTTTGAGATGAAATTCGATGACATGTCCGCTACCAAAGGAACGCCATGGGTATCGGGAACATCGTGGAACTCAATTCCTACAATTATTCCCAATTTTTTAGTAATGCAATAAATTTCTCACTCGCATGACTATGGAAACAAACTGACCATGAATCGTTTCGTTATCGCAGTAGTATACGTATGAAGCATTCGGATCGAGATTCCAGGCCGATTTTTCAGGGATTTCGGTGTATTTACTGGTTTTCGGTAGCACCAGATTAACTTTTCCATACTTTGCAGCTTCTTTCGCCGCCTTTGACGACCAGGAACCTGTGGATGTATGAAAAACGTGGCGTCAATGAACGGAAAAAATGGCTTGACGATCGCGAACTGACCGGTAACTATGTAATCGGCGGATCCTGTTTTCATCATGTTGAGCGGCACTGCCGCAAATAGTCCACTTCCACCACCTTGCAGGAACATGACTTTGTAGTTGTCCGGTATGTGGCTGAAAATTCAATATTGACTCTATTATAAATTAGAAGAAAAAAAATTCATTTATACAATTCAACCGATTCTTACAGAATTTCCGTGAGTCGTGCCTGCGCATCTTCGATCACTTTTTTAAAATCGGCAGACCGATGACTGATTTCCAATATACTAACTCCAGTATTCCCGTAAGTTAACAATTCATCCTGAACTTGCTTCAACACCTTCAAACACAAAGTTATCAATCAGCGTCGATGTATACATATATGTATGTAAATATTATATACTTATTTTGTCGAGAGTAGCATGGGCGTGACAACATCTCGTGATAAGACATCAATAAACGTGACTCAATTACGTAATTATTTCATAATCAAATTTCGACATAGAGTACGTTTGATTTGCGTATCGTCCGATCCATCAATCTCACACGTATAATAAACGGTTTTATCCTTTCAATGACTGGTAAAAATAATTTTTCGAGACGCGCACGTTGTTTTAATTAACTTAATCAATTTGATGTTGAAATAAAATTGACCTACCTCGAAAAACTAGTTGTACACGAAAACTCGAGAGTCGAGGAATAAGAAAGATAGCCGGCGCACGTGATGAAAAGCGAAAACGAGAGGAGGAAAAAAAACGTGTGTGCCGTTATCTCTTACCTCGAGGGGAAGTTTTCCCGGTCCGGCGCCAAAGTTAATCGCTCGCTCGCCCATTTCGTGAACCGCGTGTTTCCAAGTCTGGACGCTTCGTCTCTCGCGTGCGGCGGTCGAAAGCCTCTGCCTCTCGGACAACGGCGCCGGCCAGAGAAAGATGTGGCCGCCCTACCCCTCCTTCGCTCGGCCTCGCTCTCTGCGCGTATACATTACACGCCTTCTATCTCTTATCGGCAACAGTCGGGCCGGTCCCTCTCTCTCTCTCTTTCTGCTTTCTTTCTGTGTATTTTTTCATCTTCCTCCTCCTCCTCCTCCTCCTCAACGCGACGTCAGACTCCCACAGTTCTAGATCTCGTTTAATTAATCGTTGCTGACCAACAGTAATGTAATAAATTGCAAAAGTAAGTATATCGTAATGAAACACGCGTCGCTATTTTTTTTTTTTTTTTTTTTTTTTTTTTTTTTTTTTTTCTTTTTTTTTTTTTTTTTTTTTTTTTTTTTTTTTTTTTTTTTTTTTTTTTTTTTTTNTTTTTTTTTTTTTTTTTTTTTTTTTTTTTTTTTTTTTTTTTTTTTTTTTTTTTTTTTCTATAGACGTGCAGATCTGCGTGTTTCGTACTGCCATTACCGATCATCAGATATATCTTTTGCCGGTTTTGCAGTTTATTATCGCTCATCGGACGTTTTCGAGATCCCCCGCGAAGAAAATGTGCTGGTCTCACTTGGTTTCTCAATTGCAGCAATTCACTGTGGAATATACGTATGTACATACATACGGTACAATATAACTTTGTGAGATTCGATTTAGCGAGTCAGATGCAATGAGGCGAGCCATGGACGAGTGCAATCTAGTTTAAAACCGGCTTGACCGGCTGTCCACAAGTTGAGAACCCGTTGCTGACGGGGACGTGTGAAATAAATAATATATGAATGTATCATTATTATATACCTACCTCGCACATACACAGGTGCACTTGTACGATTGACGATTACTTGTCATTTTGATACTTGTGATACCGATATACCTGTGTAGTCGCGGTGTATCATATAGAATCGATGAGTTTTGCGTACAGCTTGATGATAAATAATTTAAATACATTTTTATTTCATTTGTGCTATACAATAATGAAATCGTGTATGATACAAAGTACATAAATTGGATAAGTTTGCGACGAAAACACCGCTGTGGTACGATTTTCATTAAAAGAAAAATTAATGAGCATAGAAATTTATTTCTTATAAACTTCAGAATATAATATATTCAATACTGTAAAAACACAATTTATAATTTGTAAGGATTAAGTAAAGCAAGCGCACCAATTATTTTACCAAGTTACATGACTGGATAGCATACTTTTAATCACGTACGATTTTTTTTTTTTTTTTTTTTATTTAATAACGATTTTCGTGAAGACTTGAGTAATTTTGCGAGCAACTGTTTTATCGTTAGCACACCGCAGTAAATTTATTTGATCAAACAATTAGTAGCTGATGGTATTGAATCGACGCTGAATATAAAAGAACATGATTTTATCGTCTCGCACACATTAAAAATAATATCAATTAAAAATTTGGAGCGAATGTAATCTCCACTTGTCTGACTTATCAAAAAATGATGTTATTTGTGGGTCATATTAAATTGGCAAATAACCGTCCATGTACTTGCAAATACACTTTTGTACCAAAAATTTGATTACTTTTTACTACCTTGGTCTTTGATTGCTTTACATTATATGCATACATCGTATAGGTGATGATAGCCGCCGTACTAATCTCTCTTGTGCCAGGGTCAAATAATGATGATGATAATTTGAATGAACGAAAAATGAGTCACGCCACTTTTGATTAAATAATATCGCGTGATGGTTGTTGGCTGGTATCGAGTTGGCTCCCGAGAGGAGAAAGTTTACTTTTCTATTTGTATGTGGTCCGAGTCATCTGAGGGTCATTAACATGATGTCCGGTCGAGTTGGCTCCCAAGTCTTATTTGAGGGGCCCGATCGAATTGGCTCTCGCGAAATACCAGATACCGTATATATGCATATTAATGTCCACTCAAATATGTAATGTCCGTAGTTGCAAGTGTGTTTACATTGTGCGGTTGTTGACTTTTATTTTGTTACTCTCCACGAAAATGGATGTTATCGCCAGTGAAAAAGAAACACCACTGATATGTTTGGACCGCTATACTTTTAGTTTCCACAAAGTGCAAAGAGCAACGGTATTCAACGCTGGAAATGTATGTACACTGAGGAACTGCAAATCTTACATGAAACTGGATTCGTGCAACAAAAGATTGTGGAAAAATTTATCGATCACCCACATGGTAGCATCGACGAAGGTATTTTTGTTTGATGTGTTTTTTTTTTTTTTTTTTTCATTTTACGTATAGGTATTTTAAATAGCAGGAGAAAAATCAGGGACTAATTGAAACAAAGGGTCATCAAAGACGTTGTTTCCACTCGGCCGGCAAAAATATTAAAGAACAAACCGAAGAAGAATTCGGCTAAAAATATTTCAGCAAATCACAGGATTTTCGTCGTCTTGGATGGAATATGGGCATTTATCGACGTAGTTTTCCACCAAAGTTGCGAGAGACGACTTCAGATTTTGATGATGTGCAGGTAGGTAGGGAACTCTTGGACCTCCCACTAACAATAACGAAAAACTTTTGTATTTTGATGCGTATTAAAATAGTTTGTTTACGTTACTCTTTTTTTTCAGCCATTGAAATCAAATGGTTTTTTTAGAGAACAATTTATAAAATATGGAGATAAAACTACTCTCTACTTTTCTACATTCTGGGCTCTTACAGGGACTATAAATATGTTTTACGTGGCGCCACTACTTAATCCCAGAATGATGAACTCAATGAACTGACTTTGCCAGTAAATTGCAAAAAAGCATTGGATTCGACCTTATGAGTAAAGAGAATAGTTTATTTGCCATGTGCACGGGGTATTGGTGGATATTATTGAATATACCAGCTCCGTACATGACGATTACTTTTTATTATAAATAAAATTGTTTTCATTCCAGTGAGATGCTATGCTTTTTTATTGTATCACTCTAGCATTAACAGTACAGCCTTACTATACGAACTAGACAAATACGAAATAAAACTTGAAAATTTACATGACTTATTATATACAATTTGCTGTATTACGTTAAATAGACATAAGAGAATCGCCAGAGAGTTAAACAAACTGTATTCACGCGCTCAGTTCTAATCACCAATAGAAACGTTGCTTCTTTTATGAAGATTCAGCGATTGGCCGAAATTTCCCACAGCTATTGATTATCATCCCAGGTGGCGCGACAGATCCTCGGTGGAGCTGCCTAATCGGTATATTTTTTATTTCAAAGTTCTACGCGTGAAATTATTATAAAAAATTGATGGTTAAACTATGCGCGATAGCTAAATTTAATTGAAAAGTGCAAGTAATATTCCAAAGGTTGGAAAAATTATTCAAAACCCGATGAGAGAGACGAAAAGAGTTCCGTCGTTGCGGCGGGTAGGGTGGCGGGGGGGATACAGAAGTAAAACAGAAGACGGCTTTGAATCTTAGCGCCGTGACCTTCCGCGTCCTCAAACGTCAGTCTGCTACAGGCTGCGCATCCGTCAAGAGTTGTTCGTCGGTTGCCAAGCAATTTCCAGTTCCTCCAGACGTTGCTGTTTACTTTGATTTATAAACCAGGTAAAAAATAGAAAACCAATAATTCGTGATGGTATTTGAAAGTATCTAGGTGTAACCTAGTTGCCAAAGGGTACACGTAAGTTTAACGATAACCGAGTGACGGCCTTGAATTTCGTTAATAATTGTGCGCGACGAATCGTCATCGGGGTGCCAATCATGTTGGAAAAATAATGTCGCGTGTTCGTACGATTTTCGCGATGAATTCTGGGGGTTGTTCTTTCACGCTTATATACTTACGGGTGCGCATACTTATTGACACTTTATTCGTTATTGTTTCTAACAACCCTAAATTGTCTGTAACCTTGAAAACAGTGTCCGGTCTCTTTTAACGATCATTTCTGTATTTTACTAAAATATAATTTAACCGTACGTTTTCTGACACGTGTGTAAATTGTCAGTTGTCCCAATTTTCGTTAGAGCTTGTGCATTTGCTACGTTAACATTTTGGATTGTTTTGACACCCTAAGAACTAAGAAGAAAATTCTTAAAAAATAAATTTCGTGATGTACCTACTCTGGTGTTACATTTAAGTGATGCCGTAAAAGTGTGTCGGCCATTATAATATCATTGTGTAACTCGGCAAAATCGATGAATCTACCAATGGACCTCACATTTCTATTTATTGTTGGTCAAGCGTCAAACTGTCTAGCCTTGGTTTTCATTGTTAAATTAATTCAAGGTGTACTTTTGTGTACCTACTTATGCATTGCACAAATGAAAAATAAATTACGACATACTTGTACGATTTTCAGGAATTGCTTAAACCGGTGAATACTTGAAAAACTTGATGTTTTAATTGCAAATGTACAGTCTGATGAAAACGTTTCAGTTATTTTTTATAACCACGTGAGAATCATTCGGTTAAAGGTCATGACAACAATAACATGGCATGTGCACAAGCTGAGCGAAATTCCTACTAAATCACTTTTTGACAACGAGGCATCAAGAAATGTCAAAGCGCATCATCTACAGGAAAAAGAAATTCATTTCGTCGTGTTCCTACTGAATCGATAAAAAAAGTTTTAGAGAAGGCAAAAGAGCTATTTTGCACGAGGTTATGTCGAGCCTCTAAGAGCATGAAAAATGTGCAAATTCAATAGAGTGCTAAGGGCGAGGCATCCATAAGTACTTACTCGTTATAAATAGTTCCCTGTGAAATAAGATACGATGGCACTCTGTATTTTGGTGACTCAGTTAGGTATAAAAAAAGAAGTCTGGTGATAACGTATCAGCTTTTATCACTCTAAAGTGTCATTAAAAAGTAAATAAACTCGGCGATATCAGGGAATATAAAGTATATCTCCTTATGTACAAAGGTAAAGAGATACAATCCATATATATATTCTCTGATAATATGGAAGAAGGAAATAGAGGCCTCATGCCAGTACTATACCTATATGTTCATTGCACAGCTGACGCTGCACAAGAAGCAGACTTTCGGAGTTTCGAAACCGATGAGGACACGTGAACAGCCAGTAGGCCAACACGTGTAAGCGCATGCTCGCCTTCTCTGTGCTTATCCGTTTTTTTTTTTTTTTTTTTTCTTTTTTTTGAAGTCGAGTTTCCACCGGTTATACTTTAGTCGCGTTTTTTCGTAGCAGGTACCGGCGTTAAACTGTTACCTGTACACATTTGCTTTGAGGATCTAAGTATCTAAAATCATACCGCCTTTTCCATTATTAAAGCGCTATTTTTCATTAAAAAATAACAAATAATTTCCATTTTTAATTTACATGCTTTTCAACTTACTTTAAGAGGTAATCGAATGAAATTTCACCTCGTACTACTAAATTACTACTTGTTCGATCAACTTGATCTTACAGAATTATGCATGGTTCTCGCAGTGGATTTTGAAAAGAATCATTGATAAGCTTATTACGTATATGGTATCTATTGTATTGCGGGATAGTGACCACATCGATCTGATTAGATTAATGATAAACTGTAAACAAAATGCACAAGATTGCAATTTCGTTTTTAATCGCATCATAATATGTGTATATAAGTGAATTTTATTGCAATGGTTTTAGCGTATTAGTGATGAATTCAGATCTATCACCTGCTAATTTTTTAACAAAAAAATATAACGCTTTCATTCTTCAGTAGAGATCATTCTAAAAATTACTAAACCATAACTTTCGTAGTTGATTGGTGGATGAAAAGAATTTGCCATTACATTTCTATATGACTTCAAATAACATTCATAATTGATAATCATGCACTGCATCTGGCTTAATAATTATATCGTTTGATCAGGAATGCATTTACATTAAAATACTAAAAATTGTAGATATTATTTCAGCAAGTAATTAACGATATGTAAATAAGTATTAATTCCAAAGAAGGGTTTGGTTATCAGAACACTACAGAGTTTGAGAAACCGTAGCAATATTTAACACATTTTTCAAGTTTATTTGAAAAGATAAATATTATAGGAATTTTCTTAGAGCTTTTAAAATACATAAATTTGACTGGTGAAAAAATTAAAGGTAATTACTTTCGATTATGTTTCGCGATCGGTGCAGTTTCGGTTATAGCCAAAAATCGACAAATGCCAAATCATTCCAGATATTTTAATTGCAATATATTATAAATAAAGTACAAATATTGTATAACAAAAAAATTGCGAAAATATCAAAAAGGAACAAACAGTTTTTCAGCGCACAAAGAATATACAAAGGAAGTGTTTTCATTTTTTATTTTATTAAGTAAAAATTTTAATTCAGAGAATTTTCCATGAAAGGATAATTTTTCTATCATTTGATGACAACAATCAACTGACAAAAATATCCATTGGGAAATTCTCTAATTAAAATTTTTATAATCCCTAGTTATCAGACGTTGTCGAGGGCCAGAGGAGTCTCATGATCTCTTTTAACGGTCTTAAAAACCAAGTGTATCTTTAAAATGATTGAGTCTCCTAATTGCAAGTGAAACAAAAATCTCATCAACTGAGAATTCAACGCGTTTATCTGAAAAATCCAAGCTCTCGAACTTATTTTTTTTTCCATTCACAATAAAAACAAGTGAGAAAAGTACCCAACGCGATCCAATCCTTTGAAGCTAAAATCACGTGACTGTATCCAAATAATATATCGAAATATATGTCCAGCGGTTCTCGGCACGGTAAAAAAGCTTTTTAGAGGAGGACTTTCAACGTTTTTCTAAAATATTAATTTGCCTGGCCACTGGTTCGGTTAGTACTACAAATATTTAAATAAATGATACTCCGTTGAGACAAAAGACTCTTCAAATCGTTAGCGCACCTTTTCCTCCCCTTAAACTTCAAGTTATGTTTACCCGGTAAAGTAAAGAGTAACTTTTGCTTTAATTAGTTTATTTATTTATTTCCTTCGTTCTAGACAAGTTTTGTCAAACTGACCATTTTCTGAGTTCGAAGACAAAGGAGGAGGAGGAGGAGGAGGAGGGAGGAAAAATCCGCCCGCGTGCGTCAGAGCAAACCCAAACGGTCCGCGTGCGCCGCAAATCGAATTTCGGTCCGCAAAAATAAAATCATGCGTCCCCGCTCTGGCCCTCGGCATCGTCCCGTCGACGCCGGCTGGCTCAGTTGAAGACCTGCACCTGCACGACGTCGACCGCGTTATTACCGTCCGGGCGCCGGCTGCTGCGACGACTCTGCGGCGGCGTGCAGCCGGCGGCGGCCGCGTTACCTCGGCACTCACTAATCACACGTATTTGCCCTTTCTTTACGCAGCCCGCCAAAATGACCTGGTCGACCGAAGAGAACGAGGTACACTTGAGAAATAAAAATCATCCCGTCGACGACGATCCCACGAGGCTTTTTCCCAACGAGAACTGCGTCCTCGACCTGCTCGTACTCCCTGTTTGTTTTGACTGATGTGTTGTTACAATCCACGCAACCCATTCTTTTCTTCTTTTATTTTCTTTTTTTTCCTTTTCCTCCCTTCTTTCATTTTTTGTTTCGCTCGTGATTGTTTATTGATTTTCACTTATTGTTGTCAATAATATTATGCTATAGAGTTCTTTTACACTATATTTGTTTATTTGTAACTTGTGCCCTTTTGTTTCGTCTTTTTTTTTTTTCTATTGGACCATGTATATATCGTTATGTAATTACTTGTTTCTCAGTTTCTGTGCACCTGTACAAGTTTTTCATTCATCGATTAACAATCTATCATCATTATTAACACCATGTGTTGTCATGGATACATCAAGTATTTTATGTGACTCATTTGTTTTTAACAAAAAAAAAAAAAAAAAAAAAAAAAAAAAATATTTAACACTCGATGTTACATAAAGGCGGCGTTTCAAGGCGCTGAAGTTTAGCGCACTGCGGCTTGAGACAGATTCTGTGTGAGGTAATGTACGCGGACTGTGCCGCTTTAATGAAAAGTATTGAGCGTACTCTTGATAATGTGCGTATAGGTCACACAAATTTTGTAATAAATACCCATTACTTATCCGTGTAGTAATTTATAAAAATGATAATAACCATAATATAGTTCCATTTTGCCTAACTATGTAGTAAGTAGAAGCAAAAAAAAATTACGTTAAATATTTTTTTTTTCCTTTTTTTCGTACACGAGTGTCCTCCTTATATAGTATTCCGAGTAAAATTACGTGCCCTTCTCGAAATCAATAATTGTTTATTTACTCGCGCATCTCCGGGACGAAATTTTGCACGGTAGTGATCTAGTCTAAGTACAACAACCGGTGTTAGCTTCAAAAATAGCCGGTGAAACCTCTCGCAGCTCAGCTGTTCCGCTGTACTTATGTGTTGTACATCTTGGACCTCCGACTATTTTTGAAGCGACTCTTGCCCCGCGTTCTTCGCGAGAAATTATTATTTTTTTTTTTTTTAATTTCTACGTAAAAAAAACCACATACGATCTTTCGGATCTCGTGAATCCCAAATTCATGCATTCACTAAAAACTTACGTGTTTATATGTATGTAGTTATACTTACTTAACTGATTGTATAGCAAAGTATATTATATATTTGGATGGTGAATGAATTGATTGAACAGCTTTATCGCTTACTTTTGGGCAGTGCATGCTTTCGTAGATATTAGTATCTGAAGCATTACGATTTTTTATATAGTCTTCTAATTTTTGTTATCGATTTCGCACAACTTGGCACGCTGTTGGTGCATTTTCTTTTCTTTTTCTTCTAGTGACAATCTTCAACGAATAGTCACCGCTTGCGTTATCAACGACGTATAGATATCACGTGCGACAATCAAGTCGTTTTGCAATACGAAGTAGTATAATGACGCGTAGTCTTTTTATGAATATGTATATCTTGACAAACAAGAGTGCAAGGCTATACTTTTTTTTTTTTTTTTTTTTTTCTTCTTTTTTCTACTGCAATTTTGCTCTATGGAAAGTTAATGACTTGAACCAATTACCAAGTGTGATTCGTGAAAGATATTCAAACTCTTACGATCTGACAAATTCGAAGTACGCAACGAATAGCATGAAAAATTGTCTCCGGTGGCTGTTCCCATTTTAGTGCGATGATGATTATATATATCGTCGAAGCGCACAAAAAAAAATAATCAGCTCACCGTGTGGAAGAAAAAAAAGGGTCATTAAACTTTCTACGCATCAAAGGATAATTGTTCATAAACTCTCATCAACAACTCTGTCTTTTCCTCACCAACACACACTTACATGTCCGCACCCACTACTGGGCTGTATATCGATCTTGACGATGTTCTTTTGAAATTTCACGTATAGAAAGTAGCCGGTGAGCCGAACGTAGCAGCTATGACGGCCCCAAGCCACCTGGACCATCTGTGCGCCCTTGACATCGAAAAGCACAAGTCTCTGATCCGCCTGTCGGGCATCATCTGCACGATTGGACCGGCCTCCAATCCGGTCGATGTGCTCGAGAAGATGATCGAGACCGGCATGAACGTCGCGAGGTTGAACTTTAGCCACGGCAGCTACGAGTACCACACCAAGACGATCGAAAATGTCAGACAGGCCCAGAAGAACATCTCGGAGAAGCGCGGGATTTACGTGCCCGTGGCCATAGCTCTCGACACCAAGGGCCCCGAAATCCGTACTGGTCTCCTTGAAGGGGTAATTTGATACACTGAATCGTGCTGTGTAATTACGAGACTTACGGGCTTCACGTTTTTCTCTTTCCTTAGGGTGGTTCTGCCGAGATCGAACTGAAAAAGGGCCAGACTTTTAAGCTGTCCACCGACAAGGCTCTTGAGGAAAAGGGCAACGCGGATATCGTCTACATCGACTATGTCAACATGTCGAAGGTCCTGGAGGTCGGGAACACCATTTACGTCGACGACGGCTTGATTTCGCTTAAAGTCACAAAAATCGGTACGCTTTTGTACTTTTCGTTGGTCCCTATTTTGTCGTCCTCTTCGTGTATAACTCCACTGCACTGTTTTATCTTCAGATGCCAACTTGATCACAACGGAAGTTGAGAACGGCGGTTCACTGGGATCGCGGAAGGGTGTCAACCTGCCGGGAGTCCCGGTAGATTTGCCAGCCGTCTCCGAGAAGGATAAGAAAGATCTCATGTTCGGCGTCGCGCAAAATGTGGACATGATATTTGCCTCTTTCATCCGCAACGCCGAGGCGCTGACCGAGATCCGCGGTATCCTTGGATCCGAGGGCAAAAATATCAAAATCATCTCAAAGATCGAGAACCAGCAGGGTATGACCAATTTGAATGAAATCATCGCTGCCTCGGACGGTATAATGGTAGCACGAGGTGACCTTGGTATCGAGATCCCGCCCGAGAAGGTCTTCCTCGCCCAAAAGTGCATGATCAGTCGTTGCAACAAAATGGGCAAGCCTGTCATCTGCGCCACTCAGATGCTCGAGTCCATGGTGAAGAAGCCACGACCCACCAGAGCCGAGTCCTCGGACGTTGCCAATGCCATTCTTGATGGAGCCGACTGCGTCATGCTTTCCGGTATGGATAACAACACATCTATGCTACTGCTGATTATGATGATTAATTGATAATAATCATTCAATCTAATTTTTTTTTTTTTTAGGTGAAACTGCCAAGGGCGAGTACCCGCTCGAGTGCGTGCGTACAATGGCCAACATCTGCAAGGAGGCTGAAGCTGCGATCTGGCACAAGCAGCTCTTTAATGACCTGACGAGCAAGGCCGTGCCCCCTGTACAGAGCACCGAGGCTCTGGCAATCGCTGCGACCGAAGCTGCTATCAAGGGAAGTGCCTCTTGCATCATCGTGCTCACGACGTCTGGTGCGTCTGCTCACAAGATCTCGAAGTATCGACCACCCTGCCCGATCATTGCTATCACGAGGTACGACCAGGTCGCTCGGCAGTCTCATCTCTTCAGGGGAATCTTGCCTCTGTATTACTCGAGTAAGCGATATTGTTGTTATTTTTCGCGTTGCTGTTTAGTAATATCTCATTCATATAACTATTTTTGCCTATACAGAGCCCGTGGTTGAAAACTGGCTGCAGGACGTTGAGAACCGCGTCACGTTTGGCACGGAGTTTGGCAAAAGCCAAGGCTTCATAAAGACAGGCGACAACGTTGTGGTTGTTACCGGCTGGAAGACGGGCTCCGGCTTTACAAACACCCTGCGCCTCATGTACGTAGAAAAAGGAACACAGCTTATAGGCTTTGAACGAGTGAGAACGAAGAAGCGGAATGACGGATAACTTTTTTTGATTTTGAAAATTGAAATTTCGTAGTACGCGATGCATGTCCTAAGATTACTAACACATCCGATTATTTTTTGTCTCGATACGCCGGTAGAGTAGTGTCGTCGCAAATTGGTTGTCTCCCTGTACTGATTAATGAATTTGAAATGGAATAATCAAGAAAAAAACTCAGCATCACGCGATTTCGAATAATTGAAAGATGAAGTTCAAGTAACGTTATAGCCTAATGATGTGTTTTCACTTACAGGTTAACTGACTAATTGACTAATCGTTCTTTTTTTTCTTTTCAGAACCGCGGAATGAATCATCAGAACTTCTGGTGTAGGAATTTAAACAAATCCTGTGGATAGATGTATTAAATGATAATTAAAAAATGTATAAAATAAGATCATCAGTTCAAACATTCGGTGTGTGGGCAATTATAAGACACGTTTTCTTGCGTTTGCTAGTCCTATGGTGCCGATGTTGTACTTCGCCCTAAATATTAGACCTGCAGTATTACTATTGTTCAAATGATTGGCCATACAAATGCAGCACACACAATATTTTAAACTGTGGTAATGTCTTTTATCCGATAATTAACGAAAAAAATCTTCAGAATAAACAAATACGAATCTCTTAACTAATTTAGTGGTGAATAACTTATTAGTACATTGAATTTGTGAAACTTTGAATTTTACTTATTGTATGTAAGTTTTAAACTTTTTTTTAGACCATCAATAAACGCATTACCAAACATTTTCTCTCTTCATTTTTATTTAGCATTGACCTCTTTTCAAAAGAATAACAAATGCACCCCCATAAATTAAGTAAAAATGTTGGATTTTAAAAGGAATTTACATTTTACTGAAAGGTTGATGTCAATTGACATGAAATAAATAATAATTGTAAAGTTAGTGTTATTGCATTTTTTTATTAATGTTACATTACCTCAATTAATTAATAGAAGAGCACTCCAAATTAATTGGCAGTGGTAAGAAGAATAACAAACTGACAAAGGCATTCTCAGACAAAAATCAGGAAGTCCTGCTAATTCTACTAGAAATCCTCGCTATAGCGATGTCTTTGCGAAGGGAAGTCTACTTATCGAGAAATACGCTGAATATAACGTAAGTACAGGGTTCTTTTGCTTTTTGCAGTTAATTTTCAGGTATTTGCTCATCCGTACTTTTTTTGAGGTTTTTTACGATGTGTTGGAAAAAAAAAAATAAAACGTGTATCGCCACAAATCTCAGCTCCAAACCAAAATCAATCCAATTTCCATTTAATGAATGAGTTTCTACAAAGGCCCTGTATCCCCTTATGACATCCACGGTTTTCTATACCCGTAACTCCATCGAAATTTCATACTTGTTTCTATTACAATTCGAAATGTAGTAGTTGACAGCTGATAGTTCAACTGTAACCCAAGAGAAACGTGTCAAGCAATAATTAATAAATTTCCTATGAAATTGGGGAGTCTAATTACCGATCATCCACATGAAATGATTACGAGACGATACTAAACCGTCAAATCAAATGATGAAGACTATCCATTTTTTTTAAACACACCATTTGCGTCATTAACATATAGTTAAACGAGTTAAAATGGGTTTAATTAAAATATTGACCATTCACAATACCAACTGGTTACGTGGAAATTTTTCGTGCCACGGCTGTAATGAGTTTAACTACCTACACGTACAACGTATGTGTATGTACATGATCATCGGCTCCCCAATGGCATCGCATAATAGCCAGCCGTGCACGTAGGTGATCCTCTTGTCAACTGGTTCGACCTATAAATTGATGGCAAGCTCATACGCTCGTCAGCGACCAAAACAGCCAGTAGAGACACCGAGCCCGATCAGCGCACACACGGCGTCAACCATGGCTCCCCGAGCACCGGCTGTGTGTCCATCAGGTGAGACTCACCCACTTTTGTCATATACATGCAGAAACGAAACAAAAGTATACCTACGTTAAAAAAAAATATATATACATATATATCTATTAGGATTGGCACTTGCCGGACTGATGGCGATTGCGTTGTCGTGCCTAACGAGTCCGGCCGAGGCCGGCTGCTACCTGGAGCGCGGCGTGACCACTCCGAACGAGCTCGACGCCTACACCTGCCAGCGCAGCCAGGATTTCCAAAAGGACCTCGACCGACTGCCCCTCAACACCACCAAACTCGTGAACGTCTCGTTTCGCGAGAGCAAGGTCCCTAAAATCGAAAAAGACAGCCTCCAAAAGCTGAAGACAAAGGTGCTCGGCATCAGCATTGTGCACTGCGGTCTCGCCGACATCGACGAGGAAGCCTTCCGCGGCCTCACCGAGCTCAAGGCGCTCATTTTACGCAGGTCTCGGATTATTTTTTTCATGACCCGCCAATAAATCGTTTTTCCCGTGAAAACTTGGCAATTTTATTTTGTTTTTTACTTTGCACAGAAACCGCCTGACCAAGGTCAAGAAGGAATGGTTCAAGGATCTGGCTAAACTAGGTACAGACCACCTGGTTTTACCTCTTTTTTTTTCCTTATTGTCGTTGTTGTGGTGGTTAAAGTAACGAATTTGTTTTTTTTTTAATGATAACTCCAGAGAGCCTGGACCTAAGCGGCAACGAGATCCGCGAGTTCGACCCGGCGATCTTCGAGCTGACGCCGCAGATCCAGGAGTTCGAGATCTCCGAGAACCAAGTGAGCCACTTCGACGTCGAGGCGATGAAGGCCAAGTGGCCGAAGCTCAAGAAGGTCGGGCTCCAGTCGAACCCCTACGAGTGGGCCCAGGGCGTCAAGGTAATCGAGTACTCGAACCAGCACCCGAGCGTCGTCAAGAACTCGTACGCGTCGATCGACGGCATGCGCGACACCTACAAGCTCGTCCTCGAGTGCCAAGCCACCATGGCCAAGAAGGACGACGCCAAGGAGCTGGACAACTGCGTCAAGGCCAAACTTGCCAAGGCTATCGAGTCCCCGAAATTGCTGGAGGGCGAAGTAAAACCCGAACCCACCAAACCCCTGTAATATTGTATATCTTATCAAAGGGATAAACCAAACTTTATCCACAACCCGAGATTCTCTTTGACATAAAAAACCACGTATATATGTATATCTTCATGTAGGCGAGCTGTTATTACGCTGTTATCAATAAACTGTACGTTGAAATTATTTTTAAAATCATTGCCTATACGTAATTTTACTCGTAAACCTATTCCTTCCTCTCTTGTGGTGTTATGGCCAAAAGTTATACCTTGAATCCAAGATCATCCACACATATAATACTATCTACGTTAATTTTATCGTTGACAAAACTGTGATTTCAAGGGGGAAAAAAAAAGAATTACAAACAGCCGTCCAGTAGCGGTGTAAAAACAAATTACCATCACGTGGTTCGATAATCTCGACGATGATCATGAAACAAAACAAGTAAATTAACGCCTGTCGAATTGCCCGCTTTATACATATACACCATTACGTATACAATAGCGCGCAAGTGGAGAAAATCGGTACATTTGCAACGTGATGACAAATGAGTATACCTATATATATATATATAGGCAGTGGGGCAAGAAAATCATGTCAAACGGCGCTCAATAATACAAAATCGAGTACAAAAGAAGCTTACATATTCTATCTCGCACTCTTGTTTCGCTCGTCGAATCGAATTCTCGACAATAGCCCTTTTGACGCACCAGCAACGTATACGACCTTAACCGAGCGATTATAATAAATGTAGGAAATAGGTATAGCCTGATTGTACATAATATACACACGCGCGCGCGCACGCACGCGTTGTTCGGCCTCCCCCTTTGGATTTAATTTGAAGCTCAATGGAAAACGTAGGTAGGCAATTGATGCACCCCAGGATCTCTCGTTGATGGTGAACAAGGCATGTATGTACGTATGTATGTAGGGCGCGAGTCGTTTTATAAAAAGGACCAGACCGGCGGGCCGCGAGCTCAGTCGTTCCCTGGGGGAGCAGCGATGACAAACACGATGAAGTACCTGGCCGTCGTCGTCGTGCTCGCGTGCAGCTGCCTGGGCCCGGCCCAAGGCTTCTGTTACCGCAAAAATCCCCCTCGCACCCAGGACAACGCCGAGCAGCTGCAACAGCCGGCCAACTACTCCATCTGGGTTAATTTTCCTCACCACATCCCAACAATACATTACCCATGGATGAACAGCGTGTCATTGATCATGTATATGTATTTTGCGTTGCAGGTCTGCGTCCAGTCGACCGATCTCCAGGCCGATCTCGAGAAGGCGCCGAGCCAGATAACCCAGGTGTGGTTCTCCATGTCCAAGGTCGAGAAGCTCAAGGCCGGCGCGTTCGCCAAGTTCGCCGAGAAGCTCGTCAAGATCGAGATCTACGGTAGCAAGCTCGCAGAGATCGAGGACACGGCCTTTACCGGTGAGTGTTTGTTTTTCCTCCACTTTTTTGTATGAGTTGATTGTTTTCGCGCAAAGGGACACGCACCTTTCGTTGCAGGTCTGAAGGAGCTGAAGGGCCTGATTCTGCCGCGAAACGAGCTGACGGTCCTGAAGGCCGCCTGGTTCAAGGACACGCCCAAGCTCCTCGAGCTGAATCTCGCGAACAACCGTATCCAGAGTTTGGAGCCGGACTTTTTGAAATTGGTCCCGGGCCTGATCAACCTCGACCTGCGGGGCAACGAGATCGTCACTTTGCCGGTTGACTTTGTGAAAAAATTGCCGGTCAGCCTGCGCCGGCTCAACTTGTACAACAACCCCCTCAATTACAAGCAGACCATGGAGGTGATCGATTGGAGCAAAAACAAGGACGACGACAAAAACAAACTCAAGGACCTGAAGCACGTGGTCTTCGTTACCAAGGCGTGCATGGCCGACAAGGTGATCGCCGTTAACGATGCCGCCGTCGACAAGTGCGTCGAGGACAAGCTCAACGCCGAGCTCGCCGCCTTGAACAATCCAGTTCCATAATATACGTATATACACGTACACCACCTACTTTACCCATATACATTATTGTTGTTGTTATTATAATACACGCATACGAATAATATACATTTAGTGAATTATACGAATTATTTTTCTAACTATCCGGTATTTGCTGTCTACGTTTATTTCTCACCTCTATGTAATAATCTTTTGCGAAGAGCACAAATATGTACGTATTTAATTAATGTATAAAGAAGTTAAAATTATATTACAACGGAACACAATGTAAATGCGTACCGATGAACCAACAAATGACAAATAATTGGAGAAAATATGGTAAAACTTGCTAGAAACTCGACGCTTTCACCTTTCGCCAATTAAAACTGCTTAAACGTAAATTGCACAAAGTATTACATATACCTGATAATGGGCGCGTGGATTGAAATAAACAACGTACTTCACTGCAACGTGTATTAATATTAATTGATAACTGATGGCTAGTTAGGATTTTTTAGCTAATCAAGTACGGTGTATAAAATGAATCGGGAGAACGGAAGAGTTGGATAGTTCCTCGCAAGATACTCGCAGTCGCGTGCCTTATACTTTGATTTTTCGTCAGAACGCGTCCTTTCGTTTAAACGTTAGGGTACATTTTTTGGGAGTTTTTTTATTTGTCACTTGAACGCGATGCGATGTGCAGCGGTGCTTCTTGCTGTTTTTATCGTGTGGATCGTGTTGGCAGAAGCTGGTCGTCATCGACCCAAACCGGCTGAAACTGATGCCAAGCCCACTGCAACGGTATGTATCATTTGAACATTACATGGGTCAGTTCACAAAAATCGCGATATTCCATGAAGCTCACGTGAGATTACAAATTATTTTGAATCGGAACTTTTTTTTTTTTTTTTTTTAAGTGTAAGCCAATATAACTTTAGTACTTTGTCGAAATTGAGTCGAATAATTTTTTGCGTGGCCGTTATTGAATGTAAAAAAATGGTCCCAAATGTCACTACCGCAACACGAAGCGTTTGATAATTCAATTTTTAGTAGCTTATGCCACTTATGTATTGACTTTTTCGTTTTTTTTAAATATGTACTGTTGCGCCTAATAAGTGGATGTGCCAAACAAAATTTCATTGCCAAAATTGACATGGGGCTTCGAAAAATGACAATAGAAGTTTGGACCTTACGCAATGTAGAAAAAAAATAACTAAAAAATTCTAAAAAATAAATTTTGAAAATCTCTCTTTACGCTTCAAAAAATTGCAACTTTTGTGAAATGATCCATATAGTCTACCGAAAATTTGTGGTTTACTGTGTTTGTAATATTCACGCGTTATTTCATGAAAACAGCGACCTAAACCTCCAATTCCGCCTCGTCGGCCTCATCGTCCTGTAAGTATAAGTAATCAACTTTTTTTTTACATCCTCAAATTAAAAAAAAAATACTTTTACTGTTTTAGCGCCAGAAACGTCAAGCTAGGGTGGAGACATTATTTACTTATGAAAATTTGAAAAATACGATGGATCCTTTTGAAAAAAACTATTAAAATACAGAGTTATCCGATAATCAGCTCAATTGTATGATTAAAGAACATAATAAAAGTGTTTAATGATGTTTTGTTGATATAAAAAAATAATAATGATAGTCTTTCATTTATTAATACTCAATGATTATTTTCTAACAGTAGACATACAACAGAGCTACTTAAAAAAAATGTATTTTGAAGGAGTCCCAAGCAGTGATGGGATCGTGTCTCGTAAAAGTTACGTCGAATCAAAACGGAAAGAAAAAGCCTCAGCCAACAAAGCCTTCCCATCCAGAAATAGCACCAGAACCTAGTATGTTTTTTAATAGTTTTTTGTTTAAAACTATTTCTATTAAAAATTTTTTTTTTATTCTTAACATTTCTTTTTTAGTGCACAAAAAGAAAAAAAACTCGTTTGTGAATTCAAAATTCTTACATCACATGTCAATGTTTGGATAATTTATGAAAATATCAAATATTTCGTCTAATTTTGTGTACGTAATTTAGTGATGATTACGAACTGGAAAATAAATAAACTTGAAAATATTTATTGACGTTGCTTATTGGATGAAAAAATAGTTTTCGTACCTCGTGTGGCACTTATCACTAGGACAAGCACTGGGCTCGAGAAACTCCGTGTGCTTAAGTACCATATTTGCATACACACCAAGTGAGAACTTTTATTTTTCTAACTAAGGGCACAGAGTAAGCCCTCCAAAGGTAAAAAAAATGCCCCAAGTGGGAAAAATCTTGTTTTTACTGCAGTAATGATTAAGAAGAAAATTTTTTTCCCGTTTGAAATGCTATTGGTCTCCCCTCTCATGCGATTTCGTGGTGTAGCGGTTATCACATCCGCCTAACACGCGGAAGGTCCCCGGTTCGACCCCGGGCGAAATCATTTTTTGCTTTCGTTTTTTCAACAATTTGTATTACAGGAACATGAAAATAGCAGTAACGTTTATAAGAAAATTTTTAATAACATTCATCGCAAATGGATCACTTATGTACAATATAATTAAAAATCGTCAAATTTCGCACTGATCGTTTAACGTAGTTTAAAACATATTTAATGTCGCTGATTAAAATAATGTTACATTATTTGTACGACAAATTACTCAGTCCATTGAAACTACAACAGGTGCTTCATCGTCTTCTTCATCTAGCAAATTTTTAAAATCCCACAAAAATTTTTTTGTAAGTTTATCTTTCATTCGACTAGCTAAGCTCTTTAATCTGTCGTCAACTTGTGAATTTTCTTCAATGTTGGCAAACAATTTTCTCAAGTTATGATAAACAAAGTTATTACTAGCGACAATGTCACATAAGACTTCTTCAGGAACGTGAGACAATTGAACTTCCAGCACTTTAAAAAATTCAACGTAAATGGCTCTTCTTCTTTCAATTAAAGAATCTGCTTTGCAGATTAAAGAAATTAGAGCTTTCCAGTGTTCAAATGAATCCAGACTTTGACCCGCTAAGAAACATACAAACGTTAGCTGCAGTTCACCAATTATTTCCATTGGACTGTAGAAATAATTATTCATTAGTAACAAAATAATTGAAACAATAAATAAGGATTTTATTAAAGAAAAGTCCGAATTACTCTTTCAATTTGTTAAGCATAAGATCGAGTGCATAACTTGTGTCGAGTGAGTGCCTTGTAATTTCAGCTGGTGTAGCATCATCGGGATAAAATTTTTGTGGCAACTCTGTCAACCTAAGCTCTGTTCCTGGTTTAGGTTTAAGATCAGGCAGCAGTTCCTTTTCTCTTTCTTCAAGAGTTAGACCTGAGCCTCTTTTTCTTTTTTTACTCGGCTCACCACCTCGTGGTCTCGTGGCATCATCATAATTTATTAATTCCAACGCAGAGCGCACGTACCTAAAGTGGATTTGTAATTATGAGAAAAAAATGTCCACAAAAAATTTACAACTGTAATGACATCGACACTTACCCAGACTTTGGATTACATCTTTCTACGAGGGATTTGTCTATTTTATCTGTCAGCTCTTTCCACTGTTTCCACATGTCGTAAGGATATGCTCCAAGGTATCTATCAAGTTCTAGTAAGTTGCTTTTCAGTCTTTGCACAGTTTCTTCAGGTACAGCTAAGCAACAAATATTATCAACTATTAAATTAATACTTTTTATTTAGTTTTATCTTGTACTCACCTTCCAAACTGATATCCTCAATTTTTGGATCCCATTTTTTCACAACAAATTCAGACCTGCTAAAGAAATGGAAAAATCCAACTCGAGGTGCAGACTCTCCGTAATCATCTGTAGCACTACAAAAATCAAATTCCTTCAAAAACTCAATTCCATTATGCTCAACAAATTGTTAAGAATCTCAACCTATAATGTACAAAGTGAAATCCTGGAGGTATCATTTTTATGCCCTTGAAATTTTCGCCGCTGTTCCACGACTTGATGTCAATGCCAAAATCAGTTCCAGTTGGTACGTCCAGCATAATTAAAGTTCCTCCTTCAATCAACAAACGTTTAGCTAGTTCTGGATCAATTTCTATGATGCTTTCCGACATTGTGTGTTTTGATTATGTCTCGCAAACCTTGTTTAATTATTTATCATTCAAAGTAGACTGTACAGCTTTTGTCTAATTGGAAAAAAGCTGGAGGATACTTTTTAACGTATTTTTTTTTTCTTCGTCAGGCAGAAAAAAATATCTCAATTTCACATAAGTACTTGTTTGTTGGTAAACAAAAACTATCGCAGTACACAAAAAAAATATAAACTTAGGTTAGGAAAAGAGGGCACCAATCAGTGCCGGGATCTTCTTTGCGGGGTTTTCAAAAATAAGCTGCTCCAAATTTTAATTGAACAGAAAATTTTACTTGACTCATTTTTAAATATCGGGTGCAGTGTATTAATCTATTAATCGATGATTCTGTAAAATAAGTTGCGCAGTTTCCATCAGATTTTTCAATACAGCCGGAGAATCGATCGGAAATGGAAACTCTGAACAAGGGACCCAAACTCGTGAATTGTCATCGAGAATTTTAAGATGTACTGGTTGTGAAAAGTATACGTTTTTCGGAATGCCAAAAGATCCTGCGTAAATGGCATATTTTACTCAAAGTCTAATAAAGCATTCATATTATTATAATCACACACTCATACCATCAGACGAGACTCCCAGAGTTATAATTTCATCACCTATGTTCGCTTCATCCCTCTTGTACCAAAGTCTTAGTAAATCGCAGATAGCTTTGCATTTTTGATAATCTTCGCATCGTCCAACTTGATACATGCAAATTGATTTTTTTTTAAAGTGTTGTTCGTAAGGAAATTTGCTTGAAGCTAGATAAGAGAGACAAGAATTTTGTTTTTGCGGCAAGTAATCGTAGCATCTTTGAACTGTATGGAAAATATCCACGTATGACGAAATTCCTGTTAAATGATATCAGTTTTGTCAATTTATGTAACAATATAACTTGATTGAACGATTTGATCAATGCACACATACCCAAGAATCCCCACACTGGGGGGCAACCAATCCCATTCAGTGAGTTAGCAACATCATAAAGCATTTCCAGGCCATAATGTGCACTGATTGCAACAACTTGGTGTTTATTGAGTTTTGTTGCATACTTTACTATTACATTTGCGCAAAAGCAGGTTGGACCCATGGAACACAAAATAACTTTTATATCCTGCGAAGCATGCAAATTTATTTGCTCCGCCAAGTCCTTGGAGCTTTCATAATTTCTCTTCAACCATTGATCGATGCTTTCGCATTCGTCTCTAAAATTACAAAAAACGGATTTATAAATACCATAATCAATTGTAGAGTGAAGCTTTGATACGCTTATATATCGCTTATAGAACCTGACGTTGTCATCGAGAGCAATCAGGATGTTACAATTTTTCAGAGCATCAAATAAATTGTCAAAAGTATTGATTGCCTTCAAATCACCACCAATGGACATTGCATCTTTTACAATATCTTTTAGCTTGAAAAAATGTCCTGGTTCATCGTAAAGATTGATTACTGTACCAAGTTTCGTAAATTCTTTCATAGTAACGAGTTGAGCAACAAGGTCTGGGCAAACTGAATACCCTGCCCCTAATATAGTTATATTAATTGTAGTGGTTTGGACCTCCTCAAGTTCTTTTTCAAAAATAAGATTCTGAAACACATTTTTTTTTTTAATTTACAAACCACACCTTTTTATATTTATAACAACTAGATACATTACATAATCCAAACTTAGACTTCTTATTTCAGTTTCTGTGAGAGCAACTTCCATTCCGTAATAGTCATTTATGAACTTTATGTATTCTAAGTATCCTCCAATGTACACTGGCTTTGAACCGCACATCCCAGTTTCTCGCCAGATCAGTGGTGATGTATCGTGACACCACTCATTTTCTTTGTTCTTCTTTTCTAGCCAACTCTAATAAGAAAAAAAAATTCAGCAACAACTAGTATAATCATAACATGGATTCTCTATTACCTCCCAATCGGAAGAGCTTTTCACAATTATTGTCGAGAAAAAATTTGGCAATGTTTTTGATAAATTATGAGAAATAAAACAAGCATAGTTAAAATTAAAACTGCTAGGATGGGAGCCAGCTATATTGATTAAGGTCATTTTAACTCGTTTAACTTTTGTGTTAAAGATAAAAACGATTCGTCAAATGACGCGTAAAAATGAAGTTGGTTGCAAATAAAAGCACTGCTCTTTTATTAAATATTACCATAGTCACAACGTTTAGAGGATTCATTAATAATTGAACTCATTTGAACTCTTTTGAACGATATTAAAAGGCACAAGAAATCAAAGACATTGGAGTTGGTTGCTTTAAGCAACAGCGTTGCACTCTTTTATTAAAAAAAAAAAAAACCGTTTATTTCAATACTAATATACTCTGCCTTATAATAATTAAAAATATGCCTTCAATGTAAATACAGAGATTCTTATTCCAAATCATGCTTAACAATTTGACAGTAAAAATATAATTGAGTTAAATATTAATTAAAATAAAAAATATGAAAAAATATTAATTAATTTCTATGAGATAAAAAGTGTTACAATATTAACAATAAATTAACACAGCCAAAGCCAAACAAATTATTGTACTTTTCAGTTAATAATAAAAAAAAAACTGTTGTTTGAACAAACACTTGTATCTCTAATCTTCGCAGTCTGAAATTTCGGGGAGCTCAATACTGCTAAATGATGGTAATAATGGCGGAGACGGGGTAACCGAGTAGTCAAAAGATTCGAAGCCGGAATCTAAATCCAGAAGAAAAATTATTAGTGTATTTGATTCCAAAACAAAATTGCATGAAATATTGTTTGAAAAAAAATTTACCAGAAAGAAAGCCCGAGTCTTCTTCATTCAATTCAATAGAATCATTACTTTTATGGAGTGATTTAAATAACAAAGCATCATGTTGGAACTCATTTTCAGTTATTTCACCTATAGATGAGTAATTAAATAACCAATTTAGTGATTTGAAATAATTCATTTAGTTCACAATGAACGTTTTAACTTACTTATGTACTTGACAGGATCGTAATAGTAAGACATTTTTTCTGGTTCAGGATATGTTGCTTTTTTTGTCGCTTGTGGTGTTGCTGGTTTTTTAAATACAAACTCATCTGGAACGTTCTGTGTTAATGGAGATGATATTTTTGGTGACAGTTTCTTATTTGCATAATTTTCAATTTTTTTCTGTGACAACAATAAGTATAGTTTTATTATCAGTGACCTTAGAAAGGACATAAAAATGAAGACGAGTAAAAAAAAATTACTACCTTAGGGGTCAACAGTTTTAAAGGTGATACGGATTTAGAAGAAAGACACTGCTTCTCCTTGGCCACATGGCAATCTTTTGAATTAAGTCGGTTAGCCCCAACACTGTTTAAGGTGGAAACATTAAGATCTGATTTTGAGCGAATGGATAGGCCTTTGGGCTTGATTTGAGGTTGAATCGATTTTGTCGTCAAGACCTCTACACTCCCGAAAAATTTGGATCTGGAGTTCTCTTTGCCTAAAAGATTTACCAAGTTGGTGATTTTAAATATTTATTAAAAAAAAAAAAAAAAAAAAAAAATTACCTCTGCTGTTGGGTGTTGGAGGAGCATTTTCCAGCTCACTGAAGATGCTGAAAATCCCAGCCATTTTTCAAGTCCGAGTCTGTACGTCAACAAATTTTAACTGGCGCCAGACGAGTCTATCGTTTGCGTTGAAAAAAAGTATTCAAAAAGGAAATAAGTTGCAAAAAGCCCTGCAATCAATGTATGTATAACTCTAACTATATCAACTTTGAGTAACACAGCGGGCGTTGTGATTTCTTGATCGCACGGAGAAAATTTGTTAAGTAACTGGATGAATTTCACTCGTCAGCACAACCCAAATACAAAAACGGTTGAAACCGAACATAAACACTGATGGTACTATATAACCTTATTTTAACTTTGAGTCTTTTTCACCAATCACCTGCCGAGCTAACCACAACAAACGCGTTGATTTGCTAGTATACGAATTCCCTCGCAGTTTCGTAAGTGTCTCAAATGGTTATGCGTTACCCTATAGAGGATATCACGACCTAACGTTAATGTATTATTTACAAATGGGAGAAAATACTGTTTGTTGCGTGAATTTTAATTTATTTATATACAAAATACAATAATAAAGATCATTTAATGTCAATTTATGAAACTAGTGGTGAATTGTGAGTGCATCGCTTTGTACTTCGTGACTCAGTTGCGTTTGCAAATTTGATAGTTTGTTTTTTAAAGCAGCAGTTCCCATCATGACAATATTTTCCGGCTTCAAAGACCCACAGCTCTCCACATTGAAGTAGTATTTATTAGGCTTTGCTTCCCAATTAAAAGGAGCTTCATCTAAAATAAACATAATTAAAAAAAATTAATTTTTGTGCAAATAAATCACACTCGTTAGCATTACGTCATGTATGTTATCCAACTTACATTGGTCTTCTTCTAATTCTGAGTATTCTGACTTTGGCCATTCATCAGGCTTAGGATACAGTGTGTGTCTCATAACATTGTCAGGATCATACTCAAAGCACACCCCTGCAGTGGGATTCCACTTTGCGTGCTCCTTACCAAAACCTTTTTTAGCATAAGCTCTGAGTTTTAATTCTTGTCCCTTTCTCAATTTGACTACGAGAATCTCTATAAAAAACAACAGAGGGTAAGAATTGCAAAAATAATAATCGTGTGAAAGCAGTAACTAACCATCTGTTTCTCCATAATCGTTTCCGTCATCCTCACGGTGCTTAGATGTTACTGGAACCACTCTATGATCACTGGATTTCAAATCTGCTGTGCTTACATGTCTGGTTGACTCTTCGGAGCATTTTACATCTAATGTAAATTCTACGCAACACTCTGGACAAAAGTCCATACATGAGCAATCTCTTGTGTATTGCATTCTCTCAACAACCTGCGGCATAACAATTTACTTTCAAATAGTACCTTTACAAATGTTACTGCAATAATTTTCAAAGTCAAGGATAAATAAACTTACCTCGTCGCTTATCAGAGGGATCATTCCAATCCTGTGTGCTAGGAACTCGTCACTGAGGACAGTAGAATTGGCCTCTATTTGCACCCAATCAATTGCCATCGTTGGTGTTTCAGCAATAAATACTCTTCTCAAGCTGTTTGCGACACTGTAAAACAAATTAATTTGTCATTTAAAAAATAAATAAAACATTTCAAACAAAGTTTACACGTAACGAAATTAACAAGTTGTGGTTAATCAAATGCAAGCTTACCTGAGATCGGTGTCCTCGACCTGAAACTTTATGCTTTCCTCCGTGAGTTCGGTTATCTGAACCGTAGGCTGATTAGCGTACGGCATTTTTCTTATCGCTGTGTCTATTCGCACCAAATCCACGTAATTACGTGGATATAAGGTTAGGAATTTTAAAGAAAAACGCTACTATAGACACAGCGTTTTCTTATTTATTTATTTACTTATCGTTTTGTCACTAATGTCGATATTAATTGTTGCGCTTGTGAACCACAGACGTGTACAGACGTGGTACAGACACTGCAGCAGACTGAGTAGTGCAGACACAAACCACAAACTGTGAACTTTTACCTACAGAGTTGACAACTTGCGCACAATTGCTTGCATGGTAACAAAACGTTCTTTTTTTTTTTTTTAATTTCAGAAGCGGCAAAATGGGCTTATATTCCGACAGTCGTCTACCGCAATAATAATGACTTATGACTTTCAGAACCCAGCCAAAATGACGCCCGAGAATGTAAAAAATGTTTAGGCTGCGAATTCTACCTATTTAATAAGATATCCACTCATGTGACAAAATATAATGTACTTTTAAATATAAAATTAATAATTCTAACCATTGGATTACGGATGGCAAGAATGATAATTTTAACATTATTGAGTGTATCTTTTATTTGAAAACATGTCTAGCGAATGATTTTTGCTCATAAAATTACGTTAAAAATATGTAGAATGTTCTGCCGAATAAATCACTGCAGCAAAGTTTCTATAAACTTACAGTGAAAGCACTTTTACAGCACTGAAAATCGTCATTTGTTGTAAAAAAAAGGTAAAGTCTGTTTTGGCTATTTTAAGGGTTTGATCTCCCGTCATGGAATACTTATAATAACAGTAATAAAAATCGGGGCAGTTTTGGAAAAAAAATGTGAAATTTTTTTTATCCTCACTTTGAATTATCACGAAATTGGAAAACTGCAATGAAAAAAAAAATCGGCAAGTGTTGCTAGTGGACTTGTAAGGATCCATTGTACGAAGCAAACAACAAATAAATCATCGTCCAAGTTTTTTTAACAGCTTTTTTACTGCAACAGCATATACTATATGGTTAACATACATATTTGCGGGGAGAATAATAAATTGCTGAATAGCCGCTAAATAGGAGGGTCTGGTAAAAAAAGGGGGAACTATAGTCCAGTGATGAAAACGCTCAAGGTGAATTGCAGCTTGCAAAGCGTATATGTATGTACATACAGTACCCAAATGACACAGATCGTTTTAATGACCGAAAATAAAAGTATTCTTTTGTCAATACTCTTCGCTTTTGTGTTTTATCGTTAATGCGGTAGATATACCCAGATTGACAAATTTGTTGTTTGTTAAAAAAAAAAAAAAAAAAAAAAAATCTTCTCTTACATCGAGTTTGTAAGGAGAAAAAGCAAATAGTAGTTGAAACCACATTTAAAATGGACAAACACATGTGTTAAATTAAAGTACGTACATGCGTCGACTCCATAAAGTAAACGAGCTAATTTTAAACGTAAATTTAAAATTGACGTAATACACACAGAGCAAACCTTTGTCAGAGACCACATATTATATAATATCATTTTACCAGTCCTAGTTTCTCAAGAACTGCACACATAGCATCCATGTAATGAACCGTTATTAGATTACAGGCGCGCGTATGTGCGGTTGTAAACGATTTTTCGACTCCCGAGCCACATGGAAAAAAAAAAAAAAAAATTATTGTTTCTACGTTTCGAGAGTACTTGAAGTACGTAATTCTGAGCAAACGAGTACGTGTGTATTAAAGAGAGGCAGAATTATTATACCGCGTGCATGTATACAGCATGTAATATACGAATACCAAGTGTTTGCNATCTATACTCGATTATCGGTAAAGAAAAACCTCGCGATTGATGCAATAATATTTCGCGAGTCGGCGATACACGAACATAATTAGCCACATGGAAAAAAAAAAAAAAAAAATTATTGTTTCTACATTTTCTACACAATCCGGGACGTTCTGCCAAAAGCCATAGTCGTCATCGATCTCTCGCCCGCTGCACATGGCTCAAAATAGCAGCTCGTCAAGCAAAAATTCGAGAGGACCCCATGCGTAACGATCAAACAAAAACCTTGTATAGTTCAGCTGAACCAAATATAACAACAGCTGCAAGCCCACACACCTCGACATTAACGATTCTGTCAACACACGCGTCATACGTATGTAAAAAAAAAAAAAAAAAAAAAAAAAAAAAAAAAAAAAAAAAAAAAAAAAAAAAAAAAAAAAAAAAAAAAAAAAAAAAAAAAAGAAAAAGAAAAAAGTTAAATAATGCTCCCGCCCGTATGTACCAACTTCGCGGGTAATGTATATAGACAACGACGTAATATCATATAGTGCTTTTTGCATTGCCCCACACCCCCCCTCCTGTTGTATATAAAGCTCCCACCTATACAGCCTATGTAAGCTCTTTGGCACACGTTCCTCCCTCGCACATGCGCCAGTTCATTACGGCGGCTAGGCAGCATATAGGCGTGCTTATATTACTCTTATTGCTACCTCTTATCCTAACGTAATGTATATATTCTCGTGTGACATAACTATATAACGTCGCGACTCGTGATTTATAATAATAACAAATATAAATACTTGATGGGAGTAAAATATAGGTATGGGTACAATATTATAACACGTATAGCTGAGAGTGGCTGCGCACACGGTTGCGATTCGCGATCGTTTTCCCGAGACCAACTTGTGTATAAGATCTACCGTGTTGGCTGGCAGACGCGCATTTGTAACTTGTAACGCGTACCTATATAGCTGGTGCACGTCGTGTGTGTTTCTCTCTCTCGGCTCTATAGACCCGCGCAGTTTCAGTGCTGCTAAGCGTGTGTACGCGTGTGCTCTAAAAAAGTGGGCTGAAAGCTCTCGCGAGCCTAAAGTTCGAAGGACTAACGTGGGAGAAAAAAAAAAAAAAAAAAAAAAAAAAAGTACCGATTTTGTAAAACCGGTTGCAATTGGGTATTAACATTGGCGACGGATGTTTATGTACATGCGACTCGCGTCACGCGTGCAGATGTTGACAGTCCACGAGCAATGACGGAGCGCGCGTAAAGAGAGAAAAAAGGACGGTATATATACATTACAGCAGGAGGGTTGATATTATATGGTGTAGGGGGTGAGTGTGTATGCATGTGCTGTCAAGGGATCGCGAGTGCGCTCTGCTGAAATATTTATCGAGTGAGACTCGCGTGTACCTATATACACACGGTACATCCAAGAGGGGGGGAGGGGGAAGATACACACACGAGCGAATGAAAAGCCATGCCGTAGGAAGATGAAGGCCGGCCGCAGGAAAATCAATAATCATCTGGGCTCCGTGTTCAGGGCTCGGACGAGGAGCGACGACAACTCCGAGCTTTCCGCCGAGCTGGTCGTCAACGCCAGGAAGTCCGGCAAACTTTGCCTGTCCTCCCGGGGACTGTCATCGGGTAATTCATTGTACTTACCTGCTGTAATATAATATGTCTATGAACAATACTTTATTGCTTTTGCGCTCTTTATCGCACAGGCGGCACACGTATGGTTTTTGATGATGATTGATGCGCGCGCAGAGATGTACATTTTTTTTTTTTTTTTTTTTTTTGCAACATATCGCGCGGTTGTTAGTAGGTACTGTAACATGTATTTGTTCGAGAAGAGCATGGCAACAAAAAAAAAGGAGATGGGTGAAAGCGAGAGAGATTCAACTTTTGCTGCGCTCACGTGTGCACCAATACCTTTGCTTTTGCTTTCGAGTTACGCTTGTCGATTTTACGCGAAGATCATTCAGAACGCGCCGCGCAGAGAAACACATTTTAGCTTAATTCACTTCGTGACGGTCGTTCGTCGTAATAATTGTCCGTGGACGCGTGAAAATTTGCAAGTCAGCGTCATTTCCCCCCCCCCTCCCTTTTTATTTTAAACTTGAACCCGTTAAAAGTCGTGTCGAATCGCGGGACAAACGAGAGTTGAGAGACTGCCGATGACAGGTGATATAATACATACATTTCAAATAGGTATATACGCGCGCACCCATCGGTGTTTCGTACAGGTATACATATACATGTAAATTATGTTGTTATTGTGTAAAATCGGACGGGAAAGCATATACATGGTTAGAATTGGGCGGGTAGCCAGAAACTGGGTATAAATGTCCCGAGGTTTATTGGTAATAAAAATTTCTACCAAGGCTTTCGGTCGTTTTTTTTTTTTTTTTTTTTGTTTTTTTTGTTTTTTCACCGTATCATTGTTGTGTCTCCGATGCAGGAGTTTGTTTCTCAACTCTGGAACTATAATTAAACGAGCATTGGTTGTCAAAAAAAATCGAACGACTTGTATGCTCTTTTCAGGTAAACCGATTCCATGAGACACATCAGCTAGTTTAAACGAGGTCGTAGATGCGATTGAATAAAAATGAATTCACCAACGATTGTACATATTCATACATCACGAGACACAATTTTCCGCTACCGTATTTCTCGTAATCGTAAGATAATACAATCACCATACGCAGATCTTATGATTTATCGATGTTTAATCGTTTTATCGGCACGTACAAAATCTCCCGATCGTACTTTTACTCTACGTCCACGCGCTGTCTCATACAGACAAGCATCGGTGGCGCGTGGTAGCTGCAGGCAGCGAGCAAGTTTCCATAAACGAAACGAGAAATAAAAAAACGAGATCGGATCGCTGCAATTCATGTATAATATATTATCTTATCGATACCGATCTTTTTTCTACGCGAAAGAAATCACCAAAAATGTTGTGCTCTCGTTTTGATGTGTTACGACGTTTTGATCACGTGAAAATGTGGTCGTAAGAATCGAATAAATTTTGCAGTGCCGGATCAAGTGTGGACCATTAATGAATTGACTGAGACAGAGTTGAAGGATTTGCAAGTCGACCTTCGCAATTCCGACAATCAAAGTAAATGGTGGGAGTACGAGCCTTTGAAATCGTTAGATTTGAGTTCCAACAGCTTAATAAAATTGAGCGAGGATGTTAAATATTTGGCCGATCTAGTCAACTGCGACGTGCGTATAAATATATACATGTCAACCGATTTTTAACGTTATGTCTGAAAATAATTAATCGCCTTGTTACAAAATGTAAGTCATTGATTGATGTTACAGTTACACGATAATTTGTTGGAATCCTTGCCCGAGGAGATCGGGTGTCTGGTTAAACTAAGGAAATTAAATTTATCGTCAAACAAGCTGCGAAATTTGCCATGCAAGTTTTTCAATCTCACGGAACTGCGGTGCTTGGATCTAAAGAGCAACTTGATCAAAGAATTGAGTCCGAAAATCGGCGACTTGGTGATGCTCGAATACCTGGTACGATCACTGTACATTATGTGATTTAAAAAAAATGTAATGTATCTTCTTGCTACGGGCAGACTTGGGCACAATTATTTCATGGACGTTTTTAGAAAAAATTTTTCTCCTGATTAAATTGTATTCTTTTTTCTGATTTGCCACTATTTACAATACAATATTGGGTAAGAAACTTTTTTTTTTTTTTTTTTTTTTCATCAGATAACTGCAATACATTTGAGATATTAAAATTCGTTGTCGAGTGTTTGAAGGAAAAAATTTTCAATATCATTGGGACTCTTATTGTAGTGGATTATTTTTACTGGAAAACATTTGGTTAAGCACTGTTTTACAAGTGGTAATTAAAAACAATTTTTTTAGCATAAACAAAGCGATACACTGTTAGCAAAAAAATTATATTTAAAAAAAGTTGAAAAGTACCCGTGCCCAAGTATGGCTGCGGAAAGTCATTACAATTTTATTTTATGTGATTTTATTTTTTTTTCAGAACCTCTCGAACAACGAGCTGACGAATTTGCCCACGGGCCTGGGCTATTTGGTTCGCTTGATCGCCCTAGATTTAAATCACAATAAATTAAAAGAACTTCCCCCGGATGTGATGAGCATGAGAGGTTTGTCGAATCTTTTTTCTTTCTCCCGCATTCTCCTTACACGTTATGTAGATTTATCACAGTAAATGTCACGTTACGGCAATATTTTTTATTTCACGCCAAAAGTGTGTGACATAGCTGCAAATGATAACACTTGCCTATCTTTTTTAATAAAAAAAAAAGAAAATCTCGAAAAGTCCGCATCGTTAAATTGATTCGAGCAGTCGATTTTGAAAAATTCATCGAACTCGTGAAATAATAAGGAACCAACGCGCTCGCGTCCAAATTTTCGAAGCAGAGTAAAATTTTGGCACGTGTATACTTACGACTGAAAATTTAACGCGCGTAAAAGAAATAAGCAATGAAAAGGAAAAAAAAAAAAAAAAACAATTGCAGCCCTGAAGAAGCTCGACGCGAGCAACAATCGGTTGGAGGTGGTCCCCTCGCTGGGCGAGCTTCGGAAAATCGAGCGATTGGACCTGCACATGAACGACTTGTCCAGTTTCCCGGACGTGAGGGGCTGCACGTCGTTGCAGGAGCTCTTTCTCTCCCACAACAGTATTACCGAGATCGACGTTAATTGTCTCGAGAGCCTCGGCCAATTGAAAATATTGAATTTGAACAACAACGAGGTTGAGGTGCTACCCGACGAAATCATCATGCTGATAAGCGTCGAGCAATTAGATCTGTCCTACAACAATATTTCTGCGTGAGTAAACATGCATGCCTAGTATATATTATATATAAAGCGCTTTAATTGTGATTCGATCGCAAACACCTATATATATATATACATAAAAATGCAATTGCGGCTGATGAGTATAATCATGACAATATATGTATAGTCATCGCAGTTTGGAGATGAAGCGTTTCGATGATTGGATCGATGTGAATATATGTCATTATATGGTACTTGCAGGATTCCAAGTTGCGTGGGTAAGATGCCAAATTTACAAAATTTCGTGATCGATGGGAACAGGGTGAAGAATATTCGTCAGGACATCGTGAGATGCGGGACGCCGCGGATAATGAAACACCTCAGGCAGACCATTAATCCAACGAACACGGAGACGATGAACTCACCGCTGAGGGTTTGCAATCCCAACACCTTTCCCGACAAGTGAGTCGTTTGGCTTTTATTCTACTGATGCATTATCTCTACGAGCATTCATTGAGTAAACCGGAAAAATGATTTATTTTCTAATGCCGAATCGAAAAAAAAAAAAAAAAAAAAAAAAAAAAAAAGTACCGATTTTGTAAAACCGGTTGCAATTGGGTATTAACATTGGCGACGGATGTTTATGTACATGCGACTCGCGTCACGCGTGCAGATGTTGACAGTCCACGAGCAATGACGGAGCGCGCGTANCAAATAATAATCATCATGCAAACAATGCTCTTACTTTTTTACGTCAATTAAAATATATACAAATATTTTTTTTTTAATTATCACTAAGTAATGTTTTTATTTACTTATGATGGTAAGTTAATTTTATCTTCAGCAAGCGTATTTAATTTTCATTTAAATTGACAGAAAATTTGAAAACGGTTGTATACAGATATCTTAATTATTATTCGTATACGTATACAACACTCTACCGTAGAACTTTTTCGGCTGCTGATCAGGATCTATTATCTCGGTGTATAATCCAAAATTCTTCTCGTATAAGTAACTAAGTATCCAATTTGAGTCAAGATGACACGACGGGCTGTCGCGGCTTAAAGGTGACGAGGCGAAACTTGGTGATACGATTGTCATTTCCATATTTGAGTCGAAGCCCTTTAAAAATTCACCAGATTTTAAAAAGTCTCTTTGAAAATGTAAACACTTGTCCAGCTTTACAATCCAGTTTCATCTTGCAAGCATGTTGACCAGTAAGAAATCTCTCAGTCTGGTCGACCTTTGTACTTGTCGACTGTGCCCCCAGCCTTCTTTATTACTTTTGCAAATGCCTAATAGTCGAAAAGTAACCCCAATATCTGGGTACCATGTGACAACTGATCTAGAGGAATTCCGCTGTGCGTGATTACGTTGGCTCGTAAATTATAATTTGTATAATTATAATGTAATTAATTACATTGGAGTCGAAACTTTATTGTTGTGCACGTAACAATCGGTACAGTATTGTAATACGCGAATTTCCATGAAGTCCCATTTTTTGATCGCTTGTACTTACGTCGAATAAGTACCGCACATCAACCAAGGTAGTGTTTGACACGACAATATTCGAGTAAGTACACGCGGGAGACACTTGGAATGGATTCAGATCGTCCCTATAGCCGACAAAAATTTGGTGCCTAACCATCAGAGGCAGGAACAGCCACTAAGTTTCATCAGAACAGCATGAAGCTCGAGCAGGTTTGCTCCTGATTCCCGATAGGGCACACGATGGGAGCGAAATGGCTCCCCTTCACAAAAAAAAGATCAGGAGAGCATCCCCACCAAGAGCTCAATTACATAAAATATAATGTATTTTTTTATAATCCTCCACCCTTCTAATCTCCTATTATTTGCATCAGACTTTTTTAAAGAAAGCGGTTTCGGTTTCGTTTCTAAGCTCCGATGGCCGAGCCGATGGTGACAATAATCCGTTTTACCTACACCCAAAAATAAACAGGATGTAAGAATCACGCAGGAATAGCTCCTTCGAGCTTAGGCCGCGGCTACATCGACGCGTCCGACGTACGTCTGAATCGTGACTAGTTATTCGCTGCCAACCTCAAATGAATCAACTCCCAACACATCCCGTACATTAACACGTTTTTTGTAGTTTATTTGAGGTTTGCACGTTGGCAGCGAATAACTAGGCAGACGAGCAGACGCGCCAATGTGGACGCGGCCTAACGTGAGCCATACTTACCTCTTCGCCCGTCATGTTCGCCTGATACTATTTCGAGCGTCGAGCTTATTGACGCATAATTTACGGACTATCTAACCCGAGTCCTCTCGATTTTATTGGAAATTTTGAAGTTTCGAAAACACCAAGGGATATTATGACCGGCAGTGGGTAATGCAGATCGTAGTCACGCGCTACTTCTGATACCTCCTGTTCTCCTGATACGATTTTCAAACTGGAAGAAATATGCCGTAGCGTACGCTATTTTCTGCAGAATATAGGGGTAAATGACCCAATTACTGCGCACTGAAATTTTTGATTGTACTAAATTTCTCATTTCTCAATGTTTTTCGATGTAAATTGAACCAGTTTTACTTAATCTTCATCTGCAGCATCTTGTGCGATTAAAACGACAAACATTTTTCTGTTAAGTAACTTTTTTTTTTTTTTTAAATAATTGCATGTTTTAGTGCTGATATCACTTGCTGGTATTACTGCGCACGGTTATGAAATTAGCACCAGTCGCTGCGCCCCCAATTACTGCGCGGGTATCTCCCATAAGGTTTTCATGCTGAAGCCCTAGACCCAATTGCTGCGCACCAATTACTACTCACGACTACAAAGTTTTGTAGGTTAGATTCGTTTAGAGTCACTCAGTTAAACAATTATATTCAAATTTTTCAGTCTGTTTTTCTTATTTTCAGTTACCGTCGAGTGCGCAGTAATTGGTGCCTGCGCAGTAATTGGATCATTTACCCCTATATATCTGTATACTGTGAAACATGCACCGGCAAAGTATTTTTTTTTTTTTTTTTTTTTTTTTTCATTCAGTTTTCTTTTACACAAGTATTTTAACATGAAAAATTGATATGAACCAATTAACTACAAAGTACAATATGCAATAACAAGGTTTTTTTTTATACAACTCATCAGGATGAAAAAAATAAATGTCGTAGATACACGATGAGAAACGCCAAACTGTTGAGCCTGGTGGGCCAAAACCTGGCGGAGGTTCCCGAGGAAGTCTTCGAGAATGCCAAAGAAGCCGAAGTGACCTGCGTAGATTTAAGTAGGAACAAGCTCCAGGAGCTGACCGACGGACTGGCCGGAGTCACCACAGCGACGGATCTCAAACTGTCGTATAACTTGCTGACCGAAGTGCCAGACTGGCTGGGCGATAGCCTCGTCAGGTTGCGGTACCTCGACTTGAGTAAGAACCTCCTGACTTCGCTGCCAGCTAGCATCGGCTGTCTGCAGTTCCTGATAGAGCTCAATATATCGTTCAACAAGTGCGTACACGCGAGAGATTTGTCATTTGTGCCGTTTGACAGTGAAAAATTTATTTTTGTATTATTATTTCCGCGTTTCAGGTTCGCTGAGATGCCCGAGTGCGTGTACGAGGTGTCGAACTTGGAGATACTCACAGCCAATGATAATAAAATGTCTTCAATCAATGTGCCAGCGTTGAGCAATCTCAAGAATCTAGCGAATTTAGATCTTTCTAACAATAATATTACATACGTTCCACCAGAACTTGGGACCCTCAATAATCTCAGGTGAGACCTAATTTTGCGTGCCAAGCGCTTTGGTAACTGCAGACACAGTATACCTATACTTATGCGTCTTGATTAAGTTTATTGGGTCGACATTTGCACTGGCCATTCGGTATCAACGCTGTTCATTCGCAAAAGATTTATCTTTTTCAGAATGCTCTCTTTGAGTGGAAACTGTTTCAAGCAACCGAGACAAGCGACTCTCATGAAAGGAACGGAAGAAATTCTGGCTTACCTTCGCAATAGAATTCCTCAAACGTATTAAATCTTCTTTACACGAAAAATAAAGTACAAAATTGTGTTTTAGAGTTATTGTATATTTTTACTGTTGCCACACTTGCAACAAAAATTTTAATAATTTTTTTACTGCTCGATTATACTTGAAAATTGTTGCAGATATTAAAATTTTAATTATAGATTTAATGTGTGATTTGTTAAAAAAAAAAAAACATGTAAATGCGTTGTTTTGTATACTATGTTAATTTTAACTAATGTTTTTAGTACGTGTACGTAAGGATGGTTATTGTTGTAACATATAATATACTTACAAATGTGATTTTAGTCGTTATATCGCAATCTTTTCTTATACAGTGCGTCTTTCGAACCAAATAAAAAATTGGGAAATCGAAATAAAAATTTATTTACCTTAGAACTAATTTTTATATTCTACAACTTTCATCCCTACTACTAACAATGAAAATTATTAGTGGCATTTTTGTGATTTTACCATGTTTATTAGAAAATAACTTGATACGAGAAGAGACAAAACGTATTTTTTTTTTTACCGTACAAGACCCGGCTATCGCAGCGAAAACATACGTTTAGCGGATGTAACGATGAAATACTTATATTTGCACATCGCTCTTTCATAGTCTCATTATTGGATAATTCCTTGTTGGAGGAGCTCTTTGAGAGTCGGTACTTTTTGGATGGTACCCGCGATTTCGGACTGGATTTTCCTTCTGCAACTATTGGGTTCCGAACATGATGAAGCCGTCACTACCTCATAAATTATTTGGATGAAGAATTTGGCGCTGGTGGTATTGTTCGGCCCAATTTCAATAATAAAAAAATTTTTGTTACCACGTGACCACTGAATGTGTTTTTTTTACACGTAAAAATTACTTGATGAGTCAACTGCACAATGGGTGCCAAAATTACATTCTGACGAATAATCTTATAAAAAAAAAAAAAAAAATTACCTTAAGGAATCACTTGCATATCATATGTTACAACAGTTTAAAAACGACTGAAATAATTGTACCGTTAACAAGCGCACAGAAGAAACTCTATTGCTTATTTTTACTTAAACGTATTAAACATCATCTTTTCATGAAAAATAAAGTACGCATATATTTGAACTTATCTGTTACCACTTGCAACAAAAATTTTTTACAATTTTTTTTTGCTTCTCGATGTTTTATATTTATATATATGTAGTATGTGTAATGGATTATTGAAATTAAACAAAAATTTATAATTAAAATAGGATTTATTTACGTTAAAACTTATTTTTATATTTACAACTTTAATCCCAATACTTGATTTTTCCGTCCCAACCTGCAGTTGCAAGTTTGGATGGCTCGTGAGGATGCCATAGAACTGAGATACAGACATTGTCATGAGCTTTCCATTTTGTATAAAGTTTCGTTGTTTTCCAATCCCACACGTAACATTTGCCATCTGCATCTCCTGATACGAGATAGCTAAAAATACATTATATTTTTCATTTTAATACTAATTTATGAAACAAAAAAAAATTTTTTGTATAAATTTTTTACACACCTCATATCAGGTGAAAAGTCTAAGCCACAAGCATAACCAGCAACCATATGTCCAGAAAATGTTTTTTTACGATTCATCTTAAATCTATTGAGTGCTGAGAATATTACAACTTTATTGTCCATACTTTGACATGCCAACCACTTTTGATTAGGGGACGGAGTAACAGCTGGCATAGAGTGCATTGTTGGATCTGCTATGTATTTCATATCAACTGGAATGTCCCTATTTTATGAGAATAAAAATTTACAGTCAAATTTTTAATACTTAAATTACTTAGAAATAAGCTAGTAACATGTGAGAGATTTTATATTTACCACTCCCAAACGCGCAAACTCTTATCATCGGAGGTTGTAACAAATCGACGATTTTCATCAACAAATGTGATAGTATTCACAGCTCCCAAATGCCTGTCATATTCTTGAATGATTTCACCAGATCTAGTATCCCACTAAAAGTATGAAGTAATAGAATTGATTGTGATAGTTGATTGATACGTTAATCAAAATTTTGAACATAATTTTTCAAAAAACTTACACAAATAATTTTTTTATCACTAGTACCAGCCACAAAAAGATGTTGCTTATCATGATCAGGATTAAATTTGGCACAATACGGTACTTTACGGCTCGTGAATCGATTTATACAAGCACCAGTTTCGGTATCCCATAATTTTACATAACGATCATAGCCAGCGGATAAAAATCTTTTACCATCATTATCGAAACTAACATCTCTCACAGCTTGTCTATGACCATAATATGTGCGGACGCATCTCCTTTCTTTGTACACTTCCCATAACTTGAAATATAAAAATAATTGTTTCAAAAAATTCATAATCAAAGACACTACTATGATTAATCATTTTTTACCTTGACTCGGCAATCCATACTACAAGATAACAAAAGGTGTGCAGTGACTGGGAACCATCGTATTTGAGAAATCCCCTTAGTGTGCCCTTCCCATGTATGAATATGTGCTTTGGGTAAGAAGCACTTTTCTGGTGGAGAATCTGACCTCAAGTTAACCCCAACATCTTGAGGAGCATGAAGGAAAGATCTTCCTTGATAATCCACACTGTCTTTGACTATGGAGAATACGTTTTTTACACTTAGTAATATGACCAAATGCATGATGTATCACAGTAACAGATACTTAATCAGTAGGAAAAACTTACTGTGCAAGACGGTTTTTTCTTCAAGAGGCTTCTCATCTGTAACTTTCCCTCTCTTATTTCTCTTGGCTAAAATTTCCTCCAACTCGGCAGCTTCTTCCTCAGAAGGCTTAATAATGCGTCTTTCATCAATGTAACCACCCCAAGGGCCCAAAAATCCATTTATGTCCGTGGGATTGTCATTTTTGTGTCTTTTTCTCTTATCAGCAGGTCTTATGGGTGTGTGCTCAAAAACAGTCTTTGCCCCACTCTCTTCAGCCGCTTCGATTGCTCCAACTAGTGATTTTCCTTCCTCAGCACTTCCATCCACAGTGGGATCTAATGCATAGCCTTTGCAGCAAAAATACAAAAAGTAAAGATTAATACACAAGCAACTAAAAAAACGTATCATACATTTTCATTTCAAAATCACCTTACCATAACTAGTAAAGGTTCGGCGCTGATTTTCAAATTGAAATTCACTTATGTGGGCTTTCTCTACGTATCCCGATAACATATTCTTGGGAGCCTTTTGTTGCTGTGTTTTAAATGGGTTTTCAGGACCTACTTCCGGGGCAAAAAGTTGATCAAACTTTGGATTAAAGGTTAATTCTTTTGTTGTGGAATCGATATGCTGTATGCACATTTCTGTCCCCTGTAAATAATGCATTTATAAAAATTCAAACCAAGAACCTTAGATTACGAGCAAAGAGGATAATGATCAAAAGCAAGTATAACAAATTTACCGTGGATTCGACTTCAGGAGCAGCGCAAAGACTTACAGTCAAAGTACTCGAGAATTTAAAAGGATGAACAATTTCAGGGACATCGCTTTCTTTCTTATTTTTCACCTTCGTTTCAAGATTTTCATTTTTTTCGTCATCGCTGCTACCGTAACCTCGGAGTGCGTCCATATTTATACCTTATGGTTATAAACACAATATCTCCCAGTATATTTGAACTTTTACCATCCGCTGTGTCTATTCGCACCATATCCACGTAATTACGTGGATATAAGGTTAGGAATTTTAAAGAAAAACGCTACTTTTTCAAATGAAGTATGTCCACATGAAGTAAAGTTTGCACCAGTGCTCTCGCCTGGGCGTCTACTGAAGCGGGAGGGAAACGAAACCAGAGACTAAGGGTTATTGGACAATTCTAATCTCTGACGAAACGCACGAGCGCACGAGTGCACCGAGTGCACGAGCGTTCCTTTTGAGTTAGCGCGCATGGGTTTGGCTGATGCAGCACTCTGAGGGTGAGATTACATGGAGTCTGCATGGCAGTCTGCAGACTGGCAGAATCGCGCTAAGTTTAAAATATGTTTCAATATTAATATTTAAAACCTGTTACGTAAGCAAAGAAATAATTATCGTAATACATTTGCATTTCTGTATTAACTAATATTTACGAAAAAAAAGGCGACGAAAAACGTTTTGTCACAGTTACATATTGTTATACATACCAGGTTACATCAGTGACCCTACTGACCGACTGTACGATGTTAACATAAATCTATAAAAAAAGTTATAAAACAATATTTGACACGTTTTATTGTAAATGAAATTGATTTTAACTAAGCCTTTATTCGGTTATAACAATAATTACAATTTTTTTCATTATTTTACTAAATTATTCTGAGATGTTATAATTTAAACATAATTTAAACTTAGCGCGATTCTGCCAGTCTGCAGACTGCCATGCAGACTCCATGTAATCTCACCCTCAGAGTGCTGCATCAGCCAAACCCATGCGCGCTAACTCAAAAGGAACGCTCGTGCACTCGGTGCACTCGTGCGCTCGTGCGTTTCGTCAGAGATTAGAATTGTCCAATAACCCTTAGTCTCTGGTTTCGTTTCCCTCCCGCTTCAGTAGACGCCCAGGCGAGAGCACTGGTGCGAACTTTACTTCATGTGGACATACTTCATTTGAAAAAGTAGCGTTTTTCTTTAAAATTCCTAACCTTATATCCACGTAATTACGTGGATTTGGTACGAATAGACACAGCGTTTACCATCACCTTTAGTAACTTTCAATGATTTAATAATTTAGGTTCTATGTACACTACATTGCCAAAATCTATTCTTATCACTTGTGAACCTTTTAAAAACTAAAATCAACCAAAACTTCAATCACTTACGTATTGTTTACATTTTACACAAGTGATAATATTCTGCTAATGCACGTATAAAAAATTATGGTGTAAGCGTAAAAGCCATCCTAACCTTAAGTGATCAAAGTAGAGAATGAATAGACTGTCGATCGATAATGTCAATATTCGATATTATCTGCTAATCAGGTCCTTTTTTTTTCTAGCGACAAAATAACGAATAAACAATTGAGCACTCGCGAATAGATAAGTACCTAAATTAATAATCATCAGCGCGAACATGAAAATTAAAGTTTAATTATATAATATATAGTGGTAGAGTAAAAACATTAAAACCTTTTTAACGACTGCAGGCACTGTAGGGTGGTTGATCACTTTTTTCACGATGTATATGTATAGACATACTATACGTACACACTTATCAAGACAGGCCAGCAAGTACAAAAGTTTAGTGTGAACAAAAAAAACACTGCTGACGACTCCCGTTTTTCCCATACTTATCCTGCATCAAATTTTGATTAAAGGGCGAGATAAGAGAGAGAAAAAAGAGATTTGTCTGCAGCAGCCAGTCCGTTGTCAAAGCACTCAACTATCTCAAAGTAAATGTACATCAGCAATCGTGTGTGTCAAGTGTCAAAATATAAAAGTGTAATACATAGGTACCTACGTATATAGGTATTTAGGTGTTAGTGCAGTACAGTTGTGATGATGGCGAGATAATAGCCTGGTCGAGCGAAAAGTAGAAACGTCAAAAAACGAAGAAAGAAAAAAAAAGCCAGCTCGTGTGTATGAGGCTGGCTGCTGTTGTTCTTTGAAAAATGATGATGGGGAAGGAAATGATTGTGACACCACTGTTCTTGTTGCTGCTGCTAGGCCAATATTCAATCGACACCTTCTCGATAATTATTCAAAGTGTCTAGGTGCACAGGTGATCCTGCCTGTCTTGAGGGTCTACTCCCTCTCTCTCTATTTCTGTGTCTCTCTCTTTTCCCCTGTTGACTGTCCTCAGCTGGGATCCATTGGAGTAATCAAGGTCGGGTGGGCTTGCTTAAACATTTAATCAGCTGCAGTGTTTGAGAGGTGAAACATCTGCTTTAAGAATATGTGTTCTTTGCTCTATTAGATTTTCTCTTTGAATTTAATACATTTAATTTATACAAAATTAAAAGTCATTAGCTTGTTAGAAACATATTGACTTTTGTCTTGGCTAGAATGATTTGAATTTAGAGTATGTACTTGGCAGTCAGCTCATGAAGTTTTTAAATGTAATTCTAGAAGTGCAGTAACAATGACTGAAATAAAAATGGACCAAGAAACTGTATACGGAACGCATGAGGACAGTCATGTCGTCATGTCGGAAAAGGTGCAGTCACTGGCTGGAAGTATTTATCAAGAGTTTGAGCGGATGATTGCCAGATATGACGAGGATGTTGTTAAAGAGCTTATGCCCTTACTAGTCAATGTTCTTGAGTGTCTAGATATCGCCTACACACAAAATCAAGAGCATGAAGTCGAATTGGAGCTCCTAAGAGAGGACAATGAACAGCTTGTTACTCAGTATGAAAGAGAGAAACAGTTGAGGAAAACATCGGATCAAGTAAGAATCTTTTAAAGTGCTGAATGTTATTGTTCTATTTAATTTTGAATGATGGCAAATGTATTTATTTACAGAAACTATTAGAGTTAGAGGATGCAGCGGAAGATGAACGAAAAGAATTAGTCTCGAAAATTGATAGCTTGGAGTCAATTGTTAGGATGCTGGAACTCAAAACTAAAAATTCTCACGACCACGGTACAAATGTCAATGACACTTCCAGTCAAAGAAAAATCCCTCACAGTAGAGTAGATTATTTTGAGTTTGTTTTGTATGATTTTCAATTTTTTTTTTTTTCGCGCTTCTATCATAAAAAAACAATAAGAAAAATGCTTCATAATGGTTGAAATTTGTTTTGCTTTTCCGTCATTACATTTAAAAATTTTTTTAACAACATAATTCACATATATTTTGTAAAGTCGAGAAAAAAGTCATGAGCTTCATTCCTCATTATTCATTTTTTGTTCAAATTCCTTAAATCCATTGCAACACATCATCAGGCAAATAAAAATTGATTCAGCATTAAAAATAACGTTTCATTACAGTGGTTCGTCTCGAGGAAAAAGAATCGGAACTGAAGCGAGAATACTCTCGGTTGCACGATCGGTACACAGAATTGTTTAAGACTCACGTCGATTACATGGAAAGAACGAAAATGCTGGTCGGTAGTACGGAAAGATTGGAAAATTCGTCGAATAATAATCGCGGTCCAGGTCGACTTCCATCTCTTGGGTTGTCACACATGTCCCGTAGCTCTGGCCCCCTCAGTTATGGTTTCCAAAGTTTAGAGGCCAGCATGACTGCTGACGAGATTCCAGAAGAAAGTCCGCCCAGTGCCGCTGAGCCTGAAAGTTTAAAAACGGAAATGTTAGACAACAGTAGCGAAGCGACCATTGAGATGTCCGACAAAAGCCAGTTGACAGATCAGCCAGTAAAAGCGAACAAAACAACTGACATCTCTAGGCGTAAGATACTCACTTTCAAATGATTTTTTTGAAAAAATTACTTTCATCATCATACTCATTCAACGTTTGTGTAGACGTCAGTCCAGTTACGGAAACAGCACCCACAGTCACGTCTCCAATATCTCCGAAAGTCGAAAAGCTGGCTACGACTCCTGGTGGAAGAAGTCGAACGGATAGAGAGGAGCGACGGAGTGCCAATACATTGTATCAAGAGATTAGTTTTCAGGATGCCGATGCTCTCGGTGAGATGGACGAAGGAGCTGATATAACGGGTCAGTATTCATTAATCGAATTTCGACAGTGTATTTTTTACTAAAACATTTCACGTCGATTTGTAGGGAGTTGGGTTCATCCGGGAGAGTACGCTTCATCCGGTACGTTTAACAAAACTTGCTTTACTAATAAATAACAATTGTTGCATGTTAACGTTAACGAAATTTCCATTAGCCATTCAATAATTTGTTTAAATAATTTATTGTTTCTATTAATGCTGTTCTTCCGTTTCTCCGAAATCTCCGCTTAATGATGCATGTGACGAATAATCCACACGTGTGCAGTTAATGACAACTTTTTTGGTAAGAGGTCCTATAACTTCAATTGAAACTCTTATAAAACCATTGATAAGGAATAATTGGATTGCATCCGTAACTTTATAGTTACTATACGTGTAAATGTGCGTGTGTGTGGTTTTTGTTTTATTTGTGAATATCATAACAATTGTATCAACCACTTAAAATTTGAAATGTAAATTATCCATGTTTCGATTGATTCGCGAAAATAATATGAATCGATCTTTGATAGGAATGGGCAAGGAAGTTGAAAACTTGATTATGGAGAACAACGAACTCTTAGCTACCAAGTGAGTATGATTGTTTCACATAAATTGATAATTTGAAAAAACTAATATTTATATAATTTTTAGGAACGCTTTGAATATTGTCAAAGACGATTTAATAGTTAAAGTAGACGAGTTAACGGGGTAAGTTTTGTGGAAAAAAAAAAAAAAAAAAAATTGATTCGATTTACGTGTGTATATTCTGATTAAAATATTTAGAGAACAAGAGGTACTGCGGGAAGAAATTCGTACTCTGCAGCAAGCAAGAGAGCGCCTCCGACAACGAGTTTCGATACTAGAAGAAGAGCTAAAGAAAGTGAAAGAAGACGCAGAGGCAGCAGCAAAGGCGACCAAGAGCGACGACGAAGAGGAAGTACCTTTAGCTCAAAGGAAGAGATTCACCAGAGCTGAGATGGCCAGGGTACTTATGGAGAGAAATCAGTACAAGGAAAGATTCATGGAGCTGCAAGAAGCTGTACGGTGGACAGAAATGATACGAGCTAGCAAAACGGACCCTGCGAGCATATCGGGTGGAAAGCAAACATTTTGGAAATTGTAATCCAATTTTCCATTTTACATTTCATTCATCATTTGTCGTGGCAAAAATAAATTCAAATTATAAGTCATGTTTTCATATTAGTTTTAGCAACCTTTTCACGGGCCCAGCAGACCGAGGGCCCTTAGTTCGCGGAGCACACATCCGTTATAGCGCACCGACTAATCAAGTAGTTCCGGCTGCACCATTGGACGTGTTGCGCAGACGGGCGCTTAAAAACCGACACGATTTTCTCGACCAAGGAGACACTATGTGAGAAACGAAAAAAAATTAGTTTCACCATGCGCTGTTCTATGCTTTTTTTATTCATCTAAACTGTAGTTTATTACTACTCTTTTTACCTATGGTAGGAAAAGTTATTGTTTCTTTTTTTTTTTTGGTAGCCAATTTCGTTTTGTTTTCCAACCATTCAGCTTTCTCTGTCTTTTTGAACAGTTTTGCATGTTTTTAATGTAGCTTATGTAAAATTGTAGTTTTCTATGTATTTCAAAACATATGTGCACATCATTTTATTTTTTGTTATATAAATATTGCTATTAGTCAATGTTTTTCGATTAACGTTTATCAATTCAACTACATAGAAATGTATCTTGAATTTTTTTTACAAACTCTATGTATTTTTACGCATCTGTATGAACAAAGATCAACCTTTATTTTGAGAATTCAGTATGTAGACTGAATGTAATAGTGGTGATAAGTTAAAACTACTTGTACTTAACTTTACTCAATTGTCGATGTAAACTGCTTTGGCACTTTTGTCTGGGTCCATGTATTACTTATTATCCTACGATGCACACAAGAAAACCAAGCTTTTCGCCTTAGATTCTTTAAATAACAGGTAATGCGATTTCTTTACTTTTTTCATTTCTCGCGCTAAGCGCTCATTAACAAAAAAACTATTCTCTGATTAACATCACGCTAAAACGTTTGCTTTGTGATATTGTGAGCCAACCATTAGTGTATGCAAATTATTGTTATTTACAGTACTATGTAAATCACATTATTTATTTTGCTTACTTAAAATTTTCATTTCTCAAAGACAACTGTAAATTTCAATGTACAATGTAGAGCGTAATGATGAAATTTCAGGTCGTCCGAAAAATTAGTGGCGAGACGGGCAAACGAAAGAAGAGAACAGTATCGTCAAGTCAGAGCCCACGTCCGTAAAGAAGACGGTCGAATGCAAGCCTACGGTTGGTCGTTACCCGGAAAACCTTCCGCCCCATCGAAACAACCAGTCCCCGTTCCCGTCTATTGCCGACCTCTGGAAGCCTCCCAAGCGGAGCCCGGAATGAAGGTACGGTGTAATGTATTAAAAATTAAAATACTTTTCGAATAATGGTATTGAAAATATTATCCATTTCGCAGATATGGTGTGGGGCTGGAGTGAACTTGAGCGGTGGCAAGACTCGAGACGGAGGTTCGATGATCGGCGGAAGTGTCTTCTATGCAGCAGAGGCACGGGAAACGGGGAGCGATGGCAAGCCCGAAGACGCAATCGAACACCTGGACAAAGAGTTGCAGGACAGCGAGCAGCGGAGACTCGAGGCCGAAAAAATGGAACAGCAACTGAGCTCACTCGTGTGGATATGCACATCGACGCCAAAGATGTCAAAAGTAACTGTGATAGACGCCAACAATCCGGCCGACGTACTTGAAGTCTTCAACGTATGTCAAAGTCATTTGCTGTGCATCGCTAGCGTACCTGGTGCTAAGGAAAGCGATTACGTTCAGACTGTTCAAGACCTCAGGGAGGACGAGCAGATCAACAGGGAGGCCATTGATACTCAGGCCGAGGTAGCTATCTCGCACGATGTCGAACCCGTGGACGCTGACGTGAAAATCGCTAAGGAAAGCCAGTCAGGCGATAACTCGCCGGGTGATCAGCCTCGTGAAATGGCTGCTGATTCAAATACCACTGCCGTAGCTGTCGAACCGCCGAGTATAGACGTGGACACGGAGGCGATTAATTTGGGCAAAGTTCGATTTGTTAAGATTGCCCCGGAATCCGATTCTCCTCAAGTGATAAGCACAAAAAATAGTAACAATGGCGATGACGATAACGACAATGATGATGATGATGATGATGATGATGATGATAATAATAATGATGACGACAACGACGACGAGTCAAATGAAAAAGAAAGTGAAACGCTCATCGAAAAAATGTCTTCTGTGCAACCGACCATGTGGCTAGGAGCTCAAGACGGATCCGTTTTTGTTCATTCTGCCGTGGCCAAGTGGTCTGTGTGCTTGCACACTGTAAAACTGCAAGACGCTGCTCTATCGGTCGTGTAAGCATCGTATTTCGGAACAAACCACCTGTTTACAATCAATAAATGGCTTTTTCCTTTTCTTATCATATTTTTTATTTTCGTTTCAGCCACATACAAGGTCGTGTGCTGGTTGCCTTAGCTGACGGTACCGTGGCGATTTTCAGAAGAGGAATGGATGGCGAGTGGGATCTTTCTCAATACCACATAATAACGCTGGGGAGCCCGCAACACTCGATAAGGTGCATGAGCGTTGTTTTGGGCAAAACCGTGTGGTGTGGATACCGAAACAAGATACACGTTATCGACCCCATTTCAATGAAGCTCGAGGTACTTATTTGGAAGAAAAATTTCCCAACGTTTTCTCGTCTATTCAAAATGTGAATTTGATTGTAATCACCTGAAGATACAAGCGTGAGAGAGTGTATTAGCAAATGTTTTATTGCAGTGCACCGTTGATGCACATCCACGCCGAGAATCTCAAGTGAGACAACTAGCCTGGCTTGGCGATGGTGTATGGGTTAGCATCAGATTGGATTCTACGCTAAGACTGTATCATGCCCACACGTTGCAGCATTTGCAAGACGTCGACATCGAGCCTTACGTTAGTAAAATGCTGGGCACAGGAAAATTGGGCTTCTCGTTCGTACGAATTACAGCGCTGCTCATTTCTTCAAATCGGGTACGATTTTTTTTTTCCCTTACAAAGTACGTGCTACAAAAGTACAAGAATTTTACTTGTAAAACGGTATTTTTTATTAATCACACTTTTATGCATTTTGTCACAGATGTGGATAGGCACTGGAAACGGCGTGATTATTTCTGTTCCTTTATCCGAAAGTGAGTGTCATCCTATACACTTGTAGATTAATTTTTTTTATCGTGACTGTTAATCAAATGATTAAACTTCAGGTGCGGGTGGTTCGATGGCTGTGTCGCGTATCCAAACGGGTAGCGGAAAGGGCGACGCTCCCGGATTAGGAGTCAGAGTTTATGCTTCCGAACAAAATGTGGTTCCACCAGGAAATTACGTTCCATATTGCAGTATGGCGCATGCTCAACTCAGTTTTCATGGCCACAGGGACGCTGTGAAAATGTTTGTGGCTGTACCAGGTGAACATTTTTATACCCTTCAAACATCAAACGACAAAATAATATGATAATGATTAAAGATACTTTTGTAGGTCATGGTGGCCAGAGCGCGGCTTCGGATAATACGCAACCGGCTATGCTTGTATTATCTGGAGGTGAAGGTTACATTGACTTTAGAGTTGGTAAGGAACAAATAAATATATATATATATATTTTCGGACTTTAATACCAGTTAAGGTGTTTTGAGATTCTTGTTGGTGCTTAGTATGCCAAATTTGACATTAAGAAAACAATAACAAAAAATTGAAATTTCAAAGTTTTTCTCGACATACTTGTAATTTCAGCAGATGAAGCTGAGGATGAGAGTGACGTGGCAACACATCTAATAGTTTGGCAATTAGTCAGGTATGCCCCCAGAGAGTATCGGGATGCATATAAGCCTGCAGTTGATCATCGCACAGACACTGGATGATTAACCATGGATCATAATTATGAGATTACATAAAAATAAATCCAACTCTAACAAATTGATCCCGCGTTTCGGTATCATGGCTTTACTAATTTTCAAAAGCTCATACACTATTTTACTGGTAAACGGGTGTATTGAATGTTGCAGCTGTTTGCTTTCTAACAATATTTGAATGCACACACTTTCTCTAACAAAAGTAAATAACATTGCACCCCATCACCAACTAACAACAATTATAATTATGTTTTACACAATTTTTTACAAATTTTACTCAAAAGTCTTATTTCTGTTTTCCATTTAAAAACGAAACAAAGTCTAATTGCATTTTCATTTTCTTTGCTCTCTGGGGGTCGGATTATGAGGAATAAGCTGTTGTATTTAGAAATCATGAGTATTGCATCCAAAACTAGTATGGAAAAATGTTGAACACCAATGTTCCGTATTTAGAATTAATGGCGTTACTAATTGACAAAACCAAAACCTGTGTTAAAAAAATATTAGAAAATGTAAAATAAGTAATCCAATCGTATTCTCTATCTTAGTGAATTTATATTTACAGGTGACGGTGAAGAGACGGAAGACGGAATCGACCGTACATCAGCGTCAGTGGCTTCCAATTCAGAGGAACAAGGTGAACAGAGTCATTTGATAGTATGGCAAGTGCAATGCTCCATACCAGCGGTAAATGCCTAGTCTAGTTGGTGAACAGTGAATTTTTAAGTGAGGTATGCCTGGCCTAGCTTTGAATAAGCAGCAAAAATTTGTTTTGGCGTATAAAGGTATTCAAGCTCGATTGGAAATAATTACGCCACCTTTATTGTCTAACTCAAATGCCAAATTAAAGAAAAAAAGCTTGTGCTTTTGGAAGATTTTTCATACTAATTAGGATACTCGAATCGATAACCTAGTTGTTGTCAATTTAATAATTAACTCGGAGATTGTAGACAATGTATAATTAACGTGCACATTAATACATTTGTAATTATTGTTATGATTGACAGTTTTTTATGCCTCTGTAACGATTGAGTACATTCATACATTATCAAACGTTTTCACATTCATGCGCTAGACTAATTTTGGAGGGATGCAAATTTTAGAAACGACGACTTTCAAGAGATGTTATATTTAACATTGATTGACGTTTTGCACATCTGACGTTCCACTTTGTAGCTGCGTATTACGTTGCACGAAAGTCATTGTGGTCGTTAAATTTAATAACGAAAAAATCATGCAAACGTTACCAATTTTTTTGTATTTATTTATTTATCAATGCATAAAAAAAATAAGTGTATCGAATCACTATGTTTGTACTAGACTAGGCCATGGTAAATTGAACAATTTTTTAAAAATATTTATACAACAAACATAGATATTTATCCATCTTTATAAATATTTGGAATCTAAAAATGAAACCTTTGTAGAATTATTTCATCTGAGTTTTGTAAATATGCAATGTTGAGACTAGAAAAAGATATTTGTTACGTTATGCGATCTTTTTCATATAAAATGAATAATAGCCAGATGATATCCTGTTCTCCTCAGTAAGTAATCTATTCAAAATATTTTACCAAAGATGCAGATCAAACGTGAAATATTAATGTAAAAAAAAAAAAAAAAAAATTGAAATAATTATAATAAATAAATCGTTTGTACGACGAATATTAAAGTTTGGCTACTGCTACTATTACTAATATTAGTACTAAAAAATAATGTAACAGAACGGACTTGAATCAAAGTTTTTATGACGACTTTTGTGTATCCACATCTGGTTTAAACGAAAATTGAGCATAAAAATAAAAAAAAGTGTACTAAGTTATACTGTGTGTTTTCGTATCAAACCACCATCACAACAAACATTGCGATAAATATTTCAAAAGAAAAAAAGCACCTGTAAGGTCACCCATAAAATGGGTTATTTCGACAAATGTAAAGAGTTAATGTTCTTTTGTTTTTCCATCAGTACGTCGCAAAGAAAAACAAAAAAAAAAAAAAAAAAATCAACAATACAAGGTAAAAAAGGCTACCACCCGATCAATTTCGTCAAGTTCAAACAAATAATCATCAGACCGACGACCATCCAAGGTAAACGATGAAAAGGTTCGTGAAAGAAAAAACACTGCATCGCTTGATAGGCAAAGACAGCTCGCTCGTTGCGAAAAGCCGGGAGTTCCCAAAGATACATGAGCAGCATTACCTACTCCAAAGAAAAAAGCAAACAGCTGCTCCCTATAGCAGCCACTCGATTCCCCACTACTGCATCATCGGCCAAGTTTCGCGCTGCACAGGCAAAGGCGATAAAAGATTGTGGCCGGGCTCGCGGTGTTTGTGGCAATCGACGCAGTCGACGTCACTTTTCCGTCAGCACAACTTGTTGAGTGCCGGCTTGGTTTTTCACGCATTCTCGACGACACCGCCAGCCTCTACAGGGCCGACCTGCGAAATGGCCAGCGCCGCCAACCAACGGGATCCTGCCTCGGACCAGCTCTGCGAGTACAAAAAATCAGTGCAGGTTAGTGATATGACTCCGATCTACACTCGTAAGTAAGTACAAGTTCTTTCGTAGCATTATAAGTTACCTATTTGCAGATGATTTGCAAAAACCGTGATCTTATTAGTTTTATAGCTATAAATTTTTCTTTCTTTCATTTGTGCATTCCATCGCCAGGCGAAAGATAATTTTATTGCAATTTATTGTAATTTTATTAACATGTAACAGATGAATAAAATGCTTGTTTACATACTCTCGATTATACCTATACTTACATGCGCTATTATTAGCAACGTCAATATGTAAGAAAAAAAAAAAAAAAGGTATGAAATCAAGAACGAGTTTGATACCACTTTGTTTACTATACGTATATATTTATGTACATGTATAAAGTGTGTATGGGGTATACCTATACTTTTGACACTCTTGGGACAGCTATCGCTGTAACGTCGTATACTTACGTGTAAGCATTTTTAGTATAGGTATTAATTTTATTTAATGAATAACGAGCTAATAAACGACCATTTGTCTTTGTTATCTCACAAATTGATAAAAACAACCACACGCACATATAATAATAATAATAATAATAATATATAATTATACGACTGTACGAAATATTTTTTTCCCTTCTTCACATATGACTGCAATGGCAATTTTATCTGTTGACCGCACTTTTTAAAGTCGGATTATTTGCAGGTACTTTAATTGAATTTTTTAGTAGCTCTCGACAGGTCACAACGATTTCCATTGTTCCGTACACTTGTATGTCTAAATTGGTTGGACATGACCTTTTGAATCGTACATGGGTGCAGATTTGGGACGCTGATAAGCCGTGATGCACTGTCGGTGTTTTTTTTTATCGAGTAACCTATTTCACATACTAGAGAGGGATTAATTTTTTTTAAAGCCAACATTGGTCCCTATGACCGCTACATCTAAAAATCCACCTATGGTTTTACCTCCTAGAAGCCTAGCTAAGAAAATGAGAAATGAAACAAAAAATCTGCAAGTCGAAACAAAGGGTTTTCATTGAAGTTAAAAACTGATTGCTCGATTTACTCTTGGAATGATGAATTTTCAATGTCGAGCGTTAACGATAAGATGCAGCAAAAATGACCATTCACAGTCGCTGCGATTGAATCAGATACGAGAGTCCACTGACACGAGCGTCGAACCGATTTCACTCATAAAAATTTACTTCGTTAAAATTACTGGAACTTTTTTTGGTAACATATTTTCGAAGAGATATAAATACACACCGCTTTGTAGTATCCACTCTTTTGTTACCCTGAAATTTTATGTACTTATTTGGCGTGTATATGTACAGATGATATTTGCATTTGTGCGCCTGGAGATATGAGAACAAAAAAAAAGGTTTTATTTAATTTGACGTAATGAATGTTTCATTCGTATAAGTGGAAGGATAACCCTCGTTTCGTCTTTTTTTTTTTTATTACTAACACGCGTAAATATAAACCAGAATGATTAACATTCCGATGCGAAATAATTAAATTATACGACGATAATTTCGATTCAAATTGAATTCACGGCAGCTGCTCTAACTCGCAGCTGTTGGCGCAAATGTTACGTAAATAGCTTAAATCATTTTTTTCCTATTTAGATGAAAAAAATTTTTACAAATTTTTTATTTAATATGAACAATTATGCGTAATCGTACGACGAACGAGTATTTATTTAAATTGGTTTAAAATAGATATAATTATTACCAGTCGATTGTTTCGTGCAATTATTACGCATTACATGTGCCGTAGATGTGGGAGATAAGCCACACGTTGTAGCATAATATCAAAGTGTGATAAGCTTGTTGCGCACAAAACAATAAATATTATGTTAAGGGTATCATTTGACGATGATTTAATGTCAACTGTTGGATAATATATTTCATCACTTTTGGAGGGGAACGAGGGCGATGTGAATTTTTCCTTTTATTAACGCGAGTCTTTGTGTTATTTGTATTGTCTTTTTTTTTTTTTTTTTTTTTTTAAGTATTTTATCAACAATAAGTGTATGTTGCACATGCGGGCAAAGTCGAGCTTGCCCCCGTAGAAGAGGAAAGTTATTTTCCTAACGAAAGCAAAGTAAACAACAACAGTCACAGAAAACAGTGCACGTTGTCACGACCCATACGCCCATAATGCGGGTATTTGTGCAATAAAACATTTCCACCAGCTAAAAACATTGGTTTTTTTCTTTTTCGACGTTATGTAATATAAATGGCAGTGGGAATTGAACGGTGGCAAAGCTGGGTTTTTTTTTACTGTCCATACATTGATTAAAAACAATTTTTGTGCATATTTCGCTAGACCGATTATCTAGATAATTAGCGCTGATCTATAATAACAGCGGACGTTACGAAACCGGATTACATCCCAATGTGCCATTTTATATCGGTTATTGTTAGCATACTAAAAAAAAAAAATTACGCAAAAAAGAAGTTTAAAAAAAAATTGAGGCGAGTTGAAAATGAACTGTCATTACAGGGAGACCCTCCGACCCTTTTGGCTGGAAATGGAGCTCCCGTCGGTGATAAAACGAATTCTGTCACCGTTGGACCACGAGGACCTATACTCATCCAAGACTATGTCTATCTCGACGAAATGTCTCACTTTAACCGAGAAAGAATCCCCGAAAGGGTGGTGCACGCCAAAGGAGCCGGTACGATTTTATCAAAACGTTGAAAATAATATACGAGTAGGTACATATATGCAACCAGAGAAATCGTTTCACAGGTGCTTTCGGTTACTTCGAAGTAACCCACGATATAACCAAGTACACCAAGGCTAAGGTTTTCTCGAAACTCGGCAAGCAGACCCCGATTGCCGTGCGCTTCTCTACCGTTGGGGGAGAGAGTGGCTCCGCGGATACCGTGAGGTGCGTCATAGTACAATAAAGTTGCATTTGTAAGAATCGTTGCGACAATTCGCGCAAAGGAGCGCAAGCGTTGGTGTTCCAAAAACAGAAATGACTATGGCTACGCGCCGTTAAGAATTTGTTTCGATTGGTCTTTTTTTTCCAGAGACCCGCGAGGGTTCGCAGTCAAGTTTTACACGGACGAAGGCATTTGGGATCTCGTTGGGAATAACACGCCGATTTTCTTCATCAAGGATCCGCTGATGTTCCCGAGCTTCATCCACACGCAGAAGAGGAACCCCGTAACGCACTTGAAGGTGACTAAGCGCATCGATCGCGTAGCTAAAGCGTTTTGAGAGCTAAAACAAAAAAAAACTATTTATGCATGCAGGATGCTGACATGTTTTGGGATTTCTTGTCGTTGAGGCCGGAGTCGACTCATCAAGTGATGTTTTTGTTCAGCGACCGCGGCATACCGGACGGTTACCGTCACATGCACGGCTTCGGCTCTCACACCTTCAAGCTCGTCAACGACAAAAATGAGATGGTTTACTGCAAATTCCACTACAAGGTACAATACTTATATTCATATCGTCGCCACATTATTTTTATTTGTTCATTTTATTTATTATTTTTTTTTTTTTCGTTAGACGAACCAAGGGATTAAGAACATTCCAGTCGATAAGGCAGCCGAGCTGAGCGCATCCGATCCCGACTACGGAATTCGCGATCTGTACGATGCCATCGCCGAGGGCAAGTACCCCTCTTACACATTTTCCGTGCAGATAATGACGCCCCAACAGGCCGAGAAGTTCCAGTGGAATCCCTTCGACGTGACAAAGGTGACTTTTCAACAACATACCATCTCCCTTCGTTATTTCGATGTATATATAACTCTGTAAATATACACCTTATCTCGCCTTATCTCGTGTCGTGAAATTAGGTCTGGCCGCACAAGGATTACCCTCTGATGCCGGTCGGCAAGTTGGTGCTGAACAAGAACCCGGATAACTACTTTACCGACGTCGAGCAAGCGGCCTTTGATCCGGCTCACATGGTACCCGGCATCGAGCCCAGCCCCGACAAGATGCTGCAGGGCCGGCTCTTCGCTTACGGGGACACCCACAGGTATCGCCTGGGTGTCAACCACCTCCAGCTACCCGTCAACTGTCCCTACAAGGTACGTGTACTCCCGATGGCGTTGACTGCGCCCTTTTACCCCCAACGTCTCTATTATTCAAAAGGGGATGATTGCACCCTCCCACCCCCCTGACCCACGCGTATACGTATAAATACTTCCGGATCCGGCTATTTGGGGCTTACTTGAAGCCATTTGCATAATTCAGAGTGTAGAGGCCGGCACGTGAAATGAAATTCAATTGCAGTGAAGCCGAGTCGTTTAATTGTACGTGAAAATTTAAGTACGACCCAAATCTATTGTCCGGGAACATTTTCATCTCAATTTTTTTTTCACTGCAATTTCCATCTAAATTGCAACTCTCACTTAAAGAAATGGAAAAAATAATAAAGATACTCGGAGTAGCAATGAGACGAAAAGTAACGTCCCCGTCGTACATTTAACAAGTTGGCTTAATTATTTTAGTGCAGCAGCAGTAGCAAAGTTTGAGGGAAACTGGCGGGTCGACACTTTGGGACGTTTACTCGCGAGCTCATCCTCTCCTCCCCCCTTAGTCTTTCATCTTTACTTGAGCAGAAAAGTTGGTTGACCCATATTTCTCTCTCTCGCCCCGCCCTCCCCCTTTTTTTTCTTCTTCTTCTTCCTCTGCAGTCACTGAACTGCTTTAGTATACAGTAACGCCTTTGAAACGGCGTTTTCTAATCTCTGCTTGTCACTTGTGCCCCAAAGATCATGTCGGCCACGAACTACCAGCGCGACGGCTTCATGGCGCACAACAACCAGAAGGGCGCGCCCAACTACTACCCCAACAGCTTTTGCGGCCCCGAGGACTGTCCGGCCGTGAAGGCCCCGAGTTACTTTGTGAGCGGGGACGTCGAGCGCCACCAGCCCGTCAACGAGGACGACTTTGGCCAGCCCAGGACCTTCTGGCGCGAGACCCTCAAGGAGGACGAGAAGCAGCGCCTGGTCGACAACATAGTCGGCCACCTGAAGAACGCCTCGCTGTTCATCGTCGAACGAGCTCTCAAGAACTTTGGCAACGTCGACGTCGATCTCCAGAAGAGACTCACCGCGGGCCTGCGCCAACAAGGCTTGCCGATCAATCTGTCCGGCAAACTGGCCAATCTCTAATCCGTCTTCTCTCTCCCCCCCTCTCTTGTCTTTGTTACGTTTTGTTTTCAATAATACCTCGTGTTATACGCATATGTATGTACATCGTTTTGCAATCACCGTATAATCACACGCTTATTGTATACTCACTATAATAATAATAATATATAGTTATACCTCTCCTGTCTGTAATACCATTGTTACACGCGTTTTTCTTGTCTTGCTTTGTTTTGTACCTTCGTTTCTGTGGTGGTCAATAAAAAGTTCTTCATATATTTTGTCATATACACACACACACTGCACGACCATGAGTCTACTGCGTTAATTTTTTTTTTTTTTTCGTTTCTTCCACATCCCCCAAGGAGCGTTTGCGTGGGAGAGGTGTAGTAACCCCCGGAGTTGTGAGAAAAAGCGATAATTAGCGAAATCAAAGTACTTGTACGGTGCGCCTACGAAAATTAGCCGAGCGTGGGGAAAAGAAAGAAAAAAAAGTTGAGTACAGGGTGAGTGGGAGAGGGAAAAAAAAAAAAATAAAAGTTGCCGCAAAAGCTGCTCCGCGCAAAAGGTAAAAGGAGAGTCTCGGGCTTTTTTTTGCCATGTCTGTATAGCTACTTTCGCTCGCTCGACCGGGAAAACTAGACTCTATACTGTATTCGTTGGCCAAAACGACGGCTCGGGTTGGCGAAACAAAAAAAGAAATTTCTTTTCCTGGAAAAATTGTATCCGCCAAAATTTGTTTTTGTTTCGTATTTTTTTATTTTTCATTGCAGGCACTGGTATGGGAACGTAAACTTTGTTACATATACATCACAATTAAACCGTCACAAAAAAAATAAAACCATCGAATACTGCAACGAGAATATCTGAAAAAAAGGAGTAGTAATCAAGATTTCATAGCGCATAAAAAAATAAAAAAAATGAACGAGCAAACGCACTCACGAGTCCCACACGAGGTAATTAGTCGCAAAGGGGTGTACTAGTAAGTATATATAATTACTGGGGAGCATCGCCATATCACCTTGAAGTGAAAGATGCCGATTCTTGGTCGAGGATCGAATTTCACATATATAGGCGAACAGTATATGTGTACATCACGTGAAAGGTTACCCTGTCCATTACGTCCCATCATCTCAAGGCGAGAAAGAGATGGGCAAACGGCAAAGTGAAGCCGATCCGGCAATAATTGGATCCACGTCAGCCGCGGAAGGTCAAATTCTCAATGACTCGATCGAGACGCGTCAGTGAATGGACTTGTAGCTCGTGAGTACTTATACCTCTATGGATACGATACGGAAAAAAAAGGTAAAATTTAATACGTGCATAATGCAACTCATGTGGATGGCAAAAGTTTGAGATACTTAAATACGTACAGTGTAATATATGCATGGGGGGGGGAGGTTGTGAATGAAAAAAACTCTCATGTGTAAGGTACGAGTAGTGCAGCATCCGCGGCAATAATAGATCTTGAGCACATGCATGCAGAGAGGAAGAGAAAGAGAGAGAGAGAGAAAAAAAGGAGTGTATAGGAGGAAGGGAGGAAAGATCGACAGGTTTAATAATGAACGTTTCGGACGACGAGCAATGGATCGGATCGCATCGGAAAGGATATATATATAGGTTGAGGGTGTTGGGTGTATAGGTGTATATGTGTATATAGGTACAGCGCAGATCACAGGCGGATGAGAGAGAGGGAGAGAAGCCTCTCTAAATCCCCCTTTTCGGACGAGTAGCCTTTGACGAGGCAATATCCTGACGAGGAGGCCCCGGAGCTCTAATTATAAACTTGCCGGGGCTCTCTGATGGGTATAAAAGGGGTGGGTGCCGCAGCAGCAGCAGCAGCAGCAGCACCACCACCGACTCTCCCAACAACATATATATATATATACATATATATATATCGGTATACATATAGACGTGTGTAATCCATACCACGGATTCGCGATATATTGTTGCCGCGTGTAGCAGAGAGCAAATGTATACGGGTAATATAGCTGTGCACACACACACACACACGGTAGTGATAAAAAGTTGCGCGAACCACGTAATTCCCGAGGGGTGGCGAGACCACATAGATTCCCCCCATCCTCTTGCGCGTGATATGGCAATCGAGAGGAGAGACCCACCATCACCAACGACGACGACGGCAAACGCAATTTGACGCAGTAACGGTGATGATGCTATATACACGTACAAAAATCCATATGGGTGCAGGTCTACATCCTCGTGTGTGCGGAACGTGTGCGTGGATGTGTACGGGTCACGTCGAGAGTAATTTGATTTCTCTCTGTGTCTTACTCACCCATAGTCGAGTTAGAAGTTGAGTGAGCGTTAATTCTCCCGGTAAGACCATCGCCACGGCACCGGCTCGCTAAAGCTAACTTGTTGCCCCATCGGCGAGTGTATATATACGTATATATTATACATGGGCGGATGGTGATGGTGGTGGTCGCCGAACCACTAAATGCATGTACCTGTGATACATTTATTTAACACGAATAATATTACATGTATATATATATATATATATATACTTTATATCATATGTAATACATAACACCACCCATATATTTATAAAAGGACATGTATTTATAATTTAAGATGCGCTGCGTTGTATTTATATATACATATCTATGTACATTAATAATCTCAATGCACCATCGGGTCGTAGGTATATGATGCACACACGCGCCGAGGAAACGGGTAAGTACAAGGGAGAAGGGCGAAACGTTAATTAGTCGCTCTTAGCTTTCTCGGCTGGTGCGCTGTTGCTACTGTACTACTACGTACACCATACATCATCACACCCCCTATATCTCTCTCCCTTCTCGCTCCTTGTGTGTGTGTACCACGCCAAGCCCTCATCCACCGTGTACAGTGCAAGCTCGCTTTTGCGACCTTATCCGATCTCCGATGCAAGCTCGCTTTTCGGCGGATGCCTAGGCTTTTGGGTAAAATCCACGCTACGTCGCGTCAAAGTCATCTCGCAAAAGAAACGCGTCCTCTCCCTGTTTGCATCACGCATATATATACTAAGTTTGTATGTGTGTGACAGGGTGTACCTGTATGTATATATGTACTCGGGGCGAGGAAAAAAGAATCCGGAGCCTCTCTAATTATGATAATTTGGCGCGAGCCGCGTATAATATTTCACGTTCTCGTCAATTAACGCGGGCCTCGCACATCATCATCATCGTCGCCGTGGTTGTCGTTGTTCCCGTTACAGCCAAGCGCGAAGAAAGAAAAAAAAAATAAAGAGAAAACAAAAGAAAAGTGAGAGAGAAAAGGGGGTTGGCAGAGGATTGGGGGAGGGGAGGGGGGGGGGAGGAAAGACAGTACGCCAAGGTATATACATATGTGGGTGACTCATTAAAAGGTACAAGTAGATTTGAAAATATTCGAGTTGCTGCTCGCGTACAATGGGGGAGTGCTTCGCGCTTGCCAAGCCAAGGGGCTGAGAGGGAGGTAGGGAGGGAAAAAACGAGAGCCGAGTTCACGAGACTGTAATTCCTTGGCGCGTTTTCCATTAGAGGCGCGCCCCCTACCCTCCCACCGTCATCTCGACGCATCCCTTTATGCGTCGTAACGAGCTGTCCTCCCCCACCCCCCCACCCCTCCCTCTCCCTCACCTACCAGCCTGCACCCAACTCTTTTTTCGCGCTCTTCTCCTCCTCTTATAACATTTCTCTTCTCCTGGTTTCAGCTGCTGCTGCTCCAGCACTGCATCCGAAAGCTCTCTCGCATACATATACACGTATGATATTGCAGTTGCAAGCTATATGCCGATATAACGCGTATATGTATATATGCAGAGCTGGCGAGCGCAGGCGCCGAGAGCCAGTCGATCACCCCCTTAGCGCGAGAAATATATTATATGTATATGTAGAGAAGGAAAATTGCAGCTCGCGATTTTATTTCGATTTTTTTTTCTCTTCTTATTCGCCCCATACGGTTTTTGCAATATCCCTTCCGTATGGGCATCTCTTGCGAGCGCGTGGCCCGAGGCTATAGCGCCGGAAAATCTGGTGAAGTATACACCGTACTTGTACGCGTGATGGAAGATTAATCGGCAGGGAGATCGATGTATATATATAGCTACTACCCCGCGCACAACTATATCAAATCGGCAAATTGAGCTGGCGCGAACGTATACTTGGCGTGTCTTTTTTTTTTTTTTTTTTTTTTTTTTTTTTTTTTTTTATTGCCCCGCGTTCATCGTTCGTATTATTACACATACATAGCCTTTGCGCGAACGATACGATACGCATCTTATCGTGGCTGATGTGGTTTCGGGTTCGCGCACGATCGGCCAATGTAATTATATATGTATGCCGTAACCGGTATAATAGGCGTGTGTGTGTTGCTGCGGCCGCTGTTGTATGAGAATTGAGCGAAAAGAGAGCTAAAGTTACATTGCGGAAGTACCTGTGGATATTATATACGGGTAAGCCATCAGTGGCGATAGGCCGGACAACAGGTTGTAATTCACCCGCTTACGTCACGATTACTAACTGTGAGAGCGATTGTTGGTTGTTTTTTTTTTTTTTTTTTTTTTTTTTTTTTTTTTTTTTTTTTTTGATACAGACTCGTTGTTGCGAAACGAAGTTATGCGACGTACAGTTATCCGTGAGACCCCGTTTTTGGCAGATTTGCTCGACGCCCAAGGGGTTGATATTCGTTTATAATACGAGATTTGCTTGCGCGCTTACATATAAGTGCTTGCAACCGCGATACAACATTTTATACACACGTGTACGCATACGACCATCGTTCGAGTGCCCAGTTGTTTTCCAAGAATTTGATTTTATTTCAATACTTATCTCTTTATTAAAAGTATTATGCTCGAGAAAAAATGAAATTTGTGAAAAAAAGATGATTTTTCTTTGCGCGGAGAATGAGCCGGAGAATACGGGAAAAACATATTCATTTCACGATACGTAAAAATATTCATTTTGTCTCCAACTCTTTTATTTTTTTTGTACCATTTACCCTCAAAATTAAAATGTGGACAATTTACCCTGCTCAAACGTCACTTTGTACTTCTTAAATAAAACTATATCCTACGCCAATCGTGCGTAAAATTTACTCCCAAAAATTAATCACGTAATGGAGGCACACGTAAACGCGTATACACTTGAAATATGTATTTTGGACTCACAGGGTATTGGTCGCTCACTTTTTAGTTATTGCCATGTGCTTCAATTGCGGTATAAGTAAAAAATGAAAAACGTAACTAGACAGATCCCCGGCGGGAATTTATAAACGATACCCGCAATATTTTTTTTTTTTTTTTTTCTCCACCCCTTGTATACAACAAAAATACGAGCCGTGCCGTACACCAAAGCAGTACAACAACAAGGAAACTACCAATTTACGGGTGTGTAATATATAATCGCGCACAGGGAGTAAGAAATGGGGTATCGTAATAAATAACAATGGGTTCGACAAGCGGTGCACACGTGCAGCAACAGACCAGCTCCTTGGTCTCAATTTCAGGAGCTGCCACATAAATCCGAGGCAAAAGTCCCTCGGCCGAGAGAGAGAGAGAGAGCCGTCTCTGCCTTCTCTGTCACCGGACTAAAAGAAAGAAAGAGCTACAGAGTGCAGCGGTAGCTCGCGGCGAGTGGAGGGGTGGTGGTGCTCGGCTAGCGAGCCTGGAAAAAAAAAAAGTGACGAGCGAGCGAGCCATTGTCGGGAGAGCGTATATACAGATGGGGATTTGAAAAAATAGCGAGCTTTCGGGAGGGGGATGGTCGCGCGCGGAGAGTCTCTGCAGCGGAGTGTACAGGAGCTGGGGGGGGGGAGGGGGTGGAAGCGCCAAAAGCGCAGCGCAGGCGCACCTCGGAGCCATTGTACATGTACAAAAGTGTGTGTGCGTGTGTGGGAGGGGGGGGGGGAGAGAGGATCGATGCCGGGGCACCAGCACCATCACCATCCGCCTTCGGAGAGCAGCTTTCGTCTCTCGGGGGGAGGGACGCCAACCATCAGCCATAGCAGCTCCCGGTGCACCGTATATACGCGCAGCCTCTCTTCTCTCCCTTATTGCGAGGGCAGGAAAAAAATTGGTCTCCCAACGAAATGCACAGCGGAGCGAGATAGCGAGCCACGCCCTCGTCTGGCCTATCGTTAAATAGGCATTGTCGTCGCGTTGCACGTAATAATACTATGTATAACATATACAGAGTCGTCTCTACGGATGACGATGCCGTTGCGCTGTATAATTCACATATTCAACACACATGTAAAAACCTACAGCTCGTAAATCTATTATTTCACAAAAAAAGGCCAAACTCGTCCTCTCCCTCTTTCAGCTGGTCACGTATATAATACCTACCTATATATATATATGTATGTGAGCGCGCGGTGGCTCAGTCAGCTAGGTCGTGGATTGGCACGCGGGAGACCGTGGTTCGATTCCCGGCCATAGTGCGACTTTTTCGGGCAAGTACCTCTGTGATTTTCCACATGTGCTTTTTCACCACGCAATGCTCCTCGAGGAGGGTTTAGGCGACCTCCTCGCAGCAAAAATTGCCTAATTTCCCCCTACCCCCCTCCCAGTAATGGGAGGCCATGTGAAATGCGAAATACTTGTATGACACGGTTACAACGCTGTAAAACATATGAGGTAAGTATACGTTACACAGTTTTTTTTTTTTTTTTTTTTTTTTTTTACAAAAAAAAAAAAAAAAAATATATATGTATGTAAGGACGCGGACTTGCGCGCGTTTGTTGTGCATCACTGCAGTTGCGCTCGCGATGTTCGAGTATAATTATTATATACGCGCGTTATATATACGTTATATGGGCTCTACTCGGTCAAGCGAAAGGAGCAACAAGCATGTATACGGCGCTCTGATGATGGAGTTGCAAAACTGCATGTCGTCAACGCGAATGAAACAGAGAGAGAAGAATGACATTTTACAAAAGACGTGTATGACCCAGCGTGACGGCGAATCGTAGGGGGAATAAGAAAAACTACCCTAGAGAGAGAGAGAGACTCCAGTAACACACGTTCACTACACCGGGGGGTAGGAGGGAAGAAGGTATCGGCCGCAGGGACGAAAGTGAAAATCTACCTCTCGTGTACGATACAGTTTGTACGAGCTGAGAGTCTGATGTGTATGTATGTATGTACGGTAGGTAGGTATAGGCAGTCAATGGGACACAATAGCCGCGTGATTACGGCTACCTCGCACGTGCGCGCATCCTACTCTCCAACTATATGTATACCTATATAACAGCTCCTCGGAGGGGGGCGGGGGGTGGACCGGTGCACGCGTTATTGTTATCCCGAAATTGGGAGACTAGACGGCTTTCCACGCGATTATTATTCCTTTCTTTTCTTTTCCACGTTCAAGGCTGCCGTATATACTACACGCTCCTGCGGCGAGCCAAATTGCTCGCTCGTAGGAGAGAGCATGTACAACCAGCACGGGGTGGTCATGATGCATACAGCCCGACAAGCTAGCTGCTATATATTATATACACGCTGCACACCACGTATTATTATAATACGTGCATGGGTACACGCATGGCACGGCCGGAACAATAAAAAAAAGAAAGAGAGAGAGAGGAGCCCGGTAAATCAGCGTCACGCCGCGCACACCCCAAAGTTCACTCTCGAGCGGGCGCGCGATGAAATATCCGCGCGATCGCTCAACGCCATGCACCACCAACGAAGCAACGGTATACGTTATATATGTATGTATTACAGTAGAGTGCACATACACACCCTTCCCAAAGGGGGAGGGGGGGGAGGAGGAGGACGAATCGCAGCGAGAACCCTGGGGCCGACAGCTCACGCCCGCGCTTTCTGCTTAACTTACGTCCTCCCCGTCGGCAGCGGCGGCGACGTTTCTCCCACTTTCCCCCTTTCGTTGAACCTCGCCGTCGCGCGTGCCTCACGGACCAAACTGTGGCGTTTCTTCTTCTTCTTCTTTTTTTTTTTTTTTTTTTTTTTTTTTTTCACTCGAGAGATACGAAATTGGACAATACCGTAAACCTATATACGTAAGCCTCTTTTTGCCACCACCCAGATACACTCGCACGGGAGTGCGTTACACCAGGACGATCTCTCAATTAATTTCTTTTTTTTTTGTCGTTGGGAAACGCTATACGTCGTGTTTTTCAGCGCTCGTCCACGTGTTTATCTTGCAAAACTGTTCTACAACGCGGACGACGCGCCGCGTGTTTGCACACCGGAGATGAGACTCTCTATCTTTTTTTTTTTTTTTTTTTTTTTTTCTTTTTTTGCAGCAGTATACCACAGGTACGCTACGTGGGTACATGCAGACTGGAATTACATACGATTCTGTAATTTTTCATCGAGTGTCACTCGATAATTGTAGGTACTGCTCGTTAAGTTGAAGTACCAAGGCTACATCCTTCTCTCTTACTATTTCGCAAATCGTATCGTCTTCTTGTGTGTGTGTGTGTGTGTGTGTGTGTGTGTGTGTGTGTGTGTGTGTGTGTGTGTGTGTGTGTGTGTGTGTGTGTGATCAATAAAATTATCTTGTCTTGAAAAGAAGGAGAGTAATTTGCTGAGACCACCAAAGTGGTCGTCATTCAAATGAGATTCGCGGTTTTTTCAAATAAATACGGCATGTGAATCATTCGGTTTTGTTATTTTTACACAATTTTATTGAAATTACCGTCCCATTGAACTATCCTTTGTGTAGACAACATGTGAAATGCGAAATACTTGTATGACACGGTTACAACGCTGTAAAACATATGAGGTAAGTATACGTTACACAGTTTTTTTTTTTTTTTTTTTTTTCATCAGCAAGATAAAAAATGAACGTATGTAGCCAAGTGGAAAAATATTTTAATGACCAAACAGTCAGTACTATACATTTGTGAATCGAAAAACTACTTATCGAAATTCCAGTATCACTAGAGAATATTTTTAATGAGTACCCGAAGCGCATAATAAAAAACAATTACATACATATACATATACGTATATGTATAATCAATATTCATACATACATATACATAATCAATATTTTCTAAACGTGATGTAATATCGATGGTGTAAAAGATGCTGCGTTTACATATTTATTCACGCGCTTTTTCGTGCAGTAGTAGAAACAGCATCAGTAGATACAGCCCGAAACCGATCAGACGTGTACGCGTTCGCAGCTTTCCCACGGTTTTTCGTTTTTTGTTCTGCGTAACGCATCGGCGATCGTAAAATTATGCACCATACGTAGATGCTTCACGTGAAATTTCGAAATTGAAAAAGCCGACGCGCACACGCGTGCTTCTTCAGTACCTGAGAGGTTGTACTGCATACACACACACACCTGTACATCATGTATATATAGCAACGAAATTATACGCCTCAAGGATCTTCTTCATAATCCGCGCGATATGGGCAGCTTGAAACGGGAGCTCGGAGGCATTGTCCTTTCACTTATGAGTACTTACACATGCACATATATGTACGTATACGTGCATCATCACCGCAGTTTATGACTAATCGCATTCAACGTGCGCATCAAACGACTCCACGGCGTAACTGCAACACTTGGGTAAATCGCTCCTGCATCCCCCTTTGCCGGTCGTGCACGTCATGCTAATTGACGGAATGAAATAATTTTTTAAAAGACTCTCTCTATCTCTTTCTGCATGTACATAATTGTGTTGTAGGTACGTATGAGTGAATTTAACGTTCTCTTTAATTGTTATTCCGATCAGATTTTTTTTTTTTTTTTTTTTTTTTTTTTCATGCAAACGCCAATGAAAGGCGAACAGAGCGAAGAAGAAAAATGTGTACGAGTGTGTAATATGTGTACACGATGGTGAGTCATCGGCGCGTTGTTGATTTTTTAAAAATACCGGTTGTCGGCTCTATTTTTGAAAGTCACGAGCCGCGTGTATACTATGTACGTGATTGCGACAGTTTCATCCGATGATAGAGATTGCAAGTCATTTTCATCTCCTTTATCATGGCGTATAATAGTACAATTTTTTTTTTTTTTTCAAACGTTGTAAATACAGTTAAGTACAGATCAATTTATTGCAACAAACTATAATTTGGTGCTAAAAAAGCTTTTTTCATCATTTCTTATAACACGCAGTATTTAAGATATTTTTTCTAAAAAAAATAATCCATGACAATTTAAAAGAAACAATCCAATTGAGATGAAAAATAAGAAAAAGTAAAGTAATCGAGAAAGTAATCGAATATTTGACTAAAAGTATACTTTACAATAAACTTTAATATTCAAAAACGTATTGCTCCTGACGTATCTGATAAAAGAAAAAAAAATATATTTTTAACGCAATATTTCATTGTAAATAATAATGAACAAAAAATGTATCGATCGAAAACAATGTAAAAATAAAAAAAAAAAATTTTCCAACTGTTCGGAAACTCATGAAATAATTGTCCCCAAATCTGATGTCTCGGACAACTTAACTGCTATTTTATCGGAAAAGTTCAAAATTACCAACGAGTGTAGAATCCGAAGAAATAAATGGATCTATAATACAATACGTATACCACGAATAAAGTACAGGTGGCGCGTGTGGATCGGAAATCCAAATTGAGACGCATCATCCATAGATGATGGGACAGTTGGCGCAGACGTATACATCATCGCGAGCACTACACACAGGAGAGAGAGGATGCGTGATTTATGCGGGGAACAAAAAGCCGGTATAAAATCTTTCCGAATCCCGCGTACATGTGTACACTATAAGCTCGAGCTGGCCATCGGCCAAGAATCGCTCGCGACTCGCAGTAGTCCATACGTGCCTCGGTCGTTTGCACGGGAAAGCAGAACATGTATTATCCAAGACATCGTGCACACATTGTAAGAGTATAGGTAACTACTTGCGGCGCACGGGGAGTCGTGCTAATCATGGATTATGACAATAACAATTCTCGTAGTCATCATCATTATCATCATCATCATATCTCGTCCGAACAAAACGATCTCGTAGGAACAAAATCGCGAAGCAAGATTATAAGATAGGAGGAGGGGGAGGTGGCGTTGGCGGCCCCAAGGGTCGTTCCATCATCACAGTCATCTCTCTATGGGCCTATCTCTCGATGCAATTGACTAGATAACAACAAAAGACTCTATTAACGTATACTCGTGTATACATCAGAGATGTAGGTATACAAATGTATATGTATAACACGTTATGTATATACAACCAATAAAGAAAGAGAGAGAGAGAGAGAGAGAGATATACGCGAGTTCGCATAATAATAGCCCGCAAACGTGCCAAAGATTTTTCACGGCGATAGGGCCATCCTGTTTTCCACGTTCCCGAACTATAACCACTTGGGTGCATGTGTATATATTATATACACCTACATCTCACGCCCCGCACACAAGCGTATATTATAATGTTACATACAAGAGCGTTGAGGTGAGGCTACTATCGACCTTGTCTCAACTCTCAACGCACGCGTTATTATTATATACATCATGCACGTGGACGTGTGTAAAATACCGAAGCGCGAAGCGCTACAATACAGAGTGTACAATATACGTATAGCACAGTGATTGCGTTAAAAGGTACACTCACAGGAGATGGTGGACGGCTCCTATGGGTTTTCGTTCACGGAGGGATATATAAAAGCCGCGTAATCGCGGAGCCGGCGCACATATCGCGAAACGCAACAACAGTCGAGATGAAGGTGAGTATATTATGTATAAAGTGTAAATTTGGGTACATGTATACCAACTGCAACCATTATACATGTGACCGTGCGTGACCTGTTCTTTTTACATCTTCTTTATTTTTCTTTTGCTACGACCATACTGCGCGTACATCAGCTACTTGGACGCTTTGGCTTCGCCGCTCGGCTGCTGATGCTGCTGGGGCTTCTCGCCTGCGGCGTTCACGGTTCGTATTTACCTTTATTCGCCTCTTATCCGTATATCTTTTTCTTCTTCTTCTTCTTCTTCTTCAACCCCTCCATGGAGAACGTGTATATAGGTATACATGTAGCGCGGGCTTTTAATTTTTCATCTTTTTTTTTTTTCCCCTCCACTGACATCCGGACGGCAAAGAGACTATCAAACTCCTTTGAAATCAGCAAGATGAAACAAGCGTTTCTTCCTCTACTGCTTTTTTTTTTTTGTTCATCCCCCTCTTTGATGCGTCTTTGGAACATACCTCGCCCGTTTTTACCATGCAAGCCGTACTTATTCTTTCTTTGTATGCGTTAGGATTCTTTTGACATTAATTCTGATGGCTTTTCGCACAGGGACCTACTCTCCATGGAAATCCTCGGGCGGTGGTGGAGGCGGTAAGATCATCAAAGTGATAACCATCAGCGGAGGTGGTGGTGGCTGGCCGTGGAAGTCCTCGGGTGGTGGCTGGAAGCCGAGCTCCGGAGGCTGGAAGGCGTCGTCAGCGCCGATCTGGATCAGCAGCTCGGGAGGCGGTGGTGGTGGCTGGAAGTCTTCGGGCTGGAGTGGTTCCAGTGGCGGTGGTAGCATTTGGCCCAGCTCCTCCTCGTCGGGATGGAGTTCCGGTGGATCCTCCGTATGGAAGTCGCCTGGTGGATGGCCCAGTGGTGGTGGTGGAGGATGGCCCAGTGGTGGTAGCAGTGGATGGCCCAGTGGTGGTGGTGGAGGATGGCCCAGTGGTGGCGGTGGTGGATGGCCCAGCTCTAGATCTTCAGGTACGATGTTTTTTTTTTTTATTAACTAGTTTTGACAATCATTTCGCAGTCGGAGCATTCGAAAAAACGCAAAAAAAAAAATGTCAGTCGGTGCAGCTTGAAAATTCTCTCACAAAACGGTTTTTCCTTCACTTTCGAAAATTCCAAAAAGAAAAGAAAACGAAAAAATATAAAAAGCAAAGGCACCACGGTACACTTTTTTTTCTTCTTTCGCAGGCAAGCGCTCGAGAAAAATTAAATTACAAGTGGCCTCTCGTGTCTATACGTGCACTTGTACACAAAGATACCGTACATGGTATCTTTTTTATTTTATTTTTTTTTATGGCTCTCCTCCCCGGGGGTGAATCGATTTTCGCTTAAGCTCGAGCCCGGAGGGTCGTTTACCTATGGGCTCTTTCAGAGCGAGAAGTAAGAATTTCCTCTAATGGAGTTAATTTTCACTCTCGAGGAGGAGGGGAGAACGGCTTCTTAAGTGTACGCTTATACATGTTGTACACACACGCGAGAGTTGCGCTAAGGTTTGCCGAGCTTTAGTCGAGGAAAAAAAAAAGAAATAAGGAAAAAAGGAAGAGAGCAACACTCGGGGCGTAAATGCTGACTTGGGTTGCAGGTTGGGACTGGGACTGAGGAGGAAAACGAGAGGAGGAGCAGTAGCAGCGGCAAAAGAAGAAGCCGGAGGAGGAGGAAAGAAAAGAGCGGCGCGAGCCAGGGAGAGAAAAAAAAAAGGCAGCCCAAGCCGGCCCGCAGGACGAGGAGGGAGTTATCGTCGCTACGCTATTGCCGTATACGCACGCCCGCGGAAAGACCGGGACGAACTTTCTTTCCGCACCGTGAAACTCTGTGTAAAAATTTCACTTGCTTGAATAAAAAAAAAAAAAAAAACAAAACAAACCATAGCATCGCGAAAGAGAGAGAGAGAGAAGAAAAAAAAGGCGAAACGCCGCAGAAAAATGTGTAAAAAGAGCGCGCAAAGTACAAACGAGGATTTATTTTTTTTTTTACTTCCATCCTCGAAAAAGCAGCTCCCAAAAGGTCAACGGTCGCTTGATGCGGTCCACAGAAGGATGCACTTTCTTGCTGCACGCGCCCATCAGAATGTATTGTATACAGGCGAGTTTGTGGCACTTTGGTCGGGACGGAAGTTGGGCTCGCGTATGAATGGGTATATATCTTCCGGGTCGCAAAGTTCCATGCTCGCTCGGAGGACCCGTCGGATGTTCTCGAGGAGACAAAGACAGGAGGAATATTCTACATACGAGGAAGGCGTCAACGACTCTCCCGCTCTTTGACATCGCTCGCGAGCTCCGTAGCTGTCTGACTGTACACGTACACTCGTATATTATATATATATAAGGTATACGTCATACACGTACTTATACAGAAGCATATCGTGCAGTCAGCAAAAGTCAGTTGGCGCGACTCTGGTGCTTGTAAAACTCACCAACGAGATAGAGAAAGGGGTGGGGGATTGAAGAGGAGTAAAGGGTTGCGGGGGGGGGTAGGAGTTGGTACTGCGAGCCCCGCAAATTCCTTTGCGAATACTTTTGCTAATTAGCAGGCAATTTTCTCGATTTAATTGCATCGAGGTGCAGCAGTGCATGCAGGAGCAACCGGGGAGCGAGTTGATGCCGTGTTGTGTATATACGTATATGTACCTGTGGGTTAGTTGTTGGGAATGTGCTGTATACTAATGTACATGCATATTGGTGGTAGAGGGGATTGTGAAGGGATGTTGGTTGAAAAGTCGAGGAAAATTACAGAGTGAAGCGAGGCAGAAGCTGCAGCAGGCACGCAGCCAGACAGACGGTATGTATGACACGCAGGGCGCTCTTTTTCTTCCCAAGAGTGCGTGTGTGTGTGTGTGTGGGGATGAGGGGAGGGTACGAAAGTGTACATCCATGGATATGTGCCGCTGCTCGCTGAACTCGTCTTTTCTCCTTCTTTCGACTCTTTGCTCGAGTATTTGCTGATGCAAGTACGTAGGTATTTGTGTACCGTCAACCGAGCTGTTTGTTCGTTGTCTCTGAACTAAATTTTTGCCCGACTATCAAGCTGATTTTTTTTCATGAAGGTCTGCGTACATAGCTTTGCAGTTGGGTGAAATTTATAATATTTTCTTCATCGCGCGATTGTAGGTGAATCATTATGTACATTTTCCCAAAGATTTTTACTTCAAAGAAACAGCCCTCGCGAGCTTTTCACTCTGGTCGATTCGATTGAAAAAACCATCCATCACCTCCACCACCACCACCATAACAATAATCGGATTCACAGTTTACATGCGTAAGTACACCTATATCTATACTTGCATACGTTTGACGTTACAGGGATACCAATTCGCGATTACGCGTATCATGAAAATAATCAAGTAGACGCGGAGATGGCGTTAATTATCTCGTAGCTCTGATGGTGCATACGTCTCTCTTGGAAGATAAACTTGTATAAATGCAGGGATATATATATATATATGTACGAGCTCTAGTTTTAAGGTAAAATATACCTTATAGTAAACCGACCGAGCGCTTTTGCGCCGCGGAGTGCGGGCGGTAAATGTATAATTTAGTGGAGCCAAGCCCCAACGGTGTGTATATGCATACACGGTGTATATGTGTATATAGGCAGATCGCAGGCGCTGCCGTGGGGAAATAAAAAACAGTCTCGAAAACGCGCGAGTGCTACTGTACCACCAACAACCACTAGTGTGTACACTCGATGCTAATTGAGCCCTCGGAGATTCCCTTCCTCCCTCCCCCACTCTCGGGCTGCTTTTTCAATTACGTTAATTTAAATTCGCTCCCTCCCCCTCCCCCCCTCGTCTACTGGTTGCAGCAGCTTTGACCGCTCTGTATACAGGTACCTCGGTTTCTCTCGGCGTCTTTCTCCGTTTCGAAAAGCCGCCACCGCCGCGTTTTCCAATCCGCGCGAGCTCATTTACTTTCATTTCCGTTTACCCCTCCCTCCCTCCCTCTCTCCGTATATTCGTTATACACACAAGCCCCAACTTTGGGTATATATATAATAGTGGGCCCGTAGTTTTCCATCTACTTTTTTTTTTGTTTTTTTTTTGTTTTTTGTTGTTTTTCCTCTCTATTTACGGGGTCCAGCGTGATATATTTAGGCCAGCTTCCGCTCCGCAGTTTCCAGCAGCCCGGAAAAATTGATTTTCTCGAAAAGAGGGAGAGGAAAATGAAAGAGGGCGCGCACACACACACACACCCATCTTCGCCCCGCAGAACTAGGGGAAATAAAGAGCGTACCCTGCACGCACCACGTCCAACGTATGATAGTATATATACGTAAACGCGAATTGTACGGTAAAAGGGAGCAGAGTCACGCATATTGTACACCCTCTACTTTTTTTTTTTTTTTTTCACCTTGCGCGGTGATACGATGTGTATATATATACGTGCAGGTTTCCTTTCCACAATTATTTTTCAACGTCCGTGTAAACGCGCGAACAAGCTATGCGTGCGGGTAGAGTGAAGCCCGTTTACAGACACGCTCACGCATTATCAGGAATATACGTGTACTGTAGGTGCACGTTAAGGAAGCGAGGAGGGGGGGGGAGGAGGGAGAAACATAGATAGCCGAGTAGCGCAAGTGACGCACTTGCCAGGCGCCATGTGGAATACATTGGGGAAAGGCGATATCGCTCTAAATGGTGACTGCATCCTCCCCCCCCCTCTTTGGCTATACTAGATGATGGTGACTATGAATGTAGAGGGGGATAATGTGTTGCATTTATGATAAGCGCCCCCCTTAAGCCACTCCCAATGCAGTTATCGAAAGAAAAGGGGGGTGCGGACGGATGTGCAGTGTGGACCGCGATAGCATCCACGGGGTATATGTACATATAGTTCCGGCAATTGTATTCCCTTTGACGAGAGATCTATGCGCTTGTGCACCCCCATAGCCATGTGTGCCCGTGTAGCCAATGACGGCTGCAGGCGAGCCGATTGAATTAGCCTGGATTACGACGAGTCGAGCTCTTTCTCTCTGTTACATCCGTGCCCCCCCTTTCTTTCTACCTCTCTCTCTCTCTCTCTGCTCTGGTGCAGTTCCCCGTTTTTTTTTTTTTTTTTTCATTCTCTTCTTTTCCTTTATTTCGGTCCCATTGTACCCTACATTCATCGTCGGCCGACCGGCCAAAAGTTCCGTGACCCCGTGTTACACATTCACCCGTACGATACATGTAACTGCATGACCCCGGGTACAATGAATCAGGTGCTCATTTGAATTTTAACTCCTCCGTTGTGAGAGAGCAGATATATTTTGTATGTAGAGGGATACCATGTATATACATATGCCTACGCGAAATGAATGATTTGACCTGGTGGCTCTCGCACCGTATGTGTACAACGCGTCCCCCCTTCGACTGACCTGGTGTCCTACCGTATCGGAAATCCGTACAGGCATACCGGGGCAAAGGGGTGAGACACGCGTGACGTTTCGGCGACGGAAACCCATAAATCGGGCTTCGAGCCGACGGCTCGGCTGGATCGCGATTGATAAGCAATTGTCCAAATTGCGCGGATTAGTCGCGCGCGACGCTAACGGCTGCACGGTGAGATTTACGGCTGTGTTATCATTTTTTTTTCTTTCTTTTTCTTTTTCTTCCTTTGAGGAAACAGGAAATGTTGACCAAGACAACCACCGATGAGATGTCCTAATGTTAAGCTCGATTCGACTTTTTGCCTGCGCTGATATTCTTTTCAACCAACTAAAGGTCCTGGAAAACAAGGTGCATCTTTTTGTTTAATTGAGTTAAAAACAAAAATTGAGCAAAGTCACGAGAGTGCGTATTTAAAGGAAAAAGATGGGCTAAACACACAAGTACAATATAGATACCGATCTGTACAGGTTGGGCATCTATACAATATCACAACAGCGTAAAACAGATTTCGATTTATATAATACTTAATTTATATTGAAAAAAAAAAAAAAAAAAAACAAAATTCATACGTTCAAAGTTCGAGGACCTACTCGTATACGCATGATGGCTCGTGTGCATTCAATGGCGCACCGGGTGCACCGCACGTGTCCCCGTGTATTACATCCATATTGACGTATACGTGTAAAATGCATGTTAACGTGCTTACATAAACCATTTCGCATTCGCCGGTCCATAATATGTATATATAATATTTATACGCAATTACCTATCCTACACATACATAATGTATGTATATCCATTAGATTGCGGAAAAGGAAAGAGAGACACACGCAAGCACGAGGGGGTACGGGGGCACGCATGCGAATGAATTAAAGCGACGGAGAGCGGGGAGAAATGAAGAAAAATATACCACAGGGAGGGGGAGGCCGACAAAATCTAAAACACCTATAGGATGACGACGGTGTACATTTCATCCTTTTTCTATTTCCTGGGAAAGCACGAAACAAGTTTGCACTTGATTAAAATGGAAACGCGAGGGAAGGAAGGGGTATGCGGGATGAATGACGCTTGGGAAAAAGAAGGAATGGGCGTGTGCCGTGTAAAAATTACACGCGCTCGGGCTGATGGCACCCATATCCGCGTACATATTTATTTTCCGCCTCGCTCGCGGTTCGTAGACAAAAAATGAACCGGAGAGAAAAAAAAGGGGGGGGGGCGAGAGAACATTTCCGCGTCATCTCTCTTAGCGTCCAATTTTTTTCCGGCGCTTGTATCCGGGGAACGGCAAAAAATCCGCACCGGAAAAGCCAGAGCGCGTGCAGTTACACGACAAGCAACGAGAGATAGATATAAAGTGCACACGCAGTTTTGTCGATCAATTTTAGCTGCTTCATATATATACTCGTAGCGAGGACAAAAAAATTCCAGCTACATATGTACGTACGTGCGCGTGCTCGTGGAGGTGTGAACGTATGCGGGGGTAGCAGCAGTCGAGAGGGGCGAAGAAGAAGAAAAAAGCGCGTACGCGGGCTCTCGCGACTCTCGGCCCTTTGTTTCTTTCACTTTTAGCCCTTTTTCTCGAGACCCGAGAGTCTACGCTCGCCTCCCTTTATACATGCAGCTCTTTGCCATGCACGCACCCAAGGAGGGACGTATACGGGCAGTGGCTCTGAAAGAAAGAGAGGCAGAGTGGAATTGCGGATTAGGGCGTCTAGGCCCCCTTTTCTTTCTTTCTCTCTTTCTTTTATTTCAAAGGGGCAGAGAGTCGTCGCTTCTTCTTACGCTTGCAGTCTTTGTGCTTCTCTGTAAAAAAAAAAAAAAGGGGTAGCGCCGGAGATAGAGGAGGAGGGGGTAAAGAAGAAGAAGAAGCAGCTCAGTCAAAGAAGCTTGAATTCGCAAAGAGGTGCCGGGAAGGAGCAGCCGAGCCCATATCCATCAGGACCACGACTCCTTTTCCTTCCTCGTGCTGGGTGTACGCCTGGGAAGTTTCGCTCGACTCGCGCGACACTGCCAATCGTCCTTTCTCTGTGCCCCCTGCCCACACTTTTTAAACGGAGCAAGGATGTGGAATATATATATATATATATATATATATATATAGATTTGTGGACCGAACGTGTCCAAGAGCTGCTATGTACGTATACCTGGCGTATATATATATATATGTACTTGGCTCGGCTAACTCGACCTTCTCCCCCGTAATATATAACTGTTCTCGAGCGGCCAGTGCACTTTTAATTACGTCTCTCCTCTTTCTCCGGCACTTGTGTGTATGTTTTTTTTTTTTTTTTTTTTCATGCGCCCCTATGTCGCCTACCTTTTCTCTCATTCTCTCTCTCTCTCTCCTCTTATTCCGTCTCTCGAAAACGTCGGCACGTCCGTTATCCATTACTTTTGCCTCCTTCAACCCCTTGCCGCTCGCGCAAGAGGGTACATATACACACACACACACATATTATAACATCCTGCGCAGCCGGTGCGGTTATAATTTTAAAAAACTCATAACCATTGCTACGCTGCGGCTGTGTATGACTCTATCTCTCTTTTGCGAGGAGCCCAGAATACATGTATATGTATCGCTCGACTCTTTCGAAAATTTATATCTCGCTCACGCGCACGATTCGTATACGTACTTTTTAAAAATTTTTTTTCCCCTCTCTCGTGATTTCTTTTTTTTTTTGGGGGGGGGGGACAAAGTGCACGTTTTTATATATACACGTACTTTTTATTTTGTTTCATTTTCAAACATTTTTATTTCGCAGCCCCCCCCCCTCTCTTTTTCGTTCGCAAGATAATGGCGTCTGGGGAATCGAGGCGGCGATAAAAGCATACAAGTCGTCTCAGCGAAGAAGAAAAAATAGAGCGGAAAAAGAGGGTTGAACGGCGGTGGGGGGAGAAAATCGCAGTTATAATGGGCCGAGAGCAATATCACTTTGCTTTTAACAGCAGATTTCAATTTTCGAATAAAATACACGCACCACCACCGAGCTATGCAATTTCTTTAATGCGGGGTAGAGAGAACATTTCTGAATTCCGTCCAACAAATTTTGAGGACCGTTAAGTGTCTTTTTCTTTCTTTTTTTTCCCGAGAGAGAGAAAAAGGGAGAGGGGGGGGGAGGATATATCGCATGTGCATCCGGAGGAGACTGGGTGAAATATATACGCGATACGAGGTAAAAACGATGAACCTGGGAGAGACGAGCGGGGCTCGGGTTGATCGGACAAAAGTTTGGATTCTGAGGAGAAAAATTTTTTTTTTTTTTGTCTCGCTCTCGAGGGTGTAGTCGAAGGCACATGGCGTCGGTTGGCCGCGTGATTTATGGCTGTTTATCTGTATACCCCCCGGAAAGCCCATTATATTTATAAGGGCGGACGCGTTACGAGAGTCATCGGGTTTCAACAACGACGGGGGAGGACCATAAATCATCGACACGCCGCTCTCGAGGAGGCGAGAAAGGAGATTGCAATTAAACATAATTTACCTTTTTTTTCTTTTCAACTTTCGAAGACACGCCTGCCGTGAAGGAAAATTTGAATATCAGTATATATAAGTGGTACGGTTGCGTTGGGCAAAGATTTGCAGATTCAATGAATTTAATTAAAAAATACTCGAGAGGGAACCTCAGCAGCAGCGTAGCACCCGAGAGAGAGAGAGAGAGAAGCATGTCAAAGAGAGGAGGAGAAGAAGAGAATTTTCCCGATGGAAGAAGAAGAAGAACCAGGTGCTTGGGCAAACAGCTTATTAAGGCGAGGAAGAGCGAAGGAGCACTTATTTCTCGATTCGAATCACGATAGAGCGACAGGATTGAATAGAGAGAAGAAAAAAAAGAAAAGAAAAAAAAAGTAGAATATTGGTTTTGCTGGTGTTCCCTCTGATGCACTGGGGTATATAAAATTGCTCGTCGATGGAAATTTGAATGAGAATACGATTACATAAATATATATATGGGTCGAGAAAGAGAGAGAACTACATTTTTATATAAGCAGCGTAAGTGCGGAGCGACGACGACGATGATGATGATAACGATAATGGTAATAGCTCGGTAATAAGAAAGAGAAAAGGTTAAAGGGAGAGAGAGAGAAAGAAAGAGCTTTTCTTGCTTGCTTCGTCCAAGTATGGGTAAGGTGTCGCCGGAGGTTTAACCACACGAGAAACGCCTTGGGAAAAATGTCAATTTAATTATGGAGCTCCACGTACTTCTCGATATATACAGGCGAAGGGGGGGGGTGGTGGTGGTGTTTTTTTTCGCGCGTGGCCTATCTCCTCGGGGCATCGAAGCAGCCCCGGAGGCATCGGGGAGCAAGAGGCCAGGGCGTCTCCCTCCCTCTCTGTATCTCGTTCGCTCGCGCACCTGTAAGACTTGTGCTTTCGAGCTGGGGGCGATACAAGTGGTGCGTATACAATGTACATGCATAAATATGCATACAATATTGTATTGTAATAAAAGCATCGGACGTATACCCATTAAGCAAATAAGACATCGGGATTTATCGCCGGAGGAGGATGGAAATAAAACGACCGGGAGCAGGATATTATAATTGTAACGTGTAAGTATAATAATATATAGAAGGTGCAGAAAGAGGGATGATATAGGTATGTATGCGCATAAGGACGAGGAGGTAGATATAATAGGTATGGGTGGGTGGGTGTACAGCGCGGCGGCATATCGATCACCTCGTCGCTGGTCCCTGTACAGTAAACGAGAGAGAGAGGCTTATTTTACGACCCTCACGAAAGTACCCGCCATAGTTATCCCGTACACGTATCATATACGTGTATATATACATGCGTATGTAGGCGAGTACACGCGAGAGCAAGTGACGAGAGAGAGAGAGAGAGAGAGAGAGAGATCCGATGCTGCAGGTGCAAGGGATGATCCGTTGAGAGCGTCGAGCGTCGTAAGCAAGCTTGTACATCCCTACGTACGTGTGTAATATATATTTATATAACACGGGCAGCTGAGCTCGTGCACATAATATCCATATACCATCCATAATATCCATATACCAGCTATATTTGTATAATGTAAGAGTCGTGGGCTTTGCCCGCTGCTTCCTGTTATTATTTTTTGTTTAACGTCGGAACGTCTAGCTCTCCGGCTTCACCCTCAAGGGAACAATGGTAAGAGAGAAGGAAAAAAGGGGGAGGAAAGAGAGAAAGAGAAAAAATCGTATAGTCGCACTAGCCCCGATTCCGTATAGCCCGGGGTACGGTTTTAACGACGTGCTCGGACATGCTCGGCGCGGCGTGTGTGTTGGTACGTGTATTTCACCAGCGGCAAGTACAATATAGCGGTAATAGCAACCAACAGCAGCAGCTCCAAAGGGGGTAGGGTAGGTGATGCAGTATACGGTATACATGCACGTGCATCTAGCGTTTGGGGGGTGGGGGGGGGTAGAGGTAAAAGGAGGCACGAGGAGAGAAGAAGAGGAGACGACGACGATGAGAGAGTCCCTGCTGCACGGGGCTCCCATTAGCTCGCATTCTCTTCCAGGGCTCTTCTCCCTCTCAACGGCGGCGGTAGCTGACAACACACAGCAGTAGGGGGTATATGTATACCATATACACACACACACACACACACACACACACATATATATAAGTAGAGAGACAGCTAGGGAAGAGAAGCACCATTTAAGGGCGAAGGAGGGGGAGGGTAGCTCGACGAAGCCCTTGCGCACACTTTTTCTAAACTCCTCTTTTTTTATTCTATCTTGTCTCCTCCTTTAGTTCCCTCCTCCTGCTGCTGCTGGTGGTGGTGGTGGTGGTGTAGCAGAGCCAGGGGCCAAGTAAAAAAACCTACAGCCAAAGTAAATGGTCCGGGTGTCTTCTCCATCTCCGTATATGTGTGTGTCTCTCCCTCCCACCCATGCACCTTCCTATGTACCTACATATACATATATACACGTCTCGGGGTAACTTTATCGAGACTCCTCTCGCCTCCCTAATTACTCGCGGGAGCTAATCGATGACCCGCAAGAACTTTTCTCATCTTTTCGCTGACCCCCCGCCCTCTACCGATTCCTGCAGTTTTATTATCGGTCTCTACTCCTCCCCCCCCCCCCCTCGTAGCGCCCCTGACTTATTCCTTTGACCCTGAGGAGGGCGGGCCGGCTTGCTCGGTTACCTCGTGTTTCGTATACCTATGTCCAGGGTTATTCAGTGCTGGAAGATCACTCCTCGACTCCATCAGCGCACGAACCTGCTGTGCCAACGAAAGGAAAAAAAAAAAAAAAAAAAAAAAAAAAAAAAAAAAAAAAAGGAAAACCCGAATCGCACTCGATCGACCGGCCGATGTATAATAGAGCAAAAAGAGATACGTTATTTCGGTTATACGGACGGGGTTTTTTTTTTTTTTACCTTCTTTCAATCAATCCATCGTTAACCCAATGTAAGAGCCCACCAGTACTCGAGGAGCACAATATCCACTTGTCTCGTTTGACAATCGAGAGGGGGGAGCTCGTACATATACGCCGGACGTACACGTAATACGTATCGCCAAGTAGTACGAGTCAACGTATGATCAGCCAAAGCTCTACTACTTGTTTTGTACGTATATAACATAACTCCCGATGCGTTTTGCAATACCTTGATCATTGGCCCTAAACTCGATGGTATTTATTATCCCGCGTTAATCTTATTTCCGATTATAAACAAATCCATCGAGCAAGATGGTCACGTGACGGTGCCTGTGTCGCCCATCTCGGACAATAAAGTTCAAGCGTCCCCTATACCGATAGGTCTATTTTTTTGTCCCCCCCCCCCTCTATGAATACACACGAGCTAAGCACAAACTAGCAAACATTTAACGGTGAAACTCTCTCTACCCTTACTCCGGATGGTGGGCAGGTTTACTACGTGGATAAATGTTTAATATGAGGTACTCGCAGTGTTTGAAGTGCACTCGAGCGAACGAGTGTTGAGCACGGAGGAAGAAAGAGAAGGAGCATGAATATATTGTCACGAATTATTAAAAGTTGTAATTGATTGTTCATAGAGAGAGAGAGAGAGAGAGAGAGAGATAGGTGCGGGTATAGGGTCCACTCACCCAATGTGGCTTGCCCGTTTTGCTTGAAGAATATATAGGACTGGCACAAGGGGGGGGAGGGAGAAGCTCTCGTATATATACAACAGCGTTCTCGGCATCATTGGGTGGGGGGAGGATATTACGTGCTGTTTGCTCAACAAACGCTCGACGCCAAAGGGCGCGGAGGACTCTCTCTCTCTCTGCAGTCTCCCCCTGTAGCACAGCTTTCCACTGTCCATGCACACGTTGATGTATGTGTGTATACGCGTGACCGCGCTGTCGCTGGTATTTAACAGAGTTGTTCTCTAATAGACCGTGCACGGGCGCGCGCTGAGAGCTATGAAAGTTTTACATGTCGCATATATATACATATGTGTGTATGCATGGGAGGATGACAAAATGTGTGTGTTTGCACAACTTTGCGGTACTATGTATGTATACATGCTCTCTGTAGCCGACACTTTGGGTGCATATGTATATATTTATATTGACACCAATTATTGATTTAAATAGAAAAAATAAAATAAAACAATGTGCAATGTTTACGTAGAAGAGGATGCTCGCGTGCAATTGGTTAAGCGAATGGAAGCGAGGGCGAGAAAAAAAAGGCTTAATCGAGGAACGTTTTTTTTTCATTCGCAAATGATCGAGTTTGTACACTGTAAATTTTTATTTTCCTTATCAACCGGTTTCACTACCAGCTGGTACAACAATAAAAGGCTCATTTTGTTTTAAGATCACCTAATATACATGCAAAGGATTGTATGATGAATCCACGTTTGAAGTGTGAAAGAGAAAAATAGGTGTTTGATGAATTGTTGAAAATCTACAATTAAGCACCAATACTTTGTCAGTGGTAAATCAAAGCAGGATCATATATTTCCGAAAAAGTGATCGGGAATACGTAGCGTTGGTCCCAACATGGTGTTTTTCCACAAGAACAGGGATCATCACAAAGTCTGTACTTCCGAAGGAGTGCTCTTTTTTTTCTTCCCCGAAGATTTCTAGAGAATGGCATCCATAAATCTAACATTCGCATGGCAAAATTCAACTAACCCTCTCAAAGCTCACCCACCAATATATGTATATATACCCACCCTCCCGCGTAGTGGTGCTAACGTCACATTCCCGTGGTGTGGGTGGGGATGTACGCGCGCGCGCGAGCGTGTGCCAGAGATAATTGAAGAAGTTGGAAAATCCCCCGATTAGTCTGAGCTGTCGGAAACTCCGTGGCCCCCCTTGAATGCGCGCGTATAAACCGGGAGAATGAATTTATTTTGTACGCGGGGGTGTAGGTATAATCTGGCCCAATAGTTTCGAAAGCGCTCAACGGGGGTAGGGGGATGAAAACCTCAAAAGGGACTGCAGGGCCTGCCCCGCGCAACGCGCAAGACAGGAGGAGAGCTGAACTTTCGTCGCGAGTAAACAACAAAGAGAGAGAGAGAGAGAGAGAAAGAAAAAAAAAGAGGAGGAGGTGAGTCCGAGGGGAGCAACTAGCGCCGCTGCTGTAGATCATACACGTATGTATATATAT
>NW_019379519.1:1206453-1223244 GCF_000648655.2 Copidosoma floridanum | reverse complement strand
TATATATATATATATGTGCACTTGCCGAGGTTAAATTTGCATACAACCGGCAAGTGATTTTCTTAAAAGCTCAGCTCGGCTATAAACTGGGATACGAGGCTGATGCTCGGGCTGGTACCGCGCGCGGGCCAAAAGAGACACTGGCAGCCAAGAAGAAAGAAAGGGAGGAAGGATGGCCCAATCCTTTTTTTCCGAGATGTGACATCAGCTCCACATAACCATCACCATAGTCTCATGGAAATTTCATGCAATTTACATTCTACCGCGGCGTGCAAGCCAACAAAGGTACGACCGACCCCTGTGTACACACACACACGTACCTTTATATTATATGGATGCCCGAGCAATTTGGCAAACCGAGAACAAAGGTACATTATAAATATATTTGCGTGTATGTAAAGAGAGGAGAGCCGGTGTACACCTGCCTACCTACCTAACTATATATATATATAACGGAGAGGTGGCCAGTCGCAGGGAGGGAGGGGTCGATGAAGCGAGCCGCGTAATTGCGCGCGTCGCGGCCGAAAAATTTCAATGAAGGAGAGTATCCACACGTAAGTATATATGGCTGTATCTGTGTGTATGTTGAGCAGCTTCCTCCTCCCACTCTTCTCTGCGAGGGGGTAGCTCTCTTCGATCCGCCAGACCTCTACGAGAGGAGGAGGAGGAGGAGGAGTAAGCTGCCCCGGCAAATCGTGTCATCGGCGTCTCTCGCGGGAATATCCGGGTTCTCCTCGGCCGTCAGCTTCCGTATTTCCCTGTTGGTGCTTGCACAACGGCGTCGGCGGGAGAGGAAAAAAAAAAAAACCTATAGGCTACCCTCGCCTCCCCTCTCTCCCTCCCGATCCGCAGTCACACGCACCCCACAGCCGAGTACGGAGGGACTGCACACACACGCTACACCCGGAAGAGCCAAAGAGGGGTCGTTGTCGCCGTGCTGGTCGTACAGCAAAAGGGGGGGGGGTCGAAGCGGGCGCCTGCGCGCCCCTGGACCGCGGGAGCGAGCCGTGGCGCTCAGTCGGAGCCGGTGTCGCGCCCGAGCCGCAACTGCACCCCCCCACCCGCGTGAAACCATCAGGCGGCACTGCCGATGCCTCCTCTTTTTTGTTTTTAAATTATTTTTTACACCTTGACGATACAAGTCCTACTCCGATCGTACACCTTGTACCCTTGCATTGCAAGGGATCCCACGGTGTGAGCAGCACCAACGGGCACGCATGTATGTTATTGTTGTTATTGTTGTTGTTGTTGTTGTTGTTGTTGTTGTTGGTGTTGTTGGTGTTGTTGTTCGGAGCTGGTTCCCGCGAAAAAGAGGTGGAGGAAGAAGCGGAACGTCGCAGCCACGCGAGATCCGATAACACAAGATAGCCCGTCGTGATAAGATAGACAGCAACCGAGCCGGGAGCATGCTGACCCAAGGCGGCCGGTCCGCCGCCACCACCTCCTCCGCTTTTGTCTTCTCGTCTTCCTCGCGCTTCACGGGTGAGTATACTCATTTACCCACTACCATCGATTGTACAACTCACAAAGTTATAATTATTAAATTACTCGACCTATACTGTATAATGGTGTATATGGTATAGCTATTAGCTTAAATCCGAGTATCGGTATGATTGGGAATCAACCCTTTTTTAACGGAGTCGAGGTGTACTGTTGTTGTCATCAGTGTCTTGTCCCTTCAAGCTGATGGCCGTCGTGTTATATACCCACACGGTTCTTTATTATTATTATTATTATTATTATTATTATTATGTATTACACGTATATGTATAGGAAGCCGGGGCACGCTCTCCTCCCTTTGTCGAGGGATATGAGACTTCCTTGGTTGTTGGCCCCGGCCCATACGCATACACGTCCGTGGTGAATCTCCCGCCACCGTGTGAGGTGTTGCGTAGTTGGTACACCTACACCTACGTGTATATATATATATGTATGTATATATATATATATATGTACATTATATATATGTATATATATATATATAATGTACACACGAGCGACAGGGGGGGGGAGCGAGATAGAGCGCGTAAACGTGCCCGAGCGTCTTCCGCCCTATCTCTTCCCTCCTTGACGCGCTCCCTCAGACTTGTATTTTTATACCCCTAGCCGACACTGCCGAGGCAGAAAGTTACGTATACGATGAGCCGTTTTAACGGGATGTACCTATTGCTTTTCGCACCCTCGCTATACTATACAGCGCTACTCGTGTGTGTGTGTGTGTGTGTGTGTGCGTGTTACAGGTGTGTATACACCTAAGTGGGCGAGGGTAGAAACTTAGACTCGAGCCTCTCGAAAGTCCTTGGAATGGCCTCTCAATGAGGCTCCGCGTTGCACGCGTGACGTTGCCGTCGACCGTACGCGGGGATCATCTTTTTCTCCATCGCCGCCTCTCCTCTCCTATACCTGTAACTGCACGTAGAGGCTTTTTTTTTTTTTTTCCTCCCCGTGTAATCTTGTACGCCCCATTTACACGGATCCTATTATCCTGACCCCCCCCCCCTCTGCGAGTAACTTTTTTTCTTGCTTTCACGCGCGCCAACAACTACCGCGAGCCCTAAACGTATACCCATATACGTTGTTGTGTCAAATCAGAAATGAGCCAACTTTTCGATACTATGTATGTGTGAGGGGGGGGGGTGGACCAAAAAAACTATCAAGGAAATCCAAACAAATCTAGACGGCGCTACTATATACGTTGTTTATTTACACGGGCTGCGGTATAATTACATTTGGGGATTATAGCAGCGAAGTAGTTTAGCCCACGCATGTATATATGTATATATATATATACAACTCGGAGAGATATAAGCGGATTCCTGCGGGTGTGGATATATTGTATCAAGTGTTATTTATACGTATGTATATATGTATACATGCGTGCGTGTGTGTGTGTGTGTGTGTGTGTGTACATGGAGAGCGGCGAAAAAACAAACACCGAATAAAAGGGATGAAATGACTAAGCATAGACACCCGCCCCGAAAAACGTAATCCACGCGCGAGTCGCTTTTTATTTATCTTTCTCTCCCTAAAAGTTCAGTTTGGTCAAATTTTACGAAGGGGCGGGGGGGTTGGGCTCTTTCCACTTTGGCGGATAACGGCGAAATATATTGTAAGTACACACGGCTACGTACAAGTAGATATATAATGCATGCGAGTACGTGAGAAATGAAATGAAACGGAAGAAAATCCAAGATGTGTCATCCAGCCAACATATACGCGTTAACGGGTATAACATACATATACGAAGGAGCATCTTCCGGCGAGGGCGACGACGTGTGCAAACTTTTCAGCCGCGAGTAAATATTTATCTCGATCAAAGTATCGCAAACTCGATAACACTCGGATTGCCGCGCTGTATACGTATACGGACCGCGCGGTGGATTAAGGCGCACGCCTGCACGAGTGCAAGATACAAGGTGTAGAGAGAGAGAGAAAAAAAAAGAAAGAAGATCGTCGCCGAGTTTTCGCGCCCGCGAAGAGTGAAACTGCCCGTGATAACATCTCTCTCTTTTTTTTTTTTTTTTTTTTCTTGTTTTGCTTCCTCCATCTACTTACGTCCTTTTTGGTAGGTGTACTTTAATGGAGCAGCCGTGGTATCGGATAATAGTAACGGAAGGGAGAGGCATGGGGGTGAAAAAAAAGAGGACAGAGTCGCAGTGTACGAGTGTACACGGGAGGTAGAGGCGATTACACAGATATTACGGTGATGGAGGAAAAAGAAGAAGAAGAAGTGGCCAAAGGGACGTGACGAGCCTTCCCGACGGTACAAACATCCCTCAAAGCGTTTGTATGGGTGGGGGGGGGAGAGGGTGGAAATCACTTTTAGGTATACACCGCTGCGCTCACCGCCAGATGAGAGATAGAGAGAGGGAAGTTGGGAAAGTAAAGCCACTGCCGTCAACTATACGTTATATACACCCAACGCCAACTACTTCGAAAGATGATGAGGGGGTGGGGGAGGAGGAGGGTAGAGGGGCGTATATAAGACGGAATTTAGATGTTCGCGAGATAGAGATAGAGAAACTGCATTAACTCGGTTACTATGCTGCGGTACAACTGACGTACACCTATATACATGCATGTGTACATCCCACGCGGAACTCGACTATTCCGAGAATCCAGCCTACGTACACGCAAGCTCCTCTCGCGGTGTATATAATCGTGTATACAACCGGAGAAGTCGGTGAACGTGGTATATGTGTGTATATAATATATATAGGTACAGGTATTCGTGTAGAAGCTAGTATACCCGAGAGATGCAGATCGATGGAAAAGGCAGTGGCAGCGAAGATGGAGTTCTCCAAGCTCCCCTTCTACCAATTATCGCTTTTCTAATCCTCGTTCGTTGGGTAAGTCGCTTATATGTACTGCACGACTCGCACCCCCCGTCTTTTAGAACTTACAAGGATGCACACGCATACGCAGTCCCAGCAGGGGTATATTCAATTCCTCGGTGGGACCCGTGAAAATTCGATACACCAGCCCCGTCCCTCCTCAAATGTCACTTCCGCTCGTTTGCAGCGCGGCTCCAGGCAGGGGGACGCTGTCGACGTCTTCCCAGATAACAGCTACGCTGCAGCTGACGCCGACAATGCCAGTTACACTGTATATAGGCGATACGTCCAGATAACGTCGGCGGGGATACCATGTAACTGCACGTCAGGCGCGCGAGAGCGGACCCGCGGAGGAGAGGAGGGCAATAAGGAAAGATAAGATAAACGGAAGGGCTTGAGTTTGTTCGACACGTGAAAAGCTCGATTTTCCTCGCTCGGGCCTTTCGCGCCACCTCATTTTTGTACAACCTCGGATCTGCACTGTAAGAAGAAGAAGAAGAAGAAGAAGAAGAAGAAAGAGCGAGGGTTGGGGGGTGGTTGTGAAAGGAACAACAAGTTGCAGCAGCTATGTATACAGCAAATACCTATTTGCTCCCGGCTAATCTTTTTATCCGGTCGACGCGCAAGCACCACCCGGGACCAAAGGTGGAGGTGGAACGGCAATATCCTCCGGCTCTGGATGTTTGCCCCATCCTTCTCTCTTCCGCCGTGGACCCCCACCATCATCTTGTCGTCGTCGTACTCTCTCTCTCGACACCTCGTACTCGAGTTTTCTCTTTTCCTCTCTCTCTCTCTCGCTCGCTTGGCTCCGGATAAAAGCTCCCTGCAGCCAGTGACTACCTTCCACCGAGGCGCACTGGAGTCAGGGAAGGGAGCCATCGATCGACGAGCAGCGGCGTCGTCTTCGATCCCTTTCTCCGCTTCTTGGTCGGGAAACGTTTGTCGTCGTCTGATTCCGAATCGGTGCTTGTTACGTATGTATATTATCGATGCATACATATATACTTATATATATATATATATATATATTACCACATACTTGTGTACGTACATGCACGTACACGTATAGCTATACCGATGCTACGGGGCACGCGAGAATCGACCGAGACAGCTTCCTTGCGGCTGAGTGGCTCGCGAATCTCTCTCCCTCTTATACATGTAGCTCAGCTCTGCTCGACTCCTCGTCTCTCTGATGCATGGCAGGCGTTATCTATTGTACGTCTCTCGGCCTATACGTATACATGTACATGCGGAATGGATGATACACATATTTATATGTACACCTCTGTTGGAGCATCACACCCCCCCCCCAGAAATTTTGCATCCTCGTCTTCATCTTCGTCGGGTAAATCAAATGCAATCTTCTCTCGCGGGAACCCGGTTTCTGCAAGCTAGCGAAATTTCACGTCCATACGATGTGTATAATATTCGTATGCACCCTGCGCCGAAGTGTTTTTTTTAGTCCTTAGGAGGGGGTGGTGGTGGTGGTGGTGGCACTCGGGAAAATGTTATTGTCCTCCCATAAGCTATACGTGGCAGTGGTGTATAATACATACACAAATAGTAGGAGTGCCTATATGTATACGTATACCTCCTATACAGGGAGGAAGAGCGCGGTTTATCGGAGCGAGATTATATTCGATTGGCCGTGATTGCCGATGCCAACGTCGTCGTCGTCGTCTCGGAGCAGCCGGCATTCCAGTGCACGGAATATTTTTCCGGTATGCGGAGGGGGAGAGAAGGAGTTGCCAAGGAGAGTATGCCAAGAAGCCGAAAAGGATGGGTGGAGGGGAGGAAGAAAACGAGTCGATCGGCTCCACTCCCGCGGGCATCCCGCATGCCGTATACACACGCGTAGGCATTCCTTGGTTGGTTGGTTGCTAGTCGGCGTCGTCGTCGTCGTCGTCGTCGTCGTCTTCCGCGGCTGCAATGGTTGTGTATACACGTGCCTCCGATGACATATACCCTATACAAAGGCTCATCGTTGCTTCCGAGTGTGCCAACAAGCCGACGCGAAAGAATGCCATCACCGGGAATGCACAAACCCCCCTTTTCTCCTCTACCCTCCATAAGTACACACACACACACACACATATATATATCTATATACACGTGCACAAATTATGTCCATTGGGATCTAATTTATTTATTTTACATGATCCATTCGGGTGAATGACACCTGTGCCTATCTTTTTACTTTCCACATCGACATTTCATCGAATGATGATAAACACATGCTACGCACGTTAAGCGCGCTTATTATACAGGCTGTATACAAAGTGGCCGGGGTAACAGCTTAAGCGGAAAGGCAAGTAAGTAATATATACGTGTATAGGGATGGTGGTGTGTACAAGAAGGCAGGGGGGGGGAAGATACGTCTCTCTCTCGGTGCCGAGGACGATTAATTAAACACGGGCTGCTGCCACTCTGGTTGTATATGTGTATCCATTCACGTATATATAGGTAGGTGTATGACAATGGGGCGCGTGTCCTTACATTGCAGTACTTATAGCAGTGTGTATGTGTATAGGTACCGAGTACAGATGTATAGCAGCAATCTCGCGGTAGGTATACCAGCTTTTGAAAAAGACAACTATAGCAGAGTACTATAGGTATATTAGGGGGGGGGGCTGCATGCATTATGCACACATGCATGGGTACGGATCAAGCAACCAAGAGGTTTGGGTTGCACCGTACGTATCGTGCTACTATTAAGTCACACACAATACCTTACAGATGAGAGAGAGAGAGAGAGAGAGAGGGTGACGATGCAGGGGTGCAGGGAGTCTTGTGTATAATGGACCACATGCGACTACCCCTCACGGATCCCTTTCTCTCTCTCCCGCGATTACCGAGGCTAGACGTGCTGCTACTGCCTATTTCTCGATTGTAAGGATACGTATACGTATATACATGTATGTGTATGCACACGTGCATGCAGTAATGCACCAAACACGGAGAATATGCACAGACAGGAGGCACGCTGCTATGGTTGTTGAGCTACATCGTAACACACATGCACATACAGAGGGAACGCAAATCCGCTTGAGCTTGCATTTTTCGGCACATACAAATATCCATACCCTCCGAATGCGCTCCTTTTTCCTTTTTTTTTTTTCTTTTTTTTTTCCTTCATCGTCTAGTGCAGAAGCGCACTACAGATATCTATTTGCCACCGTGAGCTCGTGGGGTCCAAGCCCGTGTGCCGTGTGCACATCTCCCCACTTGCAAATGGAAAAAAAAAAAACCATTCCCTTCTTTTTCTCGAGATGCAAATACCTCCTAGTTTTCTCCACTTCTTTGCATTTTCCTCTATATACCTATACCGTGATTCTGGGCTCTCTTCTTCTTCTTCTCTTTTCCATCATCTACATACACGGTGTATAGGGGGAGAAAAAATCTCGTGCCCGCGGGTTATCCACAGAATCCCCGGAGAGAGACAATATACAGGTACACACTTAATTGCAGCTCACGATTAAGTACGCCTACACTTCCCCTTTCCTTTGCACGCACTCCCGATACGAACAAAAATATTACGTTTACGATGGAACGAACGTATAAATATGTACATGTGCATTGCGAGAAGGAAAGTATAATATACATATAGGCATTTGCATCGTACGGGATTTCCGCGTGTATACATGCACCTGCTCGTTTTTTTTTTCTTCAATTTAACGCAGAGCTGAGCACTCCGATTGATCCACATTGGAACAGCATCGGGTTGCACGGTTATGCCACACTCTTCTTTTTCTCACTTTTTACCGCACGTGTCATTTTTCGGCTATCGGACGAGCTGCCGACCACCGACCGGGAACATTCTTTTCTTTTTTTCTTTTTTTTTTTTTGTTCTCCAATAACCTTCCTCCTCACCCTGACTTTTGTACCAAATGTGTACACATATACGTAGTGGCCATCGCGTCCCATCCGGGCGTTTGTCCAGTGACCCGAATGAACGCCGAGTCAATCGAAAGCAGCGCGTGTGTGGGTGGCATTGTTGCTCGCTTCCCCACCTCTTTCGCGGGATATGCTACCGTACCCGCGTGCACCTACACCATATACCCCTTGATAATATTATAAAGAAGAGCTCAGCTGTTTCACGATGATGGTGTGTACCTTACGCGCCAGCCCCCTGCTCCACGAAAGTATATACTCGGTATACAAATAATAATTTAGCCGCCGCTCTTCTCTACTCCCTCTTCCTTCTGTTCGGTGTGCACCTGGTGTAGTTTTCAAGGTTTTTACCTCACATAAAAATCACGCGCTACAACGCTTTCCTGATTTTTTTTTTTTTTTCTTTTTTCAAATCACCTCTCTCTCTCTCTCTCTCTCTCTCTCTCCACCTGCCTATACCTTTGTTGGATAAACCATGTCTTTTATCTCCCTAAAACAAACGACTCGATTTTTAAAAGTTTTTTCAACCCTTTGTTCGAAGAAAAAAAAAAAGAAAAAAAATGGTTTGCAACAGTGGAATCGAAAGGTACGATCCTTTGTATACGAAAGCACAACAGCAGCACTGTTACGCGACCCAAGGGAGAGCAAAAAAAAAAAAGGAGCGCGTATCATGCGGTATGTATGCGAGGAGGAAGAGGCACGCCCAAATGTAACATGGCTGAGCCTTTTGTCTCCGAGAGAGGACTAATGAAAAATGAATGAAGCGCTCGAAGTCAATGTCCCTCTTTCCCTCGTTAACTTTTAGCGTGGAACGGGAAATCTTGAAGAGGAGCCGACGGTCCGGAAGACGTCAAAGGAGAGAGCCAAGGACCCCGAGAGCGGAAGCCAAAGGAGAGCCAGCTTCCGATGGAAGGGGAAGGGGATGAGGGGGAGGAAAAAAGTTGGGCGCGCAAAAGAAGGAAGGGAAGTATATAAGGATGAGCTGCCGCGGCCGTGACGTATAATGTATTCTCGCGAGCTCGGTAGGTGGAAAAATGGCTCGAGAGGGCGCGTCAGCTTTTTCGTCCGCTCGACTGCACACCTGCATAACCCGCGTGCATCTTATGGTATAGCCGATCGCGCGTATACCTAGTACACCTCAGATGCAGCTCCATACAATATGCCTCCATCTCGCGACCGAGTATGAAGTACACCACACATACGTATACCTATGTAGCATATAAACGAGGGGAGGAGGGAGAGAGGGAGGGAGGAAAGAGCTTTTCCCGCGTGTAGGGTCCTTCCCCTCTTTCTCCACTCGTTCGTATAGGTACATACGTGTCTTTTTGGTCAATCATCTCCATCCTCCTCTTCCTGCACCGCTACATTCCAATCCCTGATGGTACACACTACGAGCGCAAGCGTATATCGTATATATACGAAACATTGAATGAGCTTATACGTAGGTATACAGAGGGTTAAAAGAGGTGACGGAGGGACGTGGTATAGTGACCATATTTGCCCAGCGCTATATGTCGCTGCACTATATATATATATATGAAGCCGATAGTGCCCGTGTTCAATTCGACACCCCCCCATATAACAGCGGCAGCAGCAGTTATTATTAAAGGGAATCAGCTACTACGTGCACGTAATGCGTGTGTGTTCGAATGGTCGGGTCATCAAACTGTAGGTCATGCAGCGTTGGGTGTGAGTATATAGGGATGACGCAGCCCCTCTCTCTCTCTCTCTCTTCCGCTGCTCGATTAATTTCAACGCCTGCATCATCGTCATCATCACCTACTGCGATGCACGGGGCACTGTACATCGCAACCCCCATACCCCCCCCCCTCTCTCTCTCTCTCTCTCTCTCGCTTTGCCGTAAATGCCACACTCAATCTGCTATACTCTGCTGCAATTCACCGATAAAGCTCAGCTGATCCGTTATACACATATCTATATTCGATATCTGCCTGCGCGTAATACACCTATACTTATTGTACAGAACAGCTACATACGCTCCAATTGACGCCTTGTATATAATTAATATTCCTCTTTGCCCATCTGTATCACAAAACTTCGAATATGTATCTCGGGCTGATAGCCATTATACCTGTATGATCATAAAATTGCCCTTGTGTATGTTTGACGCGACACTTGTACATTACACGAAGGAGCGGATACAATGGATGGGCTCTGCATAGACCATGCGCGTGGAGGCCGGTGCAATTTGGTGGGGAGGATCGAAAAAAAAGAGAAATAAAGAAAATGCAACAAAAGGGTTGCTGCTTTGTATATAAATGTCACAGAGAAGGAAGGGGACAAGTGCCAAGGACGAACCTAATGAAAACATTCGCTCGGGCTTTCGTCGTCGTTATTATTCCGCGAGTACAATATCCGAGAGCCAAGAGAGAGAGAGAGAGGAAGGGGGGAGGGGTAGATGGAGGGAAAAAAGGGGGTAAAAGGAGAGGTATAAATGAAAGAAAAGCTAGGAGACGGACGGAGATTATGATGTGCGTTGTGAAAGGAGGGTCTCTGGGAGAGAAGGTGTATATATGTATATATGCCATTCTTTGCGTAATAGCCTAGCCCGCGGTAGTACCAGCCGAGAGACGAACGGACGTGACGAGGGAGGCTGCTGACGAGCATCGGAGTCCGTGAGTCCCTGGCACGCGCTAATGTACCTATATATACACAACGAGATGGACGGCGATGTGCCGGAGCTAAACGGTGATGGTGATGTGTGTATATATATACCACGTACACATAGTGTGCACCTATTAGGTACGAAAAACTCGGAGGAGGACAAAAATGAGGGAAGGACAGAGAAAGAGAAATGTATACATATATGTATGTCAGACTACTGCCCCGGGGAGGAAGAGAGCGCTTGCTGATGTTGAATCGCGACGATGAGAAGAGCATCAGCCAGCAACTTTGCTCTGACAGACGGATGAAAGGACGACGATGAGGATGAGGAGTGCATGTATATGTATACGTAATACAGCGCAGCGGTGGTCAGACGAAGGGTGAAATGGCACAGAGGAGGAGGATAGCCAAGGGAGAGAGAGAGAGGTGGTGACACGGCAAAGGTGAAGCACATACATACATATATATACAAGGGCACAAAGCGAGCATCGCGTCGTTTCTCGTCTGCGACGAGTTTGCCGTGTGCTGCAGTCTCTTCTTTTATCGTCTCCCGAGATTGCTGCTAAATTTTTCGCCCTTCCCCATCTACGAGTACAATGAACTACTCCTCCTCCTCCTCCTCCTCTTCATCTTTTTTTTTTCCTCCTTCTTCTTCCATCCTCTGAGACGTCGTTCATCCAGGCGGTAGAAGGTTCGAGTGCATGCACCACGAACGAGCACTGCTAAGGGCCGATGTCTGGGTCCAAAAGTATAAAGTAAAGCTCTTTGCTGCTATATTTCCTTCTTCTCTCGTCTCCTCCTCATACGTCCTGTATCCACTCTTGATTCATTCTCCTTGGCTGAGCACGTGGCATCTCTCGAAGCCTCTCGAGATGTGTACATACATATACAAGTGCACGTGTACGCATACATACATATATATATATATATTTGCGCGATGTAAGGGCTGGGCAGCATAATCGACCGGTTGCTGTGGACTATACCGTGTGTAATATATGGGCAGGGAGCTAAGAGGCGATGATGATGATGCTGTACTCGTCCCCCTTCCTCCCGTTGCCACCACTACCTTGGGGAAATCTCCTCGAGTCTTCCTCCTTTGCTGGGCGTATACGTTGTGTGCGTGTGTCTATTAACTTGTTGGCAAACAGTGATACATTACATGCACACACACGCACACACAGCGAGTAAGCCATTTTTTAACTGTTCGGAGATTACTTGCAAGTAAACGTATTAAAGTCAATTTCGAGGGACGGGTGAAACATATATTGGCATCGTTTGTTCTCGCAGTCACCACGCGCTGGTGCGAAAAGAAATCTTAAAAAAAAAAAACATACAGAGGTAATTTCCGGTATATCTGCCTTTTAAATGTAAGTCCTCGAGACATTTAGACCGTTTTTATTATTATTATTATTGTATTACACATGTTTTGCTTGGATTTTAACTTGGCGAATGTTTCCCGCAATAAACATGTTGATAAAGCCGAATATATTATGTTCATCCTTTTTTTCACCTGTATAATATTAATTACCGATTACGAATTATTATAAATTTAATTTACCTTCGCAATCAAGGGTTTGCATAATAACATATCCCTGAAAATTATCACGTCAGCAGTTAAATATACGTGTACTATTGCACGATAGCGCGCGCCAATAATAATAGAACAGGGAAAGTGTACACCGCTGTATACAGATACACTCGACATGTGTATAATATAATGTATAATATTATTCACGCGTACGCGTCTAGAAGCCGATTCGCGCCAATACGCGAGCTTGATTGACGCTGATTGTACGGCCATTGTTCGGGTGCTCTAAACTCTCGAGAGCCGGCCAATTCAGCGACCCTCGAGATGTAGCACCAGTGGCGGCCACATTCATGTGTATATGCACACGGCGTAAGGATAAATGCAAACTCCATGTGTCGTGCGCGGGCATTTATGTGCGTATGGATGTATATATACTTATGTATACCTTGCCTTGCTTCGCTCTCCATCAAAGGGCGATGAAAGGCCCCTTTAAGCGACCGTGCACTCTCCACCCTGTGACGTACCCTACATACATTACATATACATATATCGATGGGCCGAAACTTATATATTTTACTTGCTTCGCGTCAAAAAATACGTATACAATCGCATGGCTCTCGGCATGATCCACGTGTATCAAATAAGTATTCGTACCCTCCAACCCTCTGCTCCACAAATGGATTTACATGATATAGCACCTCTCGGTGCACACTCATCGATAAATTATATGCAATACGCAGGTATACTATCCCCCGATGCATCGGCTACATCCAACTGCATCTGTTAATATTATAATGCCCATACTCCCACCTCTGCCGAATTAGGGAGGGAGCCCAGCTGACTAAACGTTATACAATAGGGGGTGGGGGGATGAAAGGGGATCAGAGAGGCACGCCCCCGCAATTTTGCGTTCGTTTGTACAAGATTGATTGCACATATTTACGTATATACCTATAACGACTATTCGGTGTATGGCTCTCTGCACCTGCATGTACATGTAAGCCCGTGCAGGTGGCTTTGAAACTCCGAGGATTTTGTACTGCGGGTCCATTAAATTTGTACCTTCCCGGGAGCTTACGCTATAACGGATGTTTGTCACTCTACACAAGTACACCAGTAAATGCTGTTTTTCTACTTTCCCTCCAGCTTTTACAAGAGTATCATTTCACTTTGATCGTCTTTATCGTTTTTTTTTTTTTCTCTCTCTCTCTTTTGGTTATTTGAAACGACAAAACTCGTCGTCGTGTACATCGAATCGCGTATATACGCGTATTTATAGAGCACATCTGAAAAATTGATGAAGAATCACGCGACGATTCCACGTGGATCAATACTTTTAGGCGGAGTCGGGTGAGGTGTGTAATAATAAACTCGAGAGTATACTGCAGTGGGAGGGACGAAAAGACAGAATCAATAATTCCGTAATGAGACCCACAAAATCCATTTTCATCTCAATTTTTACTTGTGTATGCAGAGAAGAAGAAGAAAAAAAAAAAACATTACCTTTACCTCGCGGTACTCCCAAGGTCTTTGTTGTTGCGACTTTTATTGTAAATTGAAAAAACATAATGTTATATCCACAAGAGGGAAAACCAACTCGCGGCTGGAGCCGAAAAGACACACGGGTCGGGGAATCGGGAGGGGCGAAAATTAATAAAGTATAATAATATTTGCCGAGCCAGTGTGTAAACGGGCAGCCCTTGCGCAAAGTTGGCAAAGATAAATGTTGGTACAGAGCGCGAGGGGGGAGGGGGAGAGAATGGAGCAAGTTTTCCCCGCAAAAGAAATTAAAAGGGAAGAAGGAAGAGTAATAGGAAAAGTTGTCAATTTAAGTTTCGCCGTAAATGCACTCTCTTCTCTGCCCTTCCTTTTTTTTTTTTTTTTTTTTTTCACGCGCCATGAGAGAGTTGGTCGAGGAGGCGCATTTAGTTTGATACAGAGTCGAATCTTGGGACAACACGTGGAGAGAGAGAGAGAGTCTGACTTTAAAAGTAGAAAAAAAAACACACCCCCCTCGCATTGCGCGGAAGAAAAGGGGGGGCCGAATATACACTGCCCGTGTAAGTTTTCCAAGTTTTTCAAACATCCCGAGGGTGGAAAACTTTTCCCAGATGGGTACTTGTTGCCCGTGTATACCTACGTACATACCTATATATAGCAGCGAGCGTCGCACGAATTGGCCATTTGCATCCCGTGTTTCTTTCTACGTGGGCCGCGCATAAGGTCCATTATTTTGTTAAACTTGTTGCGCCGCTGTTCCCCGGATGCTGCGCATAAGTATGTACACACATACATATATTTACGTGTATACCCCCGAGCGAAATGACGGAGAGCTTCTCCCTCCCGACGACAAAACGAGACGTACCTTTTACAAGATGGTTATATGTATATATATGTATGCACATAATCGCACATAGCCTTCGGCAACGCTGACTGCGCCATAGCGGGACATTTCTCATCGGCGTCTTACGTATACTTACAGTAGTCGCGCGGACGACAGTCGCGTACCTCATTTTACTTGTTGCTTGGGTACTTTGCTCCGCTACTTTCTGAAGCCTGATGTATGTACGAATGTGCATGTACAAATAAGGAGAAATGGAGCGACAACAATATATCATCTGGCTCATCCAGGGGAGAGAGTTACAGCAGCTCGTTGGAGCTAAAAATTAGAGTCTTTGAAGTAACGGATGTTGATACATGTGGGTAAAGGAACAAAAAATCAACATTTTTGACGTAATGGGCATTGTCGTGACGTTGCATGTAAAACGTATAAATTATATTAATTTTTTTTTTTTTTTTTTCATCGCTATAAAAACCGATATTTTTCCGAGTTGAAAGGGAATTTTATAACTAGAATGAACAGGGTAATATTTATTCGTTGTTATTGAAATTTAAATTTTATTTCCATACAGGAAAACGAAAAACTGCAGTTACGGCTCTATCTTGAGCATTTGCCTTTACGGTACGGTAATGCCCATATCAATCGTTCGCCAAACCAAACTCGTCTCGTGTGATAAAAAATACGATCGTTCTCGAGTAGAGGAGAGAATATTTCACACTTGAGCGGTAGACATATATATTTTGGCCAATGCAAGAAAAGAAAAAAAACCGTGAGAATAAATGGCACTTTCATCGAAATAGAGTTTTTCCCACTTTGGGCGAATTTTTTTTTCTTTTACCTTGGGACGTTTACTGCGCCCTCGGTAAAGTTCGCACCTATGGTGCACGTAGGAATTTACGCCGAACAGAGAGCGTTACCGCTCTTGCCCCCCTACTTTTTTGTTCACTCGGTCGATGAAAAAGGCTATAGTGCAACGAAGCACTAAAAATTTCTTCTCACCACAATATAAATATGATTATGATAATATACTACGAGACGCAAGAGACACAAATAAGTTGATGTATTTGTTTGGTTGTTTGTTTGCCGGTCCGATGGACGCAATGGCCAGGCGTGCCCCTGCTCCTGTTGCTGTTGGCCCTGTTGCCGGTGCGCCCGGGCCGGGGCCACGGTTTCGACGCCCACCTCCGTGGGCCGAGTTTCCTCATCGAGCCGGCCTCGAGGGTCGAGTTCTCAAACTCGAGCGGCGCGTGGCTGGACTGCGCCGCCACTGGCAGCCCACCGCCCAACATCGACTGGTCGACGGCGGACGGGCTACCCGCGGGCGACGTGCCCGGCATCAGGCGGCTCCTCAAAAATGGCACCCTCGTGCTGCTGCCCTTTCCAGCCGCCGCCTACAGACAGGACGTACACAGCGCTACCTACAGGTGCGTCGCCAGCAACTCGGTCGGCCGGGTGCTCAGTCGCGACGTACAAGTCAGAGCAGGTCAGCACTTACACCCAATACTTACCCAATATACAATATATATATTTTTACACGACCAACACACGAGATGGGTGTATTTATATATATATCACTTGTTGGCTTGTCGCAGTGGTCGCCCAAGCGTACAAGGTGGACGTCGAGGTGATCGGAGGTGCCTCGCGGGGCTGCACGGCCGTGCTGCGCTGCGTCGTCCCGAGCTTCGTCAAGGACCTCGTCCGGGTCGTCTCGTGGCTCCAGGAGCCCGCTTTCTACATCTACCCCTCGCTCCAGGGAGGTAAGAACACAACGCCCACCCCACCCCCCTCTCTCTCACACAGTGCAAGCACAGCTTCATTTCGTTTCTCTCGTGCGTATATATGTACCACTGCGCGGACATAACATACACGCGCTACGCGTTGGCTCGACAAGATTGTTGTTCACCGGCCTTGTACGGGTGTACGGAGAGAATCGTGGCAATGGGAGGGGGTGGGTATCGCGAGGAGCATTGAACTTTCATGATGAAGACGGGGGCGGAGAGCGCGGTGCACCGTATATATATATATATATACGTATGCGTTAACAGCTCCATTTTCACTTATTTTGCCCATTC
>NW_019379519.1:1189027-1200464 GCF_000648655.2 Copidosoma floridanum | reverse complement strand
ATGCACTTCATCTTTACTGTATTTAACCATTTTACCTATAAAAAAATGTTGTTTTTTTATGATTTTTTTTGAACAGCGTTTGCGCTATGAAAGTTATGACATATATTTTATCCAAATCGCACACTGACAGTGAAGTGCATGTTTGATACGATGTATTACTCTAACTCGAAATGCTTTGCGCTTACTATACGCTAATCAAATTATGAAGTGTATTAATTCATACACATTAAAGTATATTAAAAATCTATTAATGCACTCGCTTATTATAAATAGTATACGTGATGTTTACTCTGTCACGTTATGACGATTCAATGTAGGAAGTTGCAGCATTACTGCTTGCATATGCAGACTACTTTGATGAGATTCTATGTTTCAAGCATACATGCCCCTTCCACCTTTATTTGGCCTTTTTGTTTTTTTTTTTTTTTTTTTTTTTTCTATCTCTATATGTTTTGTTTTTTCTCGCTTCTTCAATCAAAAGTAACTATTTTTTTCGTTTTCTCGCCAGTTCGAGCCGTCTCGGATTTCATGTATCACGGCACGTCGAGCACTTCCTCGGACATCTCACCAATGTCAGAGCAAAAGTCGCTGCCGCGAAGAGGTCGCTCGAGGTAAGTGTTATATTTACGATCAAACGAGCATGAATCAACAGCTATATATGGCGCATGTATACTTTTTTTTTCATCCATTAAACATTATTCAGTCGTGGAAATATATGATGGATGCAATGTCATATATTGTTTCGCTGGAAAATGTTTGTTTTTCTTTTTACGTAGAATCCAATTTGGCTCTGTAGTAACATCGTGTAACGTCGTATTTGTTATTTAAACATATTTTATTTATTTTTTCATTTTTTTTTTTTTTTTTTTTTTAACAACTTTTTAAAATAACTTTTTCGCAATCTTTTATGCAAATTTAACATTTGATAAATCAAGCTTTTTTACTTGTATACGTATTTATTGCGATTTTTTCTTATCACTTTTTATTGAATAAAATAGTTTTTGAATTTCACATTTTCATGCGCTTGCTTATTATGAACAATCGTACCACGCCAATTTTACAAATATGTATATACTTACCTTTTTAAACTTTTTCAAATCTTCATGTATTTTTCAATATCTCTAGATGTTACTGTATGTTTTTAAAAATATCTCGATGTTTTTATAAAAAACTTTTCTGTACATACATACCTATTTTTCACGTGGTACGCGCGATTATCTGTAAATAAGTAATTTTTCGAGAAATATGAGCTGTAACCCCGATCGCAGGTACCACTTTGTAGTTAGACACGTATATAGTAGTTTCTTAGATGTACAACGCAACTAGTTTTTTTTAGCAAATTTAGCAGCACTGTAATTTTTAAATGTTTTTGTATTTTGTAGAAAATTTTTTTAGCTTACCAATATTAGATGATACTTGGCTGGAATATACGGAATGACACTCGTGACATACAACTGTTGATCTTCTAAACGCATATTCATTACTATTATTATTGTATATGTTCTCCTAAAATTTATGATAACTTTGCCTCCTTTTTGATTAACTTGTCAAGATGAGACATGGGTGTATACTGAAGTATATATGTACGCGTGACGTACGTATGTTCCTGTAAAACACAGCTAAATAATTATACACATATTTATAAGCTTTAAGTATCTGCTAACATACACATAATTTGCCTCTTACTTGTTTTTCTAATTTTATCTATCTCTTGCTAAAATTTTTTCATAATACGTATTTTTTGTCTTTTACTTCCACTGTACGTATACCTGCGTTTTTTTCAAACATCTATATAACTATATATATGTATTAAATTAAAAATTCACCACCAGTAACTTTTCGCTTGTGCAGCGTTTTTTATATATTTATATCACAACCGTAAAAAAGTAGTACCCGTCAATAAAATTCTTTTCAGAATTTCCGAATATCCAGTCTTTAATATTTATCCACGAGGTATTTATCAGGCAGGCGTACACGATCGATTTTCCGTTCAAATGCAGAGCAATCGATAAATAATCATCCACTTTTGCGGTGTACACATTTCGAATTGCAGTTTCTAATCACATAAATAAACTCATATCTAGTGTTTTCAACTTTTTAAGGTTATGTCCGTGTATATATTTAAATTGTGTATGCACTTATTTCGCGGTAGCTCACTTTATTTTGCACTACAGAAAACGTAAATTTTTCTATTTTTTGTTTGTGACATGTGATTACCATATTTATAGATATTCAATTTGAGCTCTACGATCTCGATAAAATAGTTTACTTTAATTGATTGCTGTAACCGTTGCGTGTAACGCGAGAATAAGTACTGATATGACGCTGATCAATTTAAATTACCTACTGATGTTAGCCAAATGCTGTGACGCATGTTTTGACGTCAACCGATAACTAAGATAAAACGTATCTGCAGACGTCATGACGTAAAGCAACAAGTGGACGAAAATGTTACTATATTACGGTACTTTTTCCACAGAAAATAATTATTTAAATTTTCGACGTGTACAATATTACAAATGGTAATTATACAATTAAACAATTGAACGCCTGTTTAAATACCTCGTTTTACCGAAAAAATCAAAATCCTACCTCGATGAGCCTCATCCAATCGTGTTTCATGAATTTGTTGAATCATGGAACATCGTGTTCTTTTTTATCGCTGACATATGTATATTATTTACATCATATTTGTGCGTGTAAATAACAAATACAATAGTCGACTTCTATCGATCGTTACAACATTTTTTTCTGTCTTATTGTTATACGTTAATCGTTTTTATTTTACAATCCAATCTACATAGTATTCAGATATTTTTATTCATACTACTGTTATTACTTATACTGATTGAAAATTTTTGAAAAATGTTTACTACTCTCATTTCAAGTGCCATAATTTTATTAATTTTACAAATATACGTACTTTTTTCCTCAATTACTATACACATAGTTCAAGTAGTAAACTTTGTCTTATTCTGTAAAATAATTTTTGAAAAAAAAAAAGTTCAAACATACCTTATTTTTTAAGTACATCATCTCTTTTTTCACTTACTTTATCTTTTAACATAAATATTTTTGTCTCTAGATGTATTGAAATTACCAAAGTTGAACGTTTCAAACTGTATAGTAAATATATGAATATAATCTTATAAAAAAACATGTTTTCTACGTGTATGTACTTATATCACGAGCTCTTTTGTGTCCGTATACATATTTATTTATTTCCTTTCTCTGTCGCTCATTGATCTGTCTGTACATATTTTCTAAATTTTCCTACATGTGGCGAAAAACCCGAAAATTCGCTAAACTGTAAAAAGATTGAAAAAAAAAAAGTTCCATGCATCTAGAAAGTATATATCACGTAATGAAAAAAAAAAAAAAAAAAAAAAAAAAAAAAAAAAAAAAAAAAAAAAACTATACGCGCTTGAGCAGGTCTGCCGTACATCCGGCTGATCCCGAAAGTGACGGCGGTGGCGGGCGAGACCCTGCACCTAAAGTGCCCGGTGGCCGGCTACCCGATCGAGGAGATACGCTGGGAGAGAGCCGGCCGCGAGCTACCCGAGGACCTGCGCCAAAAGGTCCTGTCCGACGGCACCCTCATCGTCACGAGCGTGTCGAAGATTGCCGACAGCGGGGTGTACACGTGCTGGGCGAAAAACAAACAGGGCCACAGCGCCAGGCGCAGCGGTGACGTCGCCGTCATCGGTAAGCCCACCATATTCTCTTGCATATACATACAATAGGTACTATTACAATATGACTCATGCATTTTTTTTTTATTTTTACATAAATTATATCGCAAATGCCGTGCATTCGCGCGTTTTTTGGGTGGGTGGGAGTATTGGCGTAAGGATTTAGGTGGTCCTCGTAACGTGTACCCGGCGGCGGCAGAGAGAGAGTATATATTTATATACAGAAGGTGGCAACAGGAGACAACTGCTTCGACCAAGATGAGCCAGTGGCGATTAGTTTGGTTAAGACTCATCCTCGTGCACATCTCCAACGTTGTTTTTTTTTTCTTTCTTTTTTGATCGGACGTTGCAGTTCCTCCTAAAATAAGTCCCTTCACGGCCGATCAGGAGCTCCACCTGGCCGAGCGCACGACGCTCACGTGCTCGGTGACGCGGGGCGACCTGCCCCTGACGATATTCTGGCTGAAGGACGGGCGCACCCTGAGCTCGTCCGATCGCGTGACCATCACCAACGTCGACCAGTACAACAGCATACTCATGATCGAGAGCTTGTCCCCGGATCATAACGCCAACTACTCGTGCTCGGCGGCCAACTTGGCGGGCCAGGTCTCCCACACGCAAAGGATCGTGGTCCATGGTAATTCAGCAACACCGACAACAACACCGCTAGGCCCGCCACAAGTGTCTGCCCAACGAACTCGCCACCCGTGACTTTTCTTTTTTTCATCCCCTCCCCCCTCCCTTCTCTCTCCCACTCTCTTTTCCGCATTCATAACCCTCTTTTGGTTACAAATGCGTGGGTGTACATATATAGTTACGCGAGAGAACAAATGACGCGTGCTCTGCATCTTGGGACCGAACGCGGGGGGTTAAAAGAAACAAAAAAAAAAAAAAAAAAAAAAAAAAAAAAAAAAAAAAAANAAAAAAAAAAAAAAAAAAAAAAAAAAAAAAAAAAAAAAAAAAAAAGATAGCGAGCCATTCGAGCGGAACCCGTTGTTTTTTTAAAATAAAGCGTGGCCTCTCGGTAATTTCAGTACCACCGCGTTGGACCGTCGAGCCGAGCGACACGAGCGTCGAGCGCAACAGACACGTGGCACTGCACTGCCAAGCCCAGGGCGTGCCCGCGCCCAATATCATATGGAAAAAAGCCACCGGTAAGGTATCATGTACACACATTAAACGAAAATACCCCTGCGGTCGTCGACCGAGGAGGGGAAAAAAAAAAAAAAACCAAAATCACTGCTCACCCGCGTAAATCGAGACAAAAATATTAATAATAAACGTGTTGGGTGTGCGTGGTGAAAAAAACAAAAAAAAAAAAAACAAAGGCGGTAAGTCCGGGGATTACGAGGAGTTGCGCGAGCGGCCGTACACCAAAGTCCTGAACAACGGCACCCTCCTGCTCCAGCACGTCAAGGAGGACAGGGAGGGCTACTACCTGTGCCAAGCCAGCAACGGCATCGGCTCGGGCATCAACAAAGTCATTCAGCTCAAAGTCAACTGTAAGCTTATTTTCCAACTGACATAATATATTATTAACGCCCTTTTCGAGCGCATGGCAATTAAATACCGACTGGTCGGTCACCCGTGTAGCCTCGCCGTTTTTCGCCGCGCCCTCGCGACTAGTCACCGTGAAAAAATCCGACACCGCGACCCTGCACTGCGAAGTCCACGGTGACAAGCCCATAAGCGTCGGCTGGTTCAAGGGCGGCAGGGACGAAATGAACCCCTCGACGAATTACAGGTAAGCGCGGGCGTCCTCTCCGCACGAGCTATACACGTTGTGTGGTGTTTTTTTTTTTTTTTCATCGCTATATAATATATACTTGTTGCACGCTTGTGCAGGGTGACGACGAAACAAGAGTCGACGCCCGACGGCGTGGTCGCCCAACTGCAGATATCGTCGGCCGAGGCTTCCGACAGCGGGGCGTACTTTTGCCAAGCGTCCAACCTGTACGGCCGGGACCAGCAGCTCGTCCAGCTACTCGTCCAGGGTTCGTTTATATCCATATCCAGCATTGCGGACGCATTGTTTAACGAATAACACGTGGAAATCTTCCACCAGAGCCCCCGATGGCCCCGGGCAACCTCGAGACGGCTATGGTGGCGAGCCGCAGCATAAACGTCAAGTGGCAGCACAAGTCCCAGGACACGAGCGAGGTTAGCAAGTACATACTCCAGTACAAGGAGAACGATGGTATGTGGCAGCAGCAGGAGTTGAGCGGCCCGCCCCTGCCTTACGCAGCTCTGATCGACGATCTCAAGCCGGCGACGCGGTACACCGTGCGGGTGATCGCCGAGGGCCCGGCCGGCCGGTCTGTCCCCTCGACCGAGCTGCACGTCAAAACGGAGCCGCAGAGACCGGCCGGGCCGCCTCTCAATTTGGCCGCCAGGGCGCTCTCCTCGACCGAGATACTCGTCACTTGGCTGCCGCCCCTGCCCGAGCTCAGGCACGGCGACATCGAGGGCTTCAACGTTGGCTTCCGCGAGACCACGTGAGTGGAACCATTTTATCAATATATGTCGATGGTTACTTTGACCACAATCATATTTGGACGCACAAAACCGAATGGGTATAATGGCCAATGAACGACCCTGTTAGGTCGCCGAATACGTCGTTTAACTTTACATCGGTGCCGGGCGACGGGGAGGAGGGTGGCGCTGAGTTACGGCTAACGGGACTGAGGCCCTACACGAGGTACACCCTCATCGTCCAGGCGTACAACCAAGTTGGACCGGGTCCCCTGTCGGAGCACCTAAACACGCAAACCCTCGAGGACGGTAAGTCACGCAATGAGTAACAATATGTAACAATGTATATTATAACATATAGTTGTAGTACAATGTGATTGAAAATGTGGTGTATGAAATGCAGTGCCAAGTATGCCGGCGGAGGACGTGAGATGTGCCGCCCTGACATCCGAGTCGTTGCAGGTATCGTGGCAGCCGCCGCCCAACAGCCACACCAACGGCATCATAGTTGGCTACAAACTCAATTACGAGCCGATCCTCGGGGAGTACTGGCCGAGCATCGACGAAATGGAGGTACGTACAGGTCGCTGTACCACCCCCTCCCTCCCTCTCTCTCTCTCTCTTTCCCTTCGTTTCCCTTTGAAAACACCGCTCTCTCCGTGCACTCTCATTAGAAAAGCTACTCTACTGCGTAGTCGCTTTCATCCACATTTGGCTCTCTCGTTATATTGTACATGCCGTGGTTTGACGTTTGACTTTAGTTTTTACCTTTTTGTTTTTTTCTCCTCTTTAACTTCATTCGCAATGAAAAAAAAAAAAAAAAAAAAAAAAAAAAAAAAAAAAAAAAAAAAAAAAAAAAAAAANNNNAGCGAACAACGGCGTGACTGTATATGTATACCTATAATGCGGTGGCCCGCCTAAGTACTACCGGTGTTTGAATTTTCAAAATAAAATAAAAAATAAAAAGACGAAGCCGAAGGGACTTTGATCGCGGTTCTATCTGTTTAATTTTTTTTTACCAACTGTAAACTATTTAATAAGGAAAGACAAAGTCCCGTACAATGTTGTTTCTATGATAGAAGACTATTCAAGTGCCAAAGATTTGAGCCAAGGACTAATCACTCTGAAAATCTCGTTTATGGTCATTCATATATATATATATGTATGTAAATACCCTTTTTATATATTGTCACCTTTTTCGATGTTTGTTGCGATGACATTATTACTTGTTATTGTTTGTTTTTTTTTCTCCATTTTTACGGTATACTCTTGGCGTGTGCTTTAATTAAAATTCAATCAATTGGAGTAACGTTGCTCCGATTGAGACTTGATTGCAGCACAGCGAGAGAGAAGCCGAAGCGCACAAACGCGATCGCACATCCAAACGACTGCCAAAAAACAGGAAAAAAAAAAAAGACTATATTACATATCTTTAATTTTAATAAATTTTTTCACGTCACTAAAATGTACTGAGAGGAAACAAAAACCGAGTAAGAACATAAAAAAAAGACTGGAAAAACTTATGCCAATACTATAAAGAAAAAAAAAACACCGAAACCCATGTCTACCAAATTTTTACTAGGAATTCAAACTGCGCCAAGCCGATACGCACTTTTTTGATAGTCAGAGCACGGTGGAATTAAATAAAAAATAAAAAAAATAAACAAAATATTAATCGTTAAGAATTTCGAACCTTTTTAGAACAAAAAACTCTTTTCAGTAGTCAGTATACTTGACAGCAATGTTTTGTATGATCGAATACGACGGTATAGTACTTAGCGAAGGTAATGATAATGATAATAAAATAGTAAGAAAAAAAAAAAAAAAAAAGTAAAAATCGTATACTAATAACACTAGTTTTTTGAGTGATTAACTTCTTGGATATGACTTTTCGAAGGCTGATAGCACGTACGACGAATAATAAGCAACAAATACCTTGTCCGTTTGTTAGATATGCGAGAGACAATGTTGAATGAAAAAAAAAAAAATACTCAATCCAGTCGTGTACTGTAAATGGTCTCATCTTGGTTATTGATTTATTGATTTGTTTATTGGGCAAGAATACAATAACAAAGTAACGAAAAAAAAAAACAAAAAAAAAAAAAAAAAAAAAAAATCTTGAATCTCGTACGACAGAGGTAAAACGAGAAATCGTAAATAAAGTACTTACTTGCATCGATTGGAGAGAGCAGAGAAAGAAAAAAAAAAAAAAAGGATCGTTCGAAGAAAGAAATCGAGAGAGAGAGAGAGAGATATCGGGGATTCCCCGTGAATGCGAGCCCATTTATGTAAAAGCATAAAATCGATGCAATACTTATATACCCTTATCATTGAAATGGTGTTAAAGGTGCGGAAAACGAGCGCCCTCACTGCTGTACTGACGGGCTTGCGAAAGTACACAAATTACAGCATCCAAGTGGTGGCGTCTACTCGGGTGGGCGACGGAGTGCCGACGCGAGTCACTTATTGCCACACACAGGAAGACGGTATACGACATCCATATAATATATACGTGTCTCTATGTATCTACGTACCCATGCATACCTATATGTATACCACCTCTCTGTACCTATACTCTGACACACATTTACGTGTATATGCTGTGCAATGTATACATATATCTGTGACCCATTTTCCAAAAGCCCTCTGTGATGCTGTTTCGATGATAAAGAACAGTATACGGCACGTTAGGTGTAGAGTGTACAGGTGGAGGGTATAGGAGGGTGCAGAGGGAGAGTGCCTAATCGATTTTCTTTGTGAAATAGTGCCGGGTAGCCCGGCCGACATTAAAGTTGTCGTGAGCTCGCCAGAAGCGCTCTTTATCTCGTGGCTGCCGCCTCACGAGCCCAACGGTGTCATCATCAAATACAATCTACACACGAGGTACGTAGATATGACATAACCCCCCCCCCCCTATTGTCCGCAACTTGAGCATCATTGTTATATTGTTATCATTGTCAGAAAGTTTAGTGCTCCCACATGAAGTTTCAAAAATTTACGAGAGACATTGTTGTTTCTTCGGTATACATAAACGAATATGATTATACATGTGCGTAAACCCAAAGGGTGGTGGACGGGAGGGAGGAGTTGAATCACGGGAAGCGCATGCTGCCGGCCGGTGACACGTACTTCGAGGCGACGGGTCTACAGCAGCGGGTCGAGTATCAGTTCTGGGTGACGGCGAACACGCGAGTCGGCGAGGGCCAGAGCTCGAAGGTTGCAGCCCAGGTGCCGACGAATCGCGTGCCCGCGCGCATCACCTCCTTCGGGGTGCAATTGGTGCGCCCGTGGCGCGGCACCGCCAATCTACCCTGCAACGCCGTTGGCGAGCCGACCAGCCGGGAATGGTACAAATCGAACTTGGAACAGGTGCGCACGGACTCGAGCCGCAACATACAGATCCTTCAGTCGGGGGAACTCGTTTTCTCGAGCCTCCAGCCCCAGGACTCGGGTAACTACACCTGCCAGGTGGAAAACTCCCAAGGTAGCGACCGAGTGTTTTACGCCCTCGTCGTGCAAGGTGAGTTTTAATAGATTTTAATGGCCCTATAGGCGACGATACATGATTATGCATGTATATTTATGTACCGTGTGAATACCACGCAGTTCCACCGAGCGCACCTGTGCTCTACGTCTCGAGTTCGACCTCGAGCAGCATCCTCCTCCACTGGAAGCCGGGCTACAACGGGGGCGCGCCTCTTACCAAGTACACCCTGCATTATCGGACCACTCACGGTACCCTCGAGGAGATGCAGCTGTCGCGACGAGCCACCAGCCACGAGCTCAAAGTACTTATACCTTTTTCATCACTTTCAAGCCTGGACACATTGAAATTTAACAAGGCTTTTGACACTATTGTTTTTTTTTTTTTTTTTCTTCCTCCTCGCCTCGAAAGAACTTGCTCTGCGGCAACACGTACCAGCTGTACCTGAGCTCGCACAACAAGATCGGCAGTAGCCCGGCCTCGCCGGTTCTTTCGGTGCGCACGCAGGGCCAGCCGCCCGGCATACCACCGGCAGCCGCCTTTCTGGCGCCAAACTCGAGTTCCCTGGTCCTGAGGCTGACCACGTGGCCGGACAACGGCTGCCCCATCATGTACTTTGTGATCCAGTACCGGCCGATCAACGAGTTCCACTGGACCCTCGTCTCGAACAACGTCAAGATGCAACGGCGCTTCGTGATAACCAACTTGGCCTCGAGCTCCGTCTACCAGCTCAAGATCGAGGCGTACAATGTGGCCGGCAGCAACCAGGCCGAGTTCACCTTCGTCACCCTGACCAGGGACGGCGCCCCACCCAGCGAACTCTCGGACCACGGTGGTATGGTCAGCGTCGTCGCCTTTTACGCCGATCTCAAGTTCATCCTGCCGTTGATGCTCATGATGGGGGTCCTTCTCATGGCCGCCGCTACCATCGGGGCCCGTTGGCGCAACAGTGAGTCCATCGCGCCCATGGGAACGTTCCGTGTATATTAAACGGGGGGTGTTGTTGCAGGGTACTCGGCCGAGCGGATGCAGAGGCCGATGAAGGAGTCCCAGGAGAACCAACAGAACGCGGAGACGCAGCGGGAAAGGTACTACGCGACGATTCACAAGGTCGCCTTGCAGGCCAACGCCGGGGCCCAGGACAAGATTCCAGGTGACAATTTCGCCGATCGTTTCTATGCGTGTATTATTTCGTTGGATGTGTATGCGTACGAGTGGGTGGGGTAGGGAAAAGGGCAAAGCGAAAAGGAGTCGAGGCCGATTTGAAAGGTAGGCAATGCCTCTGATGGCTTACAGAGACGGCGGAGGATATCTCTCCGTACGCTACGTTCCAGCTGTCGGAGGGCGCAGGGGCCGGCCTGGGAGGCCTGGCTGGATTGGGAGGCCTGGCAGGCGCGGCGGAAGTGTCCGCGGCCGGCCTACACCCGAACAACACTCTCCTACACAGTTTCATGTACCACGAGCACGCGATGACGGAGGGCTGCGCGAGTCCACCACCCGCGACGACGGTGAGTTTGCGTTTGCATGGTAATTTTATTGTGTGGTGTAATGGATGATTTATGGGACATTTGGATTGCGAGCAGACGTTGAAGAGTGTGTCGTCGCGTCGACGTCAGGCGCGGAAGCACCGGGCCCAGGGCGACGTGGAGAGCGACGAGAGCGAGTCGGACGCGGATCAGTTGACGAGCTCCCGGACCGAATCGTCGAACCAGCTGGACGCGGGCAAGCTCAAGCACAGTGAGGACATTTTTTTTTTTTTTTTTTTTTTTTTTTTTTTTTTTTTTTTTTT
>NW_019379519.1:1177319-1188633 GCF_000648655.2 Copidosoma floridanum | reverse complement strand
CTTGATTTTAGGCATTAAAAAAAACAAAAAAAACAAAAAACAAAAAAAAAAAAAATGTTAGAAAAAAGACAAATTAAGGAAATATAAATGCAGCGTACTCTTCAAGTGAATGTATTAAAACGACTCTGGCGTTCCCAAGTATTGTATGGTCGATCGACGCGCGATCGATTAAATAAATCGACATCGTTAAAGGCACGATTCGTTCGTTGACTCTCATTTAACCCATCCTCCATTATATCATACTCTTAGCAAGAGGCTTCCTGGAGAAAGAAAAAAATAAAAAAGTCATAGCAATGCAAATAAATAACCAGAGAAAAGTTGCATAGCGTAGTAACCAAAGATTTATTCATTTAATCAGAAAAGTACAAACAAGGAACCCAACGAGGGCTCGTCCGACGCGTGTCCGAGAATACACAATTAAAAATAGCACGTCGCAGAGTAGCGGTGGTATTACCCAATATAGCCCAGAGCAGCAGATGAAAGAAAAGCTCGAGCGTAGAAAGAATGCGAGGGAAAAAGGGCGGAGGTGCACAAGGAAGAAAACGGAGCAGCGTATATTTTAGTAGCCGGTCAGTTCTGCGAACGTCGAGTCCAAGTCGCCGCACATGTACTTGTACTTTTCTTTCTCCTTGCTCCCCTTGCTCTCCTTCTCTCTGAAAACGTATGAAAAAAAAAAAAAAAAAAAAAAAAAGTAGCTGGCGGGTGTTTGGAAAAATATATGTGTAATATCCAGACTCGATCGCTCTCACCTCCCCTCATGTCGAGCACCTTCAAGTACCACTTGACCGATTTCTCCGTGGAAACTGCACTCTTCTCCGCCTCGTTGAGCCTGACTTTCAGACTCTTCAGCTGGCTTTTGAACTCCTCGACCCGCTGATTGGCCTGTCCACGTGTTAAAAGAAAGAAAAAAAAAAAAAAAAAAAATACATCATCGACTGCAACAGTAACACCATTATTATGCGTACCTTCTCCTTGGAGACCTCCAGAGACTTGAGTATGTTGCCAACGATGAAGAGGTCCCCCTTTTCGGCGATTTTTCTAAAAAGCACGCTCGCAATCGTATCACAAACTTGTACTTGTGTGATCAAAGAGAATAAAAAAAAGAAGAATTACGCATCGGTGGTCTTGACCCTCCCCTCAACGGTCTCGAGCTCGTCCTCGACGAGGGCCAGCAGCCTCGAGATCTGCTCCGACTTGAAATCGGCGTCCTCGGCCAGTAGACGCGCGTCCTTCAGCTGACCGGTCAGAAAGTCCATCCTCTCCTCGTCGAGTTTGCTACAGTTCTCCAGAACTCGGCTGATCCTGCATCATTATTGTTAATTTTTTTTTTTTTTTTTTTGTATCAGAGACAGGGACGATGGCGCACCTTTTCGCGTCCTCGACCGTGTGGAGGGCCTGAGCTATAGCTTCGCTTGGGTTGTGGCGCGCCGTTCCTCGGCCATTTCCCAAGTGTCGATGCACTGCTGTATCTTCCTGTTGAGAATCGCGAGCTCCGATTGCACCTGAACGACGAGGCTCGCGTTGGACTTGCCGAGCTGGAGCTTGCAGGCGTCGAGGTCGGCCTTCATCTGCAGCAGTTTCTTCCGCAGCCCGTCCATCTGGTCCCTCAGCTCTTCCTCGAGCCGGTGGGCTTCCTTGGCTTGCTGCTCGCAAGCCTCGGCTCGATCGATCGACTGCAGGTCCTTCTCGATCTTCAGCGTCTGTAGTTTCTTCTTCATCGCGTTCATTTCTCTTTTTCACCTATACTTGCTCCTTAAGGAGGATTATTGTCTAAATGAAAGTCGATTCTTAAAATAGCGTCCTCGTTAATTAATGTGACACAAACATTCCAAGTTAAATGTGGTCACGTGATGAACATCTCTCTCACTCTCATGAGACGAGAGAGCTTTGACTGGCAGTTGCCAAACAGCAGGTCTTCCATGTACAGGCACCCTAAGTTTCACCGAGATTTTGGATGCATCTGCGTCGTACATCGAAAATCTCGGTGTACGCTGTGTCGTACATCGAGAATTTAGATGTACGATATAATTATTTACACGCAAAGTAACCGTGCACACACACATAACGTGTCATACATCATAATTTGTTTTTCATACATGCTTATTGACGATGCTCTTTTATTTTCATCCAAGTTTTCAGTGCTTGCATGTGAGAACAGTAATTATTTAGGACAATAATCCTCCGTGTTGGTTTTTACGCGCTCAAGGATATGCGTGGGTAACGCTTCGCGTGCCGATTTTTTTTTTTTTTTTTTTTTTTTTTCTCGTGTATTAGATCGTGATGTAAAATCATCGAACGAGCTCGAGTAGTATCATCACGGGTTGACGGGTTACTGTTCCCTACCGCTGACAAGACAATACCTTTATAGACCCGCGAAATAATGCAAAAAATCATGCGTTGCTCGGCCTTTTTTTTTTACCCGGCCCCGAAGCATTTCTTTTTTGGTCCTCGTGTGTGTGTGTGTGTGTACAAGTGTACTATACACTTGTCGTATCACTCGGCACTAGTTACGTTGATTTTTTTTTTTTTTTTTTTTCTTCTTCATCCTCCCCTTCTTCTTCTTCTTCTTCTCGCCCCTGTTTCTTTTCGTTTACCTATATACCTTTGCGCTCTACACCTATAAATATGATGTATTTTCCTTTGCGATCGTCGAAAACGATTGTCGACGATTTCGTTGGTCGTAGGAAAGGGAGGAAAGGTGGAATAACATCGAATAGAAATTTAGCTTAAAAAAAAAACAAAAGCTCTGATTTATTGCAAAGACACAAGATCGTACATATTGTCCACTTGAACGTATGTTACATCGATCGTTACATAATTGATGTTGTTGTTACTTGTGTCCAATGCAAGAGTCACTGCAGTCTTGTGTGTATACACGTGTGCAACATTCATGCCCGAATGATGATAAAAAAAAAAAAAAAAAAAAAAAAAAAAAAAAAAAAAAAAAAAAAAAAAAAAAAAAAAANAAAAAAAAAAAAAAAAAAAAAAAATGTAATAAATAAAAATAAAACAAAAAAACAAAAAAGGAAGAAGAAAATATAAGCAACAGATGTATAAATACGTGAAAGCCACGCGTTTTAATTGAAAAAGAAAACCAAATCTTTAGCTGTTATTGTCATTATTATTGCCATTACCATGAAATCCGTTGGACAGAAAAGTCCCCGATAACTGAACGCACAGTTATAGCTAAGAGCGACGAAAAAAAAAAAATTGCAGAGAGCTCTAAGCGTTCGAGTCAAAGAGAGAGAGAGAGAGAGCTTATACGGTAGCAGCGGCAACCCAAATATCCAATAGGTGACGAAACAATGAAGCGCTGCGTAAGCTGTGAGAAATGGAGCTCTCGCGGTACAGATGAGATGAAAAGCGGACTGCAGCCTGTCGGGAAAAATCGAAGCGAAGGAGAGCTGCTGATGCGGATGCAAAAAAAAAAAAAAGGAAAATGATGACGGTGACGGTGGGCATAGGTACCTATTTCTCGCCGAGGAGTCTAGAAGCCCGTGAGCTCGGCGAACGTCGAGTCGAGATCGTCGCACAGCGCCTTGTACTTGTCCTTTTCCTCCCTCAGCTCGTCTGAAAGAACCAAAATGTACAACGTCGCGTTTGAACAAACAAAGTGTAAATAACGTACCTTCTTTGAAATCGACATCCTTCAGCAACATCTTCACAGTCCTCTCGGCTATGATGGCGCGCTTCTCCGCCTGCTTGAGCCTCTTCTTCAGCGCCTTCAGCTGATCCTTCATATCCGCGACCCGCGCGTTCGCCTGATGGGACACACAAACACGTACAAACACATTGATCGATCAAAACGTTGCGTTGCACGATAAAGCCGATCTGACCTTTTCCTCGGACACCACCAGCGATTTCACGATGTTCTGGACGATGAAGAGCTCGTCCTCGCGCTCGATGATTTTTCTGAAACCAGGAAACGACCCGTGTGGACGAATGAAAGAGGGGAAAAAAAAAAAAAAAAAAAAAAAAAAAACACACGGGACGCAATACTGACGCCTCGCTCGTCTTGACCCTCTCCTCGGCGGCCTCGAGCTCCTCCTCGACGAACTGCAGCTTCCTGACTACCTCGTCCGACTTGGTGTCGGCGTCCTCGGCCAGCAGGCGCGCGTCCTTCAGCTCGGCGGTGAGCTTCTCCACGCGCTCGACGTCCAGCCGGCTGCGCTCCTCGAGGACCTTGCACATGCGGCGCGCGTCGTCGTTCAACTCGGTCGCCCGGCCCAGCTTTATCTGGGCCGTCAGCCGCAGCTCCTCCTTCTTCGAGAGCAACGTCTCGATCTCCTGGACGCGCTTCGTCATCGACGTGCGATCTTGTTCCGCCTAAATTATACATACATTGAAAGAAGCACGGATTGGGGGAGGATAAAAAAGAGGTAAGACATTTGGGGGTACCTTGGTGTAGGCCTTCTCGCAGCGCTCGAGCTCGGCGGTCTGGGCCTCGAAGGACTCCTTGCACACGACGTAGTCCTTCTCCATCTGGATGAGCTTTTTCTCGAGATCGTGCACCTCGTCGTATATCTTGTCGGCGCGCAGGTTCTCCTGTTTGGCCTTCACCTCGTTCGCCTCGACCTTCTCGTTGGCCTCGTCCATCTCCTTCTTGAGGGCCGCGATCTTCTTCTTGATCGCCTCCATCCTGGACCAACTTTTTTTTCTTCTTCTTCCTTACTTCCTTACTTTCTTACTCTTTGCCCCTTCAACTCTGCGGCAGCAGTGCTCGGTCACACGTCCTGGAGAGGACACGCGCGTGGGTGGTCGGGGGCCGATCCCAGGAGTCGTGGGCTGCGTGTGGGGTCTTTGTGGATGCCTCGGGGAGACTTTGCCAAAATAAAGAGCCAACTGTCTGGCGCCCTACGAGCGGCCGAGCTCCGTTGCGACCGAACAAACGACTGGCATCCATCCATCCATCCATCGATCTATCTATCTATCTATCCGTTTGTCTGTCCCAGTGGCTCGGCCAAGCGGGCCAACCAGCCGGCAACTCGATCGGGACCGGCCGATCATTCTATAATTGATTGCGGGCTTTGGCTGCCGTCCCGGTTTGCTCGCCCGCTCTCGCGCGCACCTATTTTCGGCTCCTTCGCCTTTATTTGTGTTTATTGCTTTTCAACATCATCATCATCATTATCTCTCGACGTGTCGCGCGATCGATCGGTATATACCCATATACATACGACGCGTATCCTCTCTTTATCTCTATCACGAGGCCGCGCCCCGTGCTTTTGAATTTGCCGCGAGCTGAGCTGCTTTCGGCACTGTGACATGTTTGTAATAACAGTCAGTTTCGTTCTTTTTTTTCTTTCTCTCGTGGATTTTTTTCAATATGGAAAGAGTCGAAAATTACAACCCCCCGTGCTGTTTATTAAAATTTATCTGTTTTCATATGTTATCGCTCAGTTTTGAATGTTTTTTGCGATTCGAGAGCTCGAGTGTTTTTCGATGAGTACACAAAAAACGCGCTTTCCATGTTTAAAAATGGAAAGATCGGATCCATGGTTGTATTCAACCTGTAGAACTTGGCTTGACAACGCGATACGACTTAACTTCCTTTAACGGCACTGGCAACAGTTTTTCCAGATTCAGCTATTCATTGAGAGTTTCCCGTAGGGAAATGGTATTGTGAAGTAACATCACTGTCCAGGAGCTTATATGTATGTTGACGAGCAAATCGTGAATTGCAAGTTCGAGGGAAGATCGAGTGTGTTCAGCTAGCAGACATTGTTATTTCGATTAAATTAAAAACAGTTTTGTTTTTCGTTTCAATACAAAAACGTGTGATTACTTTATTTTTTGCACCAAAATTTCCGGGCATCATTAATTATTTACATGATTACATTAGTCCTATACACTAGGATTTATTCTAGAAATTTTACAAATGCTACAATCGTTATCTTTGTTAAGGAATGTAATTCTCGCGTGAGAAAAATCGCGTTCTCACGGCATTTGAATTCACTGTACACACAACTGGGGTATCTATTTGCATAGCGTGCTCATGTATGTACATTACAAATCAAACGAAAAATTGAGGTAAGTAAAAATAAATGCACGCGATTAAACAAAACACCAACTAGAACAAAGTCGTATGAAAAGCACTAGCTAAAGTTTAGATCATGAATTTCCCGAGTTGAGATAAGAGCACACCGTTACAATCCAAGGATGTATAAGGCACGATTCCGCAGTTCCTCTTTTCCTGCAAATGAAATATTGTTGGTTTAAAAAATAAAAAATTTAATTTTTCACTATATACAGAAAATGTCGTGAAATTTACTTACTTGGGATCCTTGACCAATAAAGTTGTTATGAAATCCTTGGCATACTCGGAAACATTTACAAAATACTTTTCGTCAAATTGATACTGACACGCCGCAACGTTTGCATAAGTTTCTTGATTATTATCTCCTAAGAACGGCGATGCACCACTTAGCAAAATATATGTCAAAACTCCAACAGCCCATAAATCTGTTTCTAAACTTAAGGGTTCATAATTAACAATTTCTGGAGCAACGAATTCAGGGGTTCCAAATAAAGCTCTATGTTGAAACCCTGGAGTCAGTCGATGAGATAACCCAAGGTCTGTTAATGAAAATAAGTAAATCATTATTTAGCACTGTTAGAAAAATAACAACAAAATATTGAGCATACCAATTAACTTGATTTTAGGCATTGGAGATGGTGTACAAAGAAGAATATTTTCAGGCTTAATATCCAAATGTGCAACTTGATGGGAATGTAAATGACTTATTGCTTTCAGTACTTGTCCAACCTTCACGTTATGTGTAAATAAAAAAATCATACAAATTGATACTTGGATGATACTTGAAAAATATAGTGTACATAACGTTAACTACAAACCACATGAGCAGCTTCAGCTTCACACGATGGCATCCAATGAAATAATTCACCACCATTAATCAATTCCAATAACAATACTACACTCGTTCCAGTGTCAATTACTTTGTGCAGTGATACAATGTTGGGATGTCTCAGCTGGGCTAAAAGACCAGCTTCACGAGCTGTAAAATTGTTATTTGTAAATAACTAAAAAGTTTGATTTATTATTATAATGCTAATAAAATGTGTACCGTACCAATGTCAGCTGCAGCAACTCCTCGAGCAACTCTTTTTTTCCTCATTATTTTGGCAGCATACTCTGACCCACTTTTCTGTTCTATGCATTTTCTTACAACGGCAAACTGACCCCTAAAATAAAAGTTCATAGTTGATGAGAGTAAAACTTTTATCGGTATTTTAGCAATGCAACAGTAAAAATGTAATGTCAGGCTTACTTTCCGATTTCTTCTAGTAACATGTAATTTTTTTCAATCGGTTCATGAACAACTTCCATCAATGTGTCCCATTGAAAGTCTAATAAACATTAAGTAAAGCATTATTTACGGTTGATAAAAACAAAAGACAGCAAGTAGGAGAGATAAGAGGCGAGTGTTGGTGGAGATGGTAAAAAATTATGGCGTTGTGAGACATTGATCAATGACACATGCAAAAGACGCAAGTAAACAAGCAGAAGAAAAAAATCCACATGACCGTATATGTCGATACATTGCGCGTGTATATGTAAGTATATACTTCAAAAAATGTAAACAGTAAGCAAAGGCACTTATGCGTTTGAGTAAAAAAAAAAAAAAAAAGAAAAAACAATAATGAAAATCTGAGGTAACTTTATACAAAGAGGACCAAAGTTTATTCGTGCTTTCGTAATATTATTATTAGGTTATAAAACGGGCTGACTTGTTGGATTAAAAAGTGTCCCAAAGGCCAGAGGAGTCATAAGTGTATATAATACTGCTGCATTTAATACTTAATAAATATGTTAATACACTAATGCAATTATACCGTCATTACAAGCTGGAGACTGTAGTAGCCGAGAGCTGGTTGGCATCATCTCCCGCTCATGAAACACAGTGGCTATTTACTTGATCCTTTAAATAATAATACACTTCAAAAACTGATGATTGGCATTACATTGCGACTACTTAATGTATGAATTTCAAGCTGTAACAAAAATCACATTAGTTTTTGTTGTTGCCTTTTGCTCTTATACGAAAAGAACAAGTCTTGCTGTTTGCTGTATACGTTGGTATCCTATACTTTGACATAGTGATTCTCAAGGAAAAATCATTGGAGAGACATCATTGACTTTTCTCTGATTGGCTGAGAAAAAGTGCTCACGTTCAAGTTTCTTTCTTTGTTTCATTTGCTGATCGAGTAATAAAATAATACTGTAATACTAATACCGTAAAAGTAGAACTTTATTATTTAAAATTTTCAACTTATCCGTATATAGTTTAGTGTTAATTCTGTAATTTTAGATTGAAACATTATAAAAAAAAGTTTAAACTTCTCTCATACGCGCACCAACAGTTGTAGCGCGCGCGTGTGTGTGTCGTTGCCCCCCCCCCGACTGCCACATGTATATTTTCATCATGTGTCGTCTGCTTCAACTCCAATTTCGTTTTTATTTTTTTTTTACCCATCATCATATGCATGATATAGGTACATTATTTCGTATGTAACAAGTAATTAAAAAAGTAATTACTGAGCTGGTACTGATAAATCATTAGTAGCAGCGATGGCACCCCGCCGGGACAATAAGAGAAACCTCAACAACAACAACTACATCAAAAACTGCTACAGGTATTTAAAAAGTTGGATGAAAAGTGAAGATAAATACAAAGATCTTGTAGCACTGGCCACAGATCCAAAAAAGTTATTTTTACCTGCACTGCTGTTCATTATTTTTGATGCAATCATCAACATAGTCATAATTGAGAAGAGGCCTTACACGGAAATCGACTGGAAAGCTTACATGCAAGAAGTGGAGGGTGTTCTGAATGGAACGTTTGATTATTCAAAGCTTAGAGGTGACACTGGACCACTTGTCTATCCGGCAGGCTTTGTTTATATTTTTACTGCCCTCTATTATATTACTTCTCATGGAGTCAACATCAAACTTGCACAGTACATTTTTGCCCTGTTTCACGTTGTACTTCTTGTTCTTGTTTTTAAGATTTATCAACGTACAAAGAAGGTGCCTCCGTACATTTTAATTTTAGTGTTTTCTACTTCGTACAGGATACATTCGATATTTGTCTTGAGACTTTTCAATGATCCAATTGCAATGATTTTTTTGTATGCAAGTATCATTGCATTTTTGGAACAAAAATGGTACACTGGAAGTATTCTGTACAGTTTGGCTGTGTCTGTCAAAATGAACATTTTACTCTTTGCACCAGCACTGCTGATTGCCTACATAACTAACTTAGGATTGTTGAAAACCATCGCTCAATTGTTTGTTTGTGCTTTTTTACAACTATTACTTGGACTACCATTTTTGTTGAACAATCCCATAGCTTACATCAAAGGTGCATTTAATCTAGCTCGGATATTCGAATTTAAATGGACAGTCAACTGGAGATTCCTAACAGAAGAACTATTTGTGAATTCTTACTTCCATTTTGGATTATTAGCACTGCATGTGTTGGCATTAATCTACTTTGCACCTCAATGGTTCAAGTATTTAAATTCTTACAAAAAGTTAAAAACTGTTCAGAAGGATATTTCTTCTCAATTCGACAAGAAAACCAACGTAGATATGTCAACAGCTTCTCAACTGTTTGTCTTACCATTGTTTATGGCAAATTTTATTGGCTTGACTTTCAGCCGATCACTACATTATCAATTTTACATATGGTATTATCATACATTACCTTACATAACATGGTGCTGTAATTATAGAACAGCTACGAAATTGGTCATCATAGGTCTCATTGAATTGTGTTGGAACACTTATCCAAGTACAGTATTCAGCAGTGCATGCCTTCATTTTTGCCACCTTGTTTTATTGTATGGATTAAATAACCATCTATTCAAAACGTTAAAAAGTTCGTAAATATTGCGTGAAAAGTGTATTGTACCTATTGAAATACAATTTTTTCAGACATTTAATAAGAGAGTTTACCTGTTATAAAATGTTTATTTGTGTAAAAATGTAAAATTATGTATAATAACAAATCTTATAAAACAATATAATTGTTATCCAATAAAATGATTTTTACAGAACTTGAATATTTTTAAGCGCTTTTGCTACCTACAAATTCTTTTTGATTTTTTTCGAAGAGTGCCGACGATTTGTGATTGGCTGAACTTTTGATTCTTAGCCAATGACGATGCAACAAACAAAAGGAAAAGTGTGTAAGCGAGAGAGACAGAGAGTGAGGCACAACTTGTGGGAAGAAGGGAGTCAACATTTTTACGCGAACCCCTGGGTCCCCTGGCCCCTGCACCAGCTACATCTGATCTGCTTCTGAGTTATTTAGTACTTAGTACGTAAGATAAGATATATGTGTTAAATAAACATTTAACGTTGTTTTTGCTGTTTGCGGCAAGCTTACAATTTATCTTTTACCCGAAAATGTTATACCTCCAAAAGTATAAACAGATAGAAGATTAATTTTTGTGTAAAAGATAAATTGCAAACTTGCCGCAAACAGCACAAACCACGTCAACTTTTTATTATCTATTTATAAAATTAGAGTATTAAAATTTTGTAAATATTGTCGATTTTATGAGCCATATATAAGATAAGTAGAATATTGATGGTTTTGGAGGTCGATTTTAAGATAAAAGATAAATTGTAAACTTGCCGCAAGTAGCACAAAAAATGTTGAATTTTTATTTTATATCTGTTCAATGAGTTGCGGCTGGTTTATAATTGACTAAATTGCTCTAATCCTGAATGCTCTGATTTAGAATTTTAGGAGACACTTTTGGCCAAAAAATGAAGACCGCTAGATGGCGCTGATCCAAATAACTATCGTTACTTACAGTAAAGTCACTTTATTAGTTATAAACCAGCCGCAACAAACATTATAGATAGATAATAAAAAGTTAACATTTTTTGTGCTACTTGCGGCAAGTTTACAATTTACCTTTTACCTTAAAATCGACCTCCAAAACCATCAATATTCTACTTATCTTATATGGCTCATAAAATCGACAATATTTACAAAATTACAATACTCTAGACCTTTTACCATTAACTAATGAAAGAACAGCCCTTCAACTTTAGATTTCCAATAAACAGTTAACTTATATAATATGTACATAGCAAAATTTGTGTTACAGAAATCGTAAATCACGATCAAATATACACGTAAATTAATCAGTCGAAAAGAGACAACTGAAGAAAAAAGGTCTTAAAAAGAAGCAGTCACACGAAGAGTCTCCTAGGAATGGAGCATCGGATCTCACTAATTGAAAAATACATTTATTACAGAGATGTAAATTTTAAGTG
>NW_019379519.1:1077767-1177306 GCF_000648655.2 Copidosoma floridanum | reverse complement strand
ACACAGATCACTACATTAAGTTTACATTTTTTACAATTTTTTTTCACCCAAAAGTCGACCTCCAAAAATATAGATTTTCATATGGTTTAATAAAATCGACCATATGGCATTACTTAGTAGTAATTACTTTAATTACTACACATAACTTCACGTACATCTTAGACCGTGCTCTCTTTACCAGAATGATAAAATCAGAGGCTGTCAAGTTACGTAGGTCGTGGTGGTAACGCCGCGCGTTTCGTGCACTTGTTGTACGGGTTTTTGTGCACTCATACTTGTTCTTGCTCGTGCTTAGGTATATAGGTATGCCCCATGTCACCGCGGCTTATTAAGATCTAAAAAAATGAGTGTGGCAAACATGCCACCTGAGTACGGTAAATCGCAATTTTACGATATTAATGATGAGCCCTGCGACGTAGCTTGTTTATTGTGTGAATCCTCTTTTATTTTACCTACCGACGAAAACGACTTTCTCTTACATTTGTTCAATGAACATCGTCTCGTGATTGGGGATGTTGACAAAATTGCTAGTTTAAAAAGGTACAGTATTGCAAGTGTTGATTTTACCATTTCTTTTGCAACAATTAAAACATTTTATTCCACCATCAGCTATGTTCGTTATTGGAAAATTAAATTTAAAGGACAACTGTTAACTACATATTGTACAACATTTTACATGGATAAAAAAGATGTAACCCCGAAAAACACTACGAATCAAGATGAATTTTATTTTTTACTATCAGATTGTTTAATGGAGGATAAGACTCTCAGATATGAATTGAAACAAGCTAAATTGGTATATCAGCACTTTTTAATTTCAATGACAGATCTGCAATGAAGAAAGTGACTATTTTAATTGTAGGAGTGGGTTTTGGCACAACAAGTTCAAGAGAGATCTGATACCACATTCAAGAGAGGCTGCATGTTTTGCAGAACAGAGTTTTCAGGCTCGCGTATAGAATATGTAACACATCTCTATCAAAAACACAATATTTTGCTTGGAAAACCAGAAAATTTGGTTTTTATCGACGAGTACCTTGACAGAATAGAGAATAACATAGAAAAGTATAGCTTTAATAAATTAAGATATATTAAAACTTTTTTGAACAATAAACCTATTTTTCTTTTTACAGTTTCATATGTATATATTGTGAAAAAACGTTTAAAAATCGTCCTGTGTTGAAAGAACACATGCGAAAAAAATTGCACAAACAAGTTAATCCTAATAATAAAACTTATGACAAATACTATGTATCTAACTATTCGTTGGATGTTACTCACAAAGTAAAACGAAAACCTACAAGACCTGTAAGTAGATCACTCAAATTTGATGTCACCTCGTGTCTCACTAATTTTTTTATTATTTAACAGGAGCCTATTGTAGAGACAGAAAATTCTTCTGCATTCAGTAGTGAAAATGAAGATGAAGACTGGTCAGATTGGAATAATGAAAGCATTGACATTAATTGTTTATTTTGTACACAGAGTTGGCACGGTTTTTCCGAGTTGTTGGAACACATGATTGATCAACACAAGTTTGACTTCATTGATATAAGTGCGCAATTTACATTTTATCAAAAAGTAAGTAAAAATTTTACTGTTTTTAAACAAATATCATTTAGTTTACAGAGTTATTAATGATACACTCTTGATTAGGTCAAGATGGTGAATTATATAAGAAAACAAGTTCATGCTAACAGATGTATTTATTGTGACACAAAAGCGGAAGACATTAATTTACACATGGGAAATGAAAATCATTACAAATTACCAGCAATCGAAACGTGGGATCAACCAGAGTTAGTAGACCAGTGAAAAAATTTTATATTGTTTTTAATTGAAAGGAAATATTTTTCTTAAACACTGTCTGACTTAATTCATTTTTTCAGGTTCTATTTCCCAATGTTTGAAAGTGATTCGTTCTTGTATAATTTGGATACAGATGACAGTGATAGCGATAACTAACGATGCTTATTTTGATGTCTTTTAAAGATGGTTGTTGTATATAATCTTTTCTATGAAAAACGTGAGCAAATAATAATAATCAAATTGAAAATTATGTAATTAATACATTTTATTTAAAACTCTGATTTGTTGCTTTATTTTGTAGTACAAAATTTTTTCATCATTAAAAAATCCGCAGCCATCACAACTTTTAATAAAAAAACATTGTTATGATTTTTCTATTTTTTCTTATAAAACAATCCTCTGCTTTTGACTTTTGAGGTGGCTGCTTTGACTGAATTACTTGAGCTTGAATGTGCTTTTGGATTATCATGGAGTGCGCTATACAACAACTCTGCATCATTTTTGTTGTCTACTATTTGTAACAACTGATCCTATGAAAATGTGTTTGTTTTAGAAAAAAAAAAAAAAAAAAAAAAAGAAGTTTTTATGTACATTTTTTAGACTAAAAACGTGCTTTACCATGCTCAATGAAATCAAGTGATCAAGTGATTGACCACGGTCCAGAATCCTACGTAAATTTTTTGAGTGAATTCCTGGTAACTTTGCAACAAAATCTTGAATATGGCAATTATATTTTTCAGCCATCAGAGTTTTATCATCCGTATCGTCATCCAACCCGATCTGCGCAGCTTTCGTTCCATCTGGTTGCGGTCGACCAAGCTGAATAATTAAAAATTTACATGAATTTTTTTAAGTTGAACGATTGAATAATTTTTTTATCTTAAACTATGCATTTGGTACCTTCAATTCTTCAAAAAGTTGTGCAGTTGCATGAGGACTTGGTGACCATACCAATTTTAATTTCGGGAAGTGCATTGTCAGCAATATCAATCTATTAGTTATATCAGTGCTACTCATACCTCTGCTAACAAAGTATTTTCCCTGTGTACAATCATAAGATTTTTAATAGGGAAGTATTGAAAATTGATGTCAGAATCAGAAAGCAAGACAAGAGATTTACGTGCAATCCAAAAGTTTTATTTTGATCAAATTCAATGAGAAGCATGGGCTTTTCATAATATCTTGACATTGCAACTGCTTGATTATAAAGTCTGCCAGTTGTTAGCGATCCAATTAAATCCGAAATACTTTTCCTTTCCACACAAATGTCTGGTGACAAAATGTAATCCCCTATCTGAAAGAAAATATTTCAAATTTTGATTCTATTAATCAAAGTCAAACAAGAGCTGACCAATCACCCACAAGTAATGTAACAGGCTCAATTTCTATGTCGCGTTGATGCAGCAAGGATGGCAATTCACTTCTGAACTCTCTCATGTCCACAATAACTTTGTTCGTAGGAACAACTTGATCTTCCTGAAGTCCTCCTTTACGCGTGCTTTCATTTTCGTTAGCTTTATCTGTAGACGTGGGTTCAGGTTCAGAATGTTTACCATCTTGTTCAGCAGGAATAACCATTGTCTAGAAAATGCGATTATTTTTTTAATTACTTCATAAATTTTATAGTACCATACTCACAGTTTTTGCAGCGACGAGTTTGTCGAAAGCTTCTTTTTCTCTCCGTAAAGAAGTTAAATAAACTTGTTCTTCAACAGATCCGCCATAAAGAAGAAAATAGACTTTTAAAGCTATAGGAGGATTTTTATTCTGATACACCTGAAAGTTCCCATTTACTACGTAAAATAATTAATAATTTGTTATTCTTGTTTCTGAGAAAAAAAAAATAGACCTCAAGTTGTCGAACAGCTGAGATATCCGGTGTATACATAATGACGTACTTTGGCAATGTATCTTCAAGAGTTTGCTGCAGAGACATAGAATCGCCACCTTTTTTAACTGATTGAATTATCAATAACGGTTCGTTGGGTAACGACTCTGACAAAGTTAAATCTGCAAGCTAATGAAGAACAGTTTAATAGACTAATTAACGCGACTAATCACTTGGTGTCTTGAAAATTTCAAAATTCTCTGTACCTGGGAAAATTCTTCAAAACGTTGACTAGGGCTGATTTCATCTTCAGAATTTAGATCAGATTCTTCATGATCTGTTTGAGGTTTTTGAGAAAAAGTTAATACGTAACTTTCACTTTCTTCTTTTTCATCTTCAGTGGTAGCTTCAGGCTCATTATTTTCAGTATTTTCAGTACTTTCAGTATTTTCGGAACTTTCAGTAAATTCAGAAGAGTTTGACGAATTTTTTCTAAGGCTGTGGGAGTAAATAAGTATTCATGAAATATTCTTGTACACCAATGTAATTTTAGTTTGGAATTTGAAAAAAAAAACTTACCGAGTTTCTGGTTTTTTTTTATCTTTGATATCAGTTGGTTTTAATTTTTTCATAGCTTCATACAATAAATATTCTTTTGCTCCCATGGTTAAACAATTTTTTAACTGAGCACAAGTTCTAGTATCTTGAGTGAGTACAAGAATTTTCTCTGGAGCCTTACTCTTGCTTTTATTAATATCATAACCAATTTCTGAGAGTATTTCTGTCAAAGCTGACCATTTGGGGTCCAGTTCTGGCTTCATAACTAAAATTTTAAAAATTTTCATTTTTTAAATGATTCTTTCAAATTTTTATGAATGGTTTGTAACACTTTTTAACCAACCATCTTTCTCAGAGTAGACTCTTTCTTTGGCGCTCTTATCCAGCTGTTCAAAAAGGTCGAGCAAAATCCAGCCACCACAATTCTTAACATAATCCATTATTTTAAATTTTGCAAGTGTGGCATAAAAAGATACAGAATGTTGATGCATCAAACATCTGAAAAGACCAAGCACCATTAAAAAGACTAAAATTAAATTAGTCTCAAAAAATGTGATGCATACGTTAAAAGATATCGTTGATCTTTCAAGTCTGATACTAATGTCTTGCTCTTAGGGCAGAGTTGGTTCCAAATAGGATCCAATTGTTGCTGTAGTTGTTTAAGAAATTTTTTTCCAACAGCATTCTCCACAGTCAATTCTTCCAAATCGAGCTATATTTGTAAAAATTAAAAAATATGTCTTATAAGATGTAATTAGTGAGTTAATAATATACAATGCTATAGGTAAAAATATATACATATTTATTAAGTCTCTTCAACTCTTGAAGTGTACCATTCATAATATCTAGTAGTCTTGTTTGTATGTTGATCATTTTTGAAGTTAGTTCCACATGTAATTCATAAACTTCAGGCTAGAAATCGTCGTGTTAAATAAATATTTTGTCACTTCATTATTGTTTAAAAAAATTTCATGAAACTTACTTTAACTTTTGACAAGCTAGTATTAACAATTTTATGAAACCGAGGCCATAGATACAATTTTTTTACATATAGGTTTTTTCATTACTTGTTCCACATTTGCAAAACCCACAGTAAATGCTAAGGCTGAATTAGTAAAGGCTTTTATAAAGCCAGTCTATACAAAAAAAAGTACAGCGAATTAAAATTAATTAAATTTTTTAAATAAAACTGACACTGTTAGTAAAATTGAGTAACCTTGTTGGTCTTTCTGAAAAGTCGTAAAGCAAAAGCCTCTTGATACGAGTTTAATATTGAATGAGCTCTGTACACAAGAATTCCGCTTACGTGTTCTATTGGAACTCGATTTTTCAACAAATCTACCACTAATATTCTTCCTGTTATAAATAATACCCCACCATCTTCATATGTATCCTTTCTGAAATCCAAATTAGTTTGAATATAAAGAATATTGTTACACATGGCAAAGAACTTTATTGCAAAATCAAACCTGTCTTCTGAAAGATATTGTGCTGTGATGACTTTAGGTAGATGCTTAACACCTTGTTTTTTCAAATGTTCTATAATATATTGCTGTTCACAGTCACTAGTGTTAAGAACTAAAACAAGTTGACCTGGGTCAGAGTAGGCCTTTATTACGTTCATAAAAATAGTTTCTAATCCAAGACCTCTGTAAAAGCAACGAAAAATATATTTGTGCGCAAAATATGTGAATTCCAATTCATTATCTATTTTATCTCGAAAAATTACTTTGCTGCAACGACTAATCCATCTTCTTGTAGTATTTCTAAAAATATTTGATTTTCGTATTCCAACATCTTGAATATATTTAATTCTAAAAAACTATCTCAAGAATTTGAAGAAGCGAACATAACAGAGTTATAATATAGGAAGTCTTGTCTTGCTGGAAAATAGAATAGGATCAAAGATAGTAACCACGACATCATCTCGATCACTTAAATAACTTGTTTACCTTTGAATAAATATCTTGCAGATCATCGTTTCTAGAATCTTTTTCTGTAAAATTATTATCTACATCCTTAACTTGATACACTAACAATGTATAACGACTTGATTCATGAGAAGGATGTCCATAAACACCAATACTAACTGGTCTTTTAAAACTGAAATAAAATTTTAGCAAAGTAATTAGAACTGAGTGCAAATAATTTTTTAACATAAAATTAAAAAAAAACATAATTACTCTTCAGGTAAATAAACTATATCCTCCCCACAAGTCGTAGATTGTAAACAGTACTGATCAGGCTCATAAGTTGGTTTTGTTGTTTTAGTTGAAACATAAATATCAGCATCCCCAAACCTTAAAGATAATTGAAAATGTTTTCAACTTTTTTTAAGAGCATAATGTGACTTTAAAACGAATTTCTTTCTGCTTACTGCGTAGTTAATTTGATCTTCACCAGGCCTTCATATCCAAGACTGTAATATTTATAAGAGCCAGCAGAAACATCATCAATCACATAGTGCAAAAGATGCTCTAAACCTTTGACACTTGACAAGTATGTCTGCAATCAGAAGTTACATTTCCAATTGTTTTCAAAATAGCTTAACATTTTACACAAAATATACTTTGGTAAAATGTCAATTCGTTTGAATAACCACAACATTGACTTACACTAACAAATAAAATTATAAAAAATTTACTCATGTTACAAAAACATCGCTAGAGTAAACTGCAAATCTGCACTTGTTAATATGATTTTAGTGTGTGTAAGAAATACCCTTTATTTATTCATTAAAATTAAAAAACTAAATATAAATATTGCACTCTGAAGGAGTAAATAAGTATTCATGAAATATTCTTGTACACCAATGTAATTTTAGTTTGGAATTTGAAAAAAAAAACTTACCGAGTTTCTGGTTTTTTTTTATCTTTGATATCAGTTGGTTTTAATTTTTTCATAGCTTCATACAATAAATATTCTTTTGCTCCCATGGTTAAACAATTTTTTAACTGAGCACAAGTTCTAGTATCTTGAGTGAGTACAAGAATTTTCTCTGGAGCCTTACTCTTGCTTTTATTAATATCATAACCAATTTCTGAGAGTATTTCTGTCAAAGCTGACCATTTGGGGTCCAGTTCTGGCTTCATAACTAAAATTTTAAAAATTTTCATTTTTTAAATGATTCTTTCAAATTTTTATGAATGGTTTGTAACACTTTTTAACCAACCATCTTTCTCAGAGTAGACTCTTTCTTTGGCGCTCTTATCCAGCTGTTCAAAAAGGTCGAGCAAAATCCAGCCACCACAATTCTTAACATAATCCATTATTTTAAATTTTGCAAGTGTGGCATAAAAAGATACAGAATGTTGATGCATCAAACATCTGAAAAGACCAAGCACCATTAAAAAGACTAAAATTAAATTAGTCTCAAAAAATGTGATGCATACGTTAAAAGATATCGTTGATCTTTCAAGTCTGATACTAATGTCTTGCTCTTAGGGCAGAGTTGGTTCCAAATAGGATCCAATTGTTGCTGTAGTTGTTTAAGAAATTTTTTTCCAACAGCATTCTCCACAGTCAATTCTTCCAAATCGAGCTATATTTGTAAAAATTAAAAAATATGTCTTATAAGATGTAATTAGTGAGTTAATAATATACAATGCTATAGGTAAAAATATATACATATTTATTAAGTCTCTTCAACTCTTGAAGTGTACCATTCATAATATCTAGTAGTCTTGTTTGTATGTTGATCATTTTTGAAGTTAGTTCCACATGTAATTCATAAACTTCAGGCTAGAAATCGTCGTGTTAAATAAATATTTTGTCACTTCATTATTGTTTAAAAAAATTTCATGAAACTTACTTTAACTTTTGACAAGCTAGTATTAACAATTTTATGAAACCGAGGCCATAGATACAATTTTTTTACATATAGTTTTTTCATTACTTGTTCCACATTTGCAAAACCCACAGTAAATGCTAAGGCTGAATTAGTAAAGGCTTTTATAAAGCCAGTCTATACAAAAANAATATGATTTTAGTGTGTGTAAGAAATACCCTTTATTTATTCATTAAAATTAAAAAACTAAATATAAATATTGCACTCTGAAAGGAGAGTCTGCCGATCAGCTGTGCGGGGAGCAAATAAACTTAAAAAAAGCGTCTGGAAAACTGTATTACCTACCGAGTGGTACTGATAAATGATAAAACAGGACATCTCCAATTTCGGAGCCCTTCAGGGGACAAATAGACCCAAAACCTAACACCAGAGTCCTAAATTATATCTAATAAGGGCCTGATTTGCGCCTACTTCACTTCTGCCGCAATGTTTTAAGTGAAAAAAGCATCATTCATTACTTTTATTATTATGCTTAAGCATATATTTATTTACTTATCCACAGCACAGCTCATTAGAAATGTATACATATACAATATATACATTGGACAGCGAAAGTGGAGTTGGAGTCAGTGGAGAGAGGGATAAGGAATAAGGAGAGAAACGAGAGTACATTGCATTTGTTGTCGTTTTCTTCTTGTTTTGGTTCATTTTGGAGTTAGTTGGTGTACGACTGGTGCAGTTCGTTGTAGTCTGAATTTTGCTCGATGAAGTGCAAAAGGAGAAACGAAAAAGGCAATGAGCATTGAATATCCGTCCTTAGTTTCGTGGAAACCAAAGATTTCACAACCCGTACCTATGTACAAATGTGAGACGATGTATTCCAAAGTTTTCAACACGCGAAGAGACAACTCCCCGTTCAGATATAAAGCTTTTGTTGATAATGTTCCTTGTTGATGATGAGTCCTAGCGTTTCGGCGAGAGTGTACACTCGGTTTAACGCAAAACCTTAAAATGGCTTCTACGGAGATCAACGAGTTTCTTTGTGGACCACTTGTCACTTGGGTAAGTATTTTTTACTTGCGTATATCTGAATGCACGATTAACAACAAGCCAAAATGACTCCTAACCTTGAGTTAACTGCCTCCTTTCTCTCTCTTACAGTTCATCAGTTGCCTTGAGGATCCAAATGCCTTGACCAATTACGACGATCTAGTCGATGGAGTTTTGTTGCACAATGTTTTTCTACAAATGTAAGTTTACTAAAAACTACCTTGCCATAAAACAAGTTTTACATCGATGCCTTTTTTTTTATTTTCTTTTTTTTAATTGACAGCGACCCCGAGCCACTGCACGATGGTATAACACCATCAGGAGGAGACTCCAAAGTAAGAGTAAAAAATTTGGAAATCATAATTGACAACATGAGGCAGTTCTACGAAGAGCAGCTGGGTCATTTGTTGCTCACAGTACCAGATATCATCAAGTTGGGAAGAGATCCCGAACGTCATGTCTCGGAGGCGAAATTGTTGTTGCTGCTTCTGCTGGGCTGTGCCGTGCAGTGTTCCAATAAAGAAGATTTCATCACGAAAATCAAAATGTTGAACATAGACACCCAGCTAGCAATAGTTGACTGCATCAAACAAGTGACGGATTACCAAGAGATCGTTGTAACCCAGGAGTCCATGGAAAACGTGAGCATGGGCAGTGTCTTCAGCAAGGTGAAAAAGCTACTGAAAGAGAGAAATGCCTACTGGAACAAACTAAAGAGCCTACAGTTGTCCAGCAATGTCAGTGGTGACTGCGACCTTGACAGAGATGACAGGGTCGCCGGTGACGGCAGCATCGACGACACGGCCGATGATTCCGCGCTACTTTCACAGAACAGCTCCATTTCGCAGGGTCGCGAGACCTCCACACCAAAAAAAATCGGCCTCAGCTCCTCACCTATGAGTAACAAGCTCGAGCGACTGTTTGGACCATCGGGTGCAGGCTGCCGGGACGGCAACGTTGGCGGTAGCGAGGAGGCGCACCGCTACGCGGTAGAGTTGGCTGATTGGAAGTCCAAAGTGCGCAAACAACGTCAGGAGCTCGAGGAGAAGACCGAGGCGTTGATCGAGACTCGGGAGGAGCTGGAACACACCAAGGCGCTCCTACAAAAGTTGCGCGAAGAGTACGTCCTCCACGTCTTTTTGTTTCTTTTTCCATTTTGACACCCATATGTGTGTTTTAACCCACCCTTTGTGCATTTTCCAGAAACCAAGACCTGCTACTCGAGGCGCGCACTGCCAAGTCATACCGGGACGAGCTGGACGCGGCGATCGAACGGGCCGAGAAGGCAGACCGACTGGAGGCCGAGGTGGCGCGCTACCGCGAAAAGCTCACTGACATCGAGTACTACAAAAGCCGCATCGAAGAGCTTCGCGAGGACAATCGGGTGCTGCTGGAGACTCGCGAAATGCTGGAGGAACAGCTGAACGCGGCACGCCGGCGTTCCGAGAAGGTACTAGAACTCGAGTCGGAGCTGCTCAAGTGCGAACAGCGACTCAACGACTTGTCGCTTGAGCGCGTAGCCGAGCGCGACCGCTGCCAAGAGCTCTGTGAGAAAAATGCTCAGCTGCAACGCCTCATTCGCACAGTGGCGGCCGAGGCTACTCAGGGCGCCGGAGCCGCGACCCCGGGCTCGGATTCAGAGTCCGAGGGTCCAGCCGATGGAACAGGAGGCCGACTCTCGGAGCAGCTGTCCGAAAGTGCCCAAGCTCGAGCCCTCAAACTAGAGCTAGAGAACCGAAGGCTCAACAGCCTCGTGGAATCGCTCAAAGAGCAGTCGCTTCACGAAGGCTCGGCGCGGCTGCTGGAACTCGAGAAGGAGCGCAAGCGGCTTTCACTGAAGCTGGATTCTCTGAGCGAAAGCAACGAACGACTGGGCCAGCAAAATCGCGACCTGGAGGCGCTCTGCAAACAGAGCCTGGAAGAGAATGGCCGACTGCAAGCGAGCCTGGCGACACAACGTTCCAGCCTCGACAAGCAGCAGCAGGAGCTACAGACGTTGCAGGCGCGACTCCCGGAACTGGAACGTGCGCACGAAGCTGCTCTGGCTCGGGAGCGCCAGCGCTTCGATGCCGCGGAGCGTCGCGCCGAAGACGCTGAACGTACCTTGGCCAGTCGGGAACGCGATCTGGAAGTTGTCAAGAAAACCAAGGAGGAGCTCAGCCAAGAGGTGTCCGAAATTCACGCCGAACTCGATCGGGAGAGAGAGAGTGCACGTGCCGAGATGCAGCGGCTTCGCGAACAGCTCGAAAGCAAGGAGGTAGCCCTCGACGAGGCTGGCAACGCCATCGAGATTCTAGAGAAGAGGCTCGCCGAGATCCAACAGGAAGTTGGGGACTCGGCGGCCCAGATCCTAAGGCTGCGCGAAGTCGAGCGCTCGAGCCGGGAGCTGGACGAGCGCGCGGCCATAGATCGCGAGGCCCTCGAAAGTCTCCAATCGAACCTCGAGGCCGAGAAGCTAAGCATCCGCCGCGTCTCAACTACCCTCGAGCGACTTGGTCTCGAGCTAGCTGATGTGCTCGATTTGTCCGAGGATACGCTCCTTGATCGACTTGCCGAATTGCCGGGGCTGGCTGCACGCGTGCTCGCTCGTCGCGAAGGAGAAACCGAGCACGAGAAAACAGAGGGCGAACACGACGGTGATGTTAGAGTCGCTGCGCTCCAAGCCACCTCGGAAGCTTTGCTGGCGGAGAAGTCCAGGCTGGAGCTGCAGGTGGCTCGGCTCGAGGCCCAGAGTAACTCGCTGAGTTCCCAGCAGGCGGTCCTACAGCTGGCCAACTCTAGGCTCGAAGCTGACGTCGAGGAGATGGCGAGCGAGCACGGGGCTCTGCAGCGTGCCCACGCCGAGCTGAGCCACGATCAGAAGCGGCTGCAGTCGTTGCACGAGCAGTTGGCATCCGAGTACGAGAGCCTATCGGGCGAGAAGGAGGGCTTGAAGGTGGGACTGCGCGACGCGAAGAACGAATCGAGAGTCCTACGTGAATCCGCGGAACGGCTCGAATCTCGGTTGAAGGCGCTGCAGGCGGAGCGCGACAGTCTACTAGCTAACGCCAAGAGTCTGGCTAATCTGCGCCAGGAGCACTCTAAGCTCAAGGAAGACTTCCGCAACTTGTACACCAACACCGAGGGCCTGAAGGCCCAGTACCGCGCCCTGCAGGACGACTACCGCAAGGCCAAGCTCGACAGTAACAAGCTGAGCCTGCGCCAGGCAGAAATGCAGGGTGAACTCAGCGCCAAGGATGACCAGCTCGCCAGTCTCGAGCTTCAGCTCGGCAAGCTCGACCAGCGCTGCGAGATGCTGCTACAATCGAATTCGGGTCTCGACAATGACCGACGCTCCCTGATGAACCACGTGTCGCTGCTGTTGAACCAGTACCACGAGCTTCTTACGCTTGCCTTTGAAGACAAAGAGCATTATCACATGGAGGAGAAGATGTACACCGACAGAGTGAACCATCTCCATCGGCAGAAGGAGAAACTCGAGGAGAAGATTATGGAGCATTACCGTAACCTAGAGAGCTGCTCCAGCAAGAAGAAGAGCCTCGGTGCCAACCTGGTGCGCCGTGTGTACAAGGCTGGCTCGGGTCTCTTCAACCGAACTGGACGCCGTGCCTCCTGGGGAACCGCAAACTCCAATCTGCTCTGCGACAACGGCTCGCTCAATGCCGAGGATGAAGACGTGAACGCCGACGAGGAGGAGGAAGAGGAGGAGGGTAGAGTCAACGGACGTGGTGACGAGGATGATAACGACGCCGGTGACGAGGATGACGAGGAGGAGGAGGTGGGTCGAACCAGCAGTACAGAACCGGGCAGGCGTGGCTCCGACGATTCGAGCGCCGAGCCAAGTCTCGAGGCCGGTGACGCGCTGTCGTTGGCCCACCCGGGTACCAGACGTACCGTTTATTATACGGACGACACTTCGCCCTCGCTGACGCGCACGACGAGCCAGGAGAAGCGAACCGAGTCGGACGAGCCGACCTCGTATCAGTCCCAAACGACGCAGTCGCACAGCGAGCCCAGACCACTCCTCATCTACAACAAGGTATCTGCCGTCATCAATGACACGTCTACGATAACGACCACGCCAGTATCAAAAAAGAGCATGGACGACCCAAAAAATCTCGAGAAGGACCTGCTCGACTCCTCCAACGAGAAGGACCGCAAAACCGCCAATTCGGTTTGGTACGAGTACGGATGCGTCTGATTCCGACTCTATTTATTCCACATGATACACTTTAAACGACTATCGCCGCTAACGAGCCACATTTAACTTTTGACTCTCGATTCGCGTTGATTTTTACTACGATGTCGCGCTCCATCAACTCTTGAAATTCCACCTGCGCTTTTTTTTTATTTATTTCTCATAAAAAAAAAAAAAAAAAAAAAAAAAAAAATACGTATGGTATCATTCGTAAGGCTGAATTATTATTTATGTGTATAACTCAATTTAAAAATTTATGTGGTTTAATTTGATAAAAAAAAAAAAGAAAAAAAAAGTTACAAAACACTATTTATCACTTACTTTGACGCTGAAATTAGTTTAATGCATAATGCAACTGTAAGTAGTAATTGTGGAGCAAGACAGACAGCGTATTTTTTTACGTGACAATGTGTGTATCTATATTTTAATTAATTTCACAGACGAGAATAATTTTGTAGCGTCACTTTTTTTACAAGTATAATTTTTATTGCTTACATTTTATGTACACCTATATACTACTCAACCTCGCTAAAATTAGACAATTAGTGCTTTCTTATCGTACAAATAAAGTAATAATTTTTTTACAAGAATAAAATATATAATAAAACACAATTGCCGCTCGAGCTTTCACTTCCGATCGAATGTTGGGTTTATAGCGACGAAAATACTTGAAAACACATTTGCCGATAAAATGCACTGAAAAAAAAAAGACAAAAAAAATGAACGAAAAAACACAAATATATACATATATTTTTTGGATCATTCTTATAGCATGTAGTACGTGCCTAAATAGATTTTATATTGTTAACTTTTTTACCGACGAACAGAGCGCATTATTTTTTAAGAGAATATAGATTTTCCGCCAAGCTTCGCAACAATACGTTAGTTACGGCCAAAACGAAGCAATCGTCCAACGAAAAAAAAAAAAAAAAAAAAATCTGCAATAAACATTGTTCACTCGTAAGAAATGGGTTTTTTTTAATCTTCGTATGATATGCTGCATTAGATAGTTAAAATTTTTTTGTACCGACAGAATATAACATGTATTGTTCGAATAAATTGTACAAAGCATAAATATAAAAAATGACAATTGAATTCTCAATCACCCCCTTTGATTGTTTCCTCGACCCGATTTGGAAAATCATAACGAAATCGATGATCTTCTTGTTTAAAAAATACTTTCAACATTGTGCAAAACAACAATGTATATACACACCGGTCCGAAGGACCGATCGCCAGGGCGATCGGCAAGTAAGCGTACCTTGGCACATTAAACATGCGACGTTGAAAGCTTGGGAACGGATGAAGAGAGGAGGACCCGAAACGAGCAAAAAAAGGATTCGCCGAGCGAAACTTCACCGCACGTATCTATATACATATATATGTATACACCACCTAGGGCACGGGAGCGCGAAAAAATGAATTAGCATTTGCATAAGCCGAAAATGATCGGGCGAGAGGAGGTAGGCAGGTATATACACACGAGGGAACGTTCGCCTCTGGGCGCTCCCATTGTCTCTCTCTCTCTGTTTTGGTGAATTTCTTACCCCGCGCTACTTATATGTATATACATATATATAGGGCAAGGAAAGCCGATGCCAAAAAACTTGGAAAAAAAACACCTCGTGTTATCACGGCAGTGGTACTTACTTACCATAGCTAGGTAGGTATACATATACGCGCACGGAATTGGCATCAGTCTGGGCGAGCATGGTTTGGCAGTTGGGACTGTTGCAAGGAGTAGAGTTTGAAAAGACGACGGAGGCGGCGGCAAAGAAGCTATTTATGTATGTTGGGCAAAAAACCCCGCCGACCCAAGACAGAGAGAGGAAGAGAGGGATGCATGGGGAGGCTGCAGTATGTAGTATAAGGGTTGCAGATTGAGAGTCACTGCGTCTGGGGGAGGGAGACGTCGTCGTAGTCGCGCCGAGGGGCAGGCGTTTTTTCGGCTCGAGGGGCCGCTCTCAGGGTGGAGCGTAAGGGTACAGTCCGCGCGCGCGATCAGCCAAAAGGGATGTTGTACACACACACATATATATATATATAGATATATGTATACACGAGAGCAGGGGTGGGGGGAGAGAAAACCGCGCGCGCGAATCCACCCGAAGGAACGAGAGAGAGAGAGAGAGAGAGGGGCATCACTGGCATTTTTGTAGGTATGTATATATGACACACGATCGGTTGGCGAAGGCACCTCGAGGAGAGCGAACCCGAGAGTATCCCGGTGGGGCCACTGCGCGCCGCGCTACCGCAGCACACGCTTCTTTGCTCGGGAGAACGACGATTTGCGAATATTACATATACATTTGCAACAACAGCGAGCGACAGCCACGCGCTTCGCACGCCTCGTTCGCACCCACACTCCCACGCACTGCCCGTCGTTAAACTATCGCGGCAGTACCGCTACATTTTTTTAAATTTTAACTTTTTCGTTTGTTCAACTTGCACGCCGAAAACTTGTTTTGGTTTATTTATTTATTATTTGTTTGTTTTTTCTATTATTTTAAGCTTGCCTGGTATGGTTGTGTGTTCTTTTTTTTGCTCTCTCTCTCTCTCTCTCTCGTTTTGGTACACTTGTAGTATTGTTGTTTTGTTTGGCTCCCCTGGTTTGTTGTGTGTCGTTTGATTATACTTGACGTCGTTGCATGCCCGTGACAACAGCGGACGGAAAAAACAATCTCAATCCGCGTGCACGCGACACAAATTGTACTGGCGCAACGGCCGCGGCTCTCGTGCTCGGATGTGCTCGCCGCCGCTCGATTCGTCAGCCGGACGCGAGGTGAGCGCGGCGACAGACCGTCATCGTCCCCCGGAACATCCCCAGGGACATGCAGGAGGAGGCCAGCTGCGCTACTACGGCGCCTTCGCCCCAGCCGTCAGCCGCAACCACGACTACCTCCACCGCTGCGGCAGCCGTGCAGACGACAACCACGGCGACGACCGCAGCCTCGAACGTCGCGGCAGTTGACGTATTCCCGAGTCCGCCCAGGAGTAGCCAGTCGATCGTCTCGGCGCCCCAGCAGCAGACAGCCAGGATCATTGGTAGAAACGCCAACGGCACCGGTAAGTGCGAACCTGACCTTTTTTTTTTTTTTTTTTTTTTTTTTTTTCCTTTGGTGCACTCATTTATTTTTTCTGAAAATAGTGGACACCGCGACGCCAACGGCTTTTCGCATTTATATCCCGATCATCGTTGTTATCGTTATGCGTCCGTCGCGTTATTATACACATATCGAGTAAAGTAAAGTAAAGTAAAGCCAGAATGAAAAAACAAAAAAAAAACAAAAAAAAAAGTAGTAGTTACAAGTAAGAAGCACCAGCAGAACGTCGGCGACGTGAGTCACTGCATCAGTGTTCGCATCAGGCAAGCTAAAAGAGAGAGAGAGAGAGGGAGAAAAATCTAGCAAAAAACAACCCGGAGACGGGGAGATATCTCCGTAGGTATATATATATACACCAAGTCCGCGGTGGCTTGCAAAAACCTCTCGGCTGCCGATGCTTTTTCTCCTTTGGCGTGCGCGCTACTTTCGGTTTTAGCCGTCGCCGTTCTGCCGCCACTGGATACGTGTGTATATATACATTACACGCTGCACCATCATGCCCCCGCGCTCGCGAATCGCCGCAAAAACAAATCTCCCGCCCGCGGCTTTCTCCGTCTCTCTCTCCACCTCCGCATCCGCTCTCTCTCTCTCTCTCCTCCCTGTAGTTGTTACTACTTTACTTTGCTATATACACTTACCTCGTGCCATTGTAGATTGTACGTACGTATACCCATACTTTGGCGGATGGCTCAATACTCGCTTGTATACACTTGCAACTTTTTTTTTCTGCGCCCACTCCCTGTACCCTATGTGTACTTATACTCCTATATTGAGGGAAGGAAAAAAAAAAAAATTTGCGATAAACCCCCTCCCCCAAGTATACCCTGCAACTGCTTGATTTTCTTGGAGGGAATTTAACTTACAGCTGCTCGCTATTCGGCTCCGATATTTTCATTATTTTTTCGTGCATTTCGTTGTTTTATCGGTGAAAAACTTTATTTCAAGTGCATCACAATATGTATATGTACCGCGCGTTCAAGCCGATCGGAAATCAAAAACAGGGCACTTACCGGTTTTTCATTAAAGTATCGATTTTTGTCCAATAGTCATAGGTAAAAAATTAAATTTAAAATAACCATACGGAAGAGTAGAAAATATTGTACGTCCCTTTTTTTCGGTATCGCGAATAATTGAGCACGTACGCGGGCAGGGTTGGCCGAAATGTATTGTCACACGGAGGGTAATTCAAAATACATGTGCAGGGGCCAGCTGTGCTCGATAATATGCCCTGCACACTCTGGAATGTATCAAAATTTCTGTTTGCGCTGGCCATTCACCTTTATATATGTACACATTATACATGATACAACAAGTAATAAAAAGGACGCGCTTCCGTGCGCTCTCCCCGCGTTAACTCAATGGCTCTCTCTCTCTCTTTCTGCGTCCTTACAAACTCCTCTGCTCTACTCTGCCGTGTATGTACCTATATATACACGTAACGCAATCCAAACGAGATCTCTCGCGACGTACATTACACGATGGTTGCGTCGGGCTGATGTATCATTCAAAAAGCTCAGAATTTTCAAAGAACACCCTATACGCGGTCCCTCCATCGCGTGTAAGGATACGTATAGGTAGGACGTTCTTGGCTCTCTCAACCGGAAAACTCACTCTTTTCTTTATTCAAATGCGAGATAGGGTATAGATAGAGTATATACTCTCGGTTGCGATCATTTGAATATTTTTTATTTTAAAGAACCCCCTTTGATGATTCGTCATTTAAATTGTGATGGTACAAAATTGTCACGATGTAGGTATCCGATCAATCTCAAGAATAATGAAATACTTTTGTGGATCATTCGTGAGAAATCGAAATTGCAGTACTTTAATTGCGCGAATCCACATTTACTCTGTACAATAAGTACATATCAGTGTTGTAAAAATTATCAAATCAATCTACGATTAAATATAGACAAAAAAAAAAAAAAAGCAAAGGATTGTCTAGTCACAGCCTTCCTTTGTTTATTGTTTTGGAAAAAAATTATTTATAAGTCTACAGTTGAAATAGTCCAGGACGAATCACTGGCTTATTTGCCGTATCTATTAGTCTTACATTAACACTATTGTCGGCAATTTTATAACAATAGATGAACCATCGTTGACATTGTTATTTATACAAGTCTTATTAACACTATATTTTCATGTATTCTACAAAATTCGAAATTTCAACTACACGCTTCAAACTGGTTGATAAATAAACACACAACTTGATGTTACCAACAATTTTTTGACCCATAAGCAACAACAAATCCCATAGAACAAAACAAAACAATCGAATGGAAGCTGCATGTACAGATAAAATTAAAAAAAAAAATAATATTGCACATTAATTGTGACGTATTAGTGTTATACACACGTATATATACAGAGGGGGTCGAGGGCAATGCCAAAACGAGGAGGCAAAGTAATCAGCAAAGAAATGAAAGAGAGTTGCCGTGGCTTTCCCACGAGGAGAGGGACATTGTGAATATATTAAATTTTTTCGACTGCCCAGTTTTTTGCCGCCTGCACCTCCGCGGAAGTAAAAAACTCGAGGAGCCCACGGCGAGAGGAGAGTGAGGCAGGTGAGCCGCCGGCCGGCTCTCTCTCTCTCTCTCTCTGCTCCTTCCCTGTCGTTTGGGTCTTGTATACCATATACACTCGCGCGCGCTCTCGTGCACGTCTATATATATATATATGTACACTCGGACGGGGAGGTTTTTTGCTCCGGGACAGCCCGACACACATAGAGCCCCGCTGTAGTTGTAGTGGCATACGAGTTTCCTGTCCGTGAGCTCGGGGCAGACTCGTTCAATTTTTTGTCATTTTTTCTCCCAAAGCAAATTTTCAACTCGTAGCCGCACGATCGACTGGGCCGTCGCAGGTGCATACAGTATATATTGTATACTTATACATCCGACACTTGCACGCACGTGCCAAGCGAGGCCTGGGAAAATGCGCTCTTGGTGAAAATCAAAGCTCTGTCTCTCGTTTTTTGCATCCGTTTATCTCATCTCCTTCCGTAACCCCGTCTTCGTCTCTATCCTTTTTTTTTTTTTTTTTTTCTTTTTTTTTTTTTTTTTTTGTTCTACATCGTGTCGTCATCGGCGTCCCGTTGCTTTTATCAGGTCTCCGGCTCATTTCGATTATGCAAATTGAAACGCCGATTTGCATACTCGGAGCATTTGTCTAATACATACCGTCGTCGGTACTTGATGACTGGACGATTCTCTTCGGACATTCGCCCTTCACAATACTACACCGAGTTGTTTATGCATTATACAATTAATTGTCAACGTCAACAGATAAACGTTTTTTTCATAAAAATACGCAACGTCCTACAGTCGGTATTACTTGGCGAATTTCCCAGATACACCTACTACTCGTGTTACATTATGTATTGACTATATTATTTTACATTGATAAACATGTACTTATAGATGGAAGAAACAACAAATGGTTTTTTCGGACAATAAGTGAGTATTGCATTCACACGCGACCTCTTGAAAAACGTGGCAGGAGCAATGTATGTGGGGCCCACGGTATGGAGTTTGAACGTACCCGTGTACCATCAAGTGCATAAATTAAGTAGGTACGACGAGTGGACAAAAAAAACAAAGGAAACCGAAGAAGAGAGAGCACCCGATTCCCTCGCTGTGTGTGTATATATATATATATATCGCACGGCTTGCCCATCATCTCCGTAATCGGTGTACGTATATATATATATACCTAGAGGCCCATCATGCCCCATACATTATATGTTGTACCGACCAGACTCACCTCCGTCCCTCTCTCTCTGGGTGTGTGTGTGCCTATACTTGTGTTTTTTTGCTCTTATCGCGCCTTTCGGCCCCGACAGAGTGCCGGTAGCCCATGGGAAGATTTTTTATTTTTTTCCATCTTACGGGATAATGCTTGTGAGAGACACAACGAGCGAGCCGTGATTTGCATACGCGGCGAAAGGGTGTAAGGCCCCGGGGGTAGGGGGACAAGAACACAAAGGGTGACCAGCGACACTACGCTCTCGTAAGTATACACCGTATACATGTACGTGTATACAGGCGACGACGATCACGGGGTGCCTCCTCATCGTCATATACGTATATATACGCGTACACATTGGCACACGCGAGCGCATCACCCCACGGGATTATGTATCTCTCGTTCGGAAAAGCAAAAAACGCAAACGCACGGGTCTTCTTTCTTCCCATAAATGCGTGTATATATATATACATACATATATACCTACACACTTGCCTAAGACACTGAGATATAAATGATCAGCTGTTGCTTATTGCGTTAACGAGTATGTATATACGGGCTACGTAGAGGACTCCTCTTTTTTTTCGCTTATACCTACTTATGGGTATATATACCTATATATGTATGAACTTGTTTGGGAAACAACGGGCTGGTGAAGAAAACATTAGCCGTGAGATAGCGTTAAGTTTAAGGATCACTATTGCGGCATGACCGGGCATGTAATCGTACATTATGAGCTTGTTCTACATAAATGGTGCTGTATACGTGCGTTTGTTGTATCGGTGTTGGAAAAAGTCGGTGAAACTGTAAATAATTTTGTTATGAATGACGTCACATGTATTATAAATTACACGCTAAACTGTATTTTGAACTGAATTTTACATGAAAAAAAAAAAAAAAAAGAGAGAGATTTTCAACGGACACTTTTATTTTTACAATTATTGGCAATTGCAGAATAAGACAAACATTTTTTGAGTGCATGATTATTTTTTTGCCGCAATGGTGAAACCCATCCAAGTACTTGCAGGTGTAGGAGTTTTCTTTTCTATACATGTCCAAAGTTGGCTTACGGTAATTTTACACTTTGTTCGGGTGAGATTATGTAATTACAGTAATTACGATCTCTACGCTATAGTTTTTTTTCTTCCACTGAGAACTTATAGTTGTGATGACAATTTAAAAAAAAAAAGCTGAATAGTAATAATGTGTTATTTTAATGAAATTTTGACTAAATTTAAGTAAATGAATCAGTTTCTTTCGAAAATAGAACGTTGTCACTTTGTAATGTTCAGTTGGGGACTACTTTTTTGTTTTGTTTAAATCAAGTAAAGAAAAACGATAGTAGTTATTAAAATGCATCATCATAATCACGATAATTACAGGGCATCCGAAAAAAGCGTAAAGTTTCATGAATAAATAATCTTAAATTTTGGCAAACATTTATAGAATGTCGAGAAGCAACAAAGTCATTTCAATTTCAAGCAGTACAAACACCCTTCGAGCCCTAATTGGCTAACGGGTAAAATATTTCCAATGAAACATATCGTTATTAAATTTATTTGTATTTGTATTTTAGAAAATTTTCAAGGCAACAGTAAATCCAATAAAAAGCAAGAGATTCATTAACTATGATAAATGCACCATTAGGTGTGATTATCATAATTCGTTCGCGTATCGCTCGCTAATCGTTCAGCCCTTCCAAATGTGTTTTTTTAGCATAAGTGCAGGGTAAAGGGGTGTATAAATTATGCAGATACACTAAAACATAGGAACACAGCCATACGATCAGCGAACGATACCAAAACGAACGAACGATAATGATCGACTGCTCTAAAAAACATGTTTTTAAAAATTTTGTCAAAAATGTTGATACGTGATATTTTTAATACCGTTCGAGCATTCAATACCTAACTCGATTGGTGAGAAATAATTTGCATTTGACTTTTACAAATAAATTGGCATTTTTTCGGCAAACATTAAACTTGTATCCATTATCGATGTTTTCTTTTTTTATAATAACTTGCATTAGAACTCAAGCACCTACAATAAATTGAAAATTGTCCGTATAGTAATTTTCCTTTTCAAACCGATCGGTAAAAAATCAATTGACGCTATTTTCATTAAAAAAAATTTTTTATAACGAAGGAAATTAACGTATTTTAATAGTAACTATGCACTGATTTACAGTTATCAAATGTTAAAAGTATAATTACTGAATACTCTCTTGATTTTCGTACGATTTCCCTGTTTTAGGACAAAAGAGAATAAAAGAATTTTTTTAACTCTTGCAGGGCCTTATTTTAAAATTAATTTTATTTGCAATGAGGTCATTAACTGATTCATATTCATGGCTAAAATTGTGTGAAATGGATGCATGATTGCAAATTAAATCAGTGATAGTAAAAATTTAACATTTTGGGAAAATTCTTTTAGTAAAAAAAGCACTCACTGACAAGATCAGTATGTTTCTTGTATAAAATTGTACCAAAATTATTTTAAAAGTCCATTTTTTGCATTTAGTTCAACGCTAAATTAAATAAATTAAATCAGTGAGTTTACTGATTGAATAAGCCAAAATTAGATAACCATGAATCAGTGAGCATACATGAAAAATTAGCGGTTAGTTTCACCAACCTTGCATTGAATATTGCGTTCACTGATGTAATCGGTTAATTTTTTGCCAAATAGATTCAAAATAGATTACTTTATACAAGGGAATGAATATTATAAAAATTAAAAGTACGGTTTAAGAAAAAAATATGAGTTTACTTCATTAGCTTTCAAAATATATAACTTTATTCAACTAAAAAATGAGGTACGTATACTCTTTTTTATCGCAAAATGGGGATGTCACACTTTTGAGAAAAAATGAATGAAACGAAAACTAGATATTAACTCATTTTTCTCTGTAAATATTCTTTTTTGAATAATGAAAAATATACAACCGAATGAAGTAGTGGAAAAATTCCTACAAATTATTTTCACTACTTATAAAAAAAGGTAATAAATAATTGTTTCAAAGGATCAAACGGAATTTTAAAAATACTTGAATTATTTTAGTAATATCTTATAAATTCGTGATCAAGAAAAAAAAATTTTGATACCATTAAAATATTCAGTTAAGGGAAAAACTTTGTGGCGTCGGAAAACTCTTCCGAACCACTTCCATTGATTAAATTGAACAAGAGGCTAAGTCATGAGATTAAAATATATGTTGAAACCATAAAATACTGCACGATTGAACTCTATTATACGTAACTGCATAGCAACATTTATACATATGAAACTCGATTAAAACTTGTTTTTTCAGAAAAATTTTTCCTCATTCGAAAGTAAAAAATCCCTACTGTTTCTTCTGGTTGCATATACCAATAACTTAAAAATACTGCAGTTTTTCGCTGTTGCCGATTCGAAAAGCACTGGTTCTTTAATTAAATTATGATAACACTGATTCGCAGTTGCTGCTTGAAGCGAAGGTACGAGAGTGGCAGAAAGAAATAGCCCTAGAAATTAGTTTTTAAAACGCATTATCTCGTAAATACTTGAAAATCATCTTCGAAATCATACTGAACATTTTTTACATCTATTCGATCAGTGTTCTGTTCTCTCGCGTAAGCAAAAAAAAAAGCTAAATTAAAAACAAGATCCAAAAGACAGTTGAACCATGAGCAAAATTATATTTTTTTTGGGCATCGAGATAAAAGTTTAGTCGTTACGGACATCGAAAAGACCTCTTTTTTTTTCTCATTCACAAACTAACTCGTGTAAAGGGATCCAACGGCTGTCTGTTATACCCATGGCCGTACGATAACACGCCTAACGGAGCAACGATGCTTTGAGAGAGAGAGAGAGAGAGAGAGAAAAGAAAAAAAATCCTTTCGTACGTTAAAACCAACCGTGTGCAGCGCTGGCTCGTAAGGGTTGAAAGAGAGCCCGCGTAGACCCAGCCAGTGGCAAAGCAATTATGGGGCACCAGCGCGCAAAAATCTAGGACACGCGCGTGCGAATATACTTACCCGAGCCATACTCCGGGAGACTTCATTTTTAAAAAAATGCGATCCAACCGGAGGGGAACGTGGGGTGGGCCTGCATCAGCCATTTTTTAGGTGCATCAGCCAAGGGGAGAGAAATAAAAGCCATGGGTATGACAGGGGAGAGTACGGGTACCAGGGGGTTGCAGCATCGGCGGGGCGTACGTCAGGGGTGCTTTCTCTCTCTCTCTCCCTCCCTATGCACGGCAAGAGAAAGGGAGGAGACAGTCCCCGTGTGCCGAACACAGAGATAGAGGGGGGGGGTTGGAAAATCTGACCCAGCAAGCGTATACGACCAATCCCCGCGTTCAGGCCCACACGCTACATGCAGCATTCTGCATAAATGCACACCCATACGTACCCACACATGCCCAGCAAATGCAACGCCAGCATCGTGGAATGTGAAAAAGAGTGGATATAAGAGGAGGAGGAGGAGCGACTCTCGCAAAAAGCGACTGGCGTCCAAAAAAAAAAGGAAAAAAGAAAAGAAAAGAAGAAGAGAGAAAAAAAAAAAAAAAAGCTGCAAGCTGCCGACCCGACGACGTCGGCGACTCGGTCCATCTGCTGCTTGATATGTTTTGTTCGGTCGGAGGCCAGCCAACTCACGTCACTGCAGTCCACGTATATTACAGTCTCTGATCTGATGCCCCGCAAGACCCGACCAGAGAGAGAGAGAGGAGACAAAAACTCGCCTAACCCTTCCTTGATTACAATGCCGGCAAAAAGTGAAATACTAACCGCCGTCGCCGGCGCGCCGCCGCCACCACCACCACCATCATCACCATCGCGCTAAGAAACTAGACTCGTTTTTGTGTTCGGAGCGGCCAGCAGCGTCAAGAGAGCTACGTCAAGTGTATATATATATATATACATACCTATATACACATCGTACACCCCACAAAGAAATGAGTAGAGTTCTTACGCCCCCTCCCTGTATCCCCCATAACCACCACCACCACCCAGCTGCAGCAGCTTCCTTATATACTCTCCTCCATCCCCTGTGTACTTCGCCTCGTCTTCGACTTGGCTCTCTCTGCAGCTTTTTTTCTCTCGATACCCCCCCCCCCCCCTCCCCCGACTCTCCGCTCTGCGTAACCCATTGTCCATATCTCTCTCTCGCTTTTTCTTTTCTTGTCCCGTGCTCGACTACTGTTCTCCGCTACTGTTAAGTATTATCTCGCTGGCTCGTGGGCCAAGAACAAAAAAATCACGCGCCCCCGCCGTCTTGGAGTCGCCTCCTCCTCCTCCTCCTCCTATAAGAAATATATACATGTATATGATCCTCTATACGGCAAACGATACCCACAGTTTTCCCTCCCCGTTTTCCTTTGCATCGTGTGTACGAGAGAGATCTTCCTCCCTTGCGTCCCGGTGCTCTACAAAATTTATGTATAAGCTGTCCTCCGGTATGAGTGGTACTTGAACTTTTGCTCGCTCTGCAAGCTCCTTCTCTCTCTCTCTCTCTCTCTCTTCCTCCAACTTTGTAAATCTGTTTTCCCAAAGTTCTCTCTCTGCTGAATTCCTGCACTTTCATATTTTTCTTTCTTTTTTTTTTTTTTTTTTTTTTTCATACAGTTGGACTGTACCGATCTATGTAAAATCGGTTGCACAAGACGACCCCCTTTCCTACGTGTATATGTATATAAGCAGATAATAATAATTTTTAATTTAAATTAATATACATATATATAACAATTAAATGCGTGCATAATTATAAGTACCTGTATATATATATATACGTGTACTCGTTGCAAGTTTTTGCGCAACCGATCGTTAAAAGCGGCAAGAATGCATCATCGGCACAAAGAGGGAGGGGGCAATTGTCGCCGAAAGGGGGAAGAATTCATACCAATACAACGTAGGGGGAAAGGGCAGGGACAATCAAATACATATACAATATAATGCAATGTCTCGCAATGTCCCCGGAGCATTGTTATATTGTAATAAACTCTTGTAAGGCGCGTGAGAGAGGATAGAAGAAGACACGATGGGTGTATACATGTATATTACATACAAGGAGGGAGGAGGTGAGTGAAAGCAGGATATAATAGGTATGGCGAGCAAAGAAAAGCAAGTATAGTATATAGGTATATAGGTATAAATATAAATGAAAGCCCGTGTGTGTAAGTAATATAAGAGCCGTCGGTCAGTTTTTTCGATTCGCAAGCAAACCGATCCTTCTTTTTACTCAGCTCTCTCTCTCTCTCTCTCTCCTCGGCTCCCTCCCTCCCTCCCTCCTTACTTACTCTCTTTTTTTTCCATTCTCTCGCGCTCGATCTCCCCTCTATAATGCAGTACATATATAAGCTACCAGGTAGCTCTCGCATATATATATTATACACACAGCTCTCTCCACCCATCAGCCTATTAATTTATACGCGATGTCCTCCCCCCCGCGTGCGTGCACGCGTAACTTTTTTTCCAACCCCCCTCGGCTTCTGCGAAATTTGCAACAACTAATCGTCTGTCCGCCTCTCTCTCTCTCTCTCTCTCGCCCTCCTCCTTTCTTGGGCTGATGATGATGATGATGATGATGCTGGCGCAGAACCTCTTTTTATCATCCCGGCGAGCGCGCGATTCCTCGCCGCGCAAACCTTTTATCAACCATACACGTGTATATACATATTATACCTTATTATTATACCTCTCTTTTGCTCTCTCTCTCTCTCTCTGCTTCTGCTGTTAAATATATATATATATGTACGAGGTGCAGTGTAGCGTTTAACGCGCGATATGAGCCCCTGTGTAGCAGCGAAGAGAGTTATTATTTGCACTTTGACTTACTTGTTGATGGCGCTTTACACAACTTACGATTTTCCTTAATCTTTTTTTTATTTATTTATTTGTTTTTTTTTCATTTCAGTGGTGCAAACGTCGGTGCCCCAAAACGAGGCTGAACTTCAGCTCTACCGAGTCATGCAGCGGGCCTCCCTGCTCGGCTACTACGACACGCTTCTCGAAATGGGTACGTTTTCTTTTTCTAGTGGCAATTCAATACATGCGTTCCCCGTATAAAATGTTAATCTCGTCGTGTCACAGGAGGCGACGACGTGCAGCAGCTGTGCGACGCCGGTGAAGAGGAGTTCCTCGAGATAATGGCCCTCGTGGGCATGGCCAGTAAACCCCTGCACGTGCGCAGGTTGCAAAAAGCTCTGCAGGAGTGGCTGACCAACCCCGGTAAGCGTTTCTACAGTCGAAAGCTCTCATGAGCTGTAAATCAAAGCCTACGTGCAACGTTATGTTTACCAATGGGCCACCCGCAGCAATGTTTCAGAGTCCCGTCCTGGTGCCACCGGGTTCCAGCGCCTCGAGCAACAGCCCCACGGTCGTGGCTAAAGCGACCCCGACTCTCGGCTTTCCCTGCATCGGGGGCAGTTACGGTCCCAACGCGAGGCAACAGCAGCAGGTGAGCGTCCTCGGGAGTACCGCGGGCGGCAGTATAAGCAGCGCCACGACGACCAACAAGCTGGTTCCGTCGCCCGCGTCGAGTCAAGCGGCTGCGGCCGTCCAACAGCTCCTCGGCCAATTCACGAACGCGTCCAGCTGCTGCCCGCTGCAGAGGCACAAGAGCCTCAGTCCGCCCGTGCACCACGCGGCCGCCCTCAATTACCCCGGAGGTTTGCCCCAGGCTGTCCCGACCGAGCTAGCTCCGAGTCCTGCCTCCTCCTTGGCGCAGCCGCTCTCCCACAGTCCCAGCGCACCACAAGTGAGTCAACCCTACACACATGTACATAATATAATATGTTCATTCATATTGTATACGCTGCTCGAAATTAATATCATATTTATATGTATTAGAGATTATATAATATAACACACGCTTTATACATGATTAATCGATCAATGATCGATATGGCATGAGTGACGGAAACTATACACATATATGTAGAGGAGCTTGTTGCATGTTGCGCCTGTGATATACCTAATACTCACACATTAACAATATACGATTACATTCATCGTGCCGAGCTTTTTTTCAAGATGCACAAGCTTAGCGCGCGCGGCTGCGTGTACCTGTACTTTTTTTTTTTTTTTTTTTTTTTTTTTTCCTCCCAAGTACCATACTTGGCAAAGAGGTGCAGAGAGTTTATTTACAGCGGCATTATAAACGAGGAGTTGCAGGCTGGAATGAATTACGAGTCGAGCTCCTGCGGTAGCCAGGGCACGAGCCCGAGCCCGGGGAGTAACTCGGCGTGCGGTACGGCGGCTCCCCCGAGTCCGACCCTCGGCTCGTTTCACACGACGCCCGTGCTGCTCGAGTGCCAGGTCCAGCGGTTGGCCGAGGCCGCCGAGAGGCTCGCCTCGACCCTGAGGCCCCTCAATCCCAAGCCGCCCAGCACGGGCATCAAAAAGAAGATGTGCCGGAACCTCGAGGTGGTTGTTCATTGCCCTCCTCTCTCTCGCATACTCTGTTTTTTTTTTTTTTTTCTTTTTTCTCCCCACCTCTTGTTTCCTCGTACTAATACTGCTTATTAATCATTTACACCCGCTATACTTGTACATGTAGTATATAAATAATGGTACGTGGTAGATGGGGGAATTACATGCATAATACATAATTATTGTTGTTGACAAAAAATCGTGGGTTTTCTTTTCTTCGATGGTTACCATGTAAATACATTTAGTACATATAAGGTATAAATATGAACGCAGATGGTGATGGCAATGCCGGACAGCGAGCCACGTCGTATGGAGGAGATAAGGAAGTACGCGGCCATTTACGGGCGATTCGATTGCAAGAGGAGACCGGAGAAGCCGCTCACTCTGCACGAGGTGTCGGTTAACGAGGCAGCCGCCCAAATTTGCCGATTCGTCCCTGCCCTACTCACGAGGAGGGACGAGCTGTTTCCGCTCGCGCGACGCGTCGTACGCGACTCTGGCCATTATTACACCAAAAATTTGCTGTCCAGCACTTCTCTGTGAGTAAATATATGCGTATATACATATGTTGCGCAGCTTAATGATTTTATTCCTTTGTTGCGAAAAAACAATACAAAACATAAAAAAAAAACAATCATTTCGCAGAAGATCGTCTCGAGAGAACGGCGATGGCGATTTGTCGGGCGGCGACGATTCGTCCTTGCCGGCCGGCGAAGAGGCCAACAAACGCCGAAGACTCATCGAGGACGATTCCAGTTTGGCTGCGGCCAACACCGGCGACCGAGACGGCTGTGTCGAGTCCAACCAGCAGCAGGTTAGCCCCTCGACGCCACAGCAAAAATAGATAAAAAAATAAAAACAACAACAACAACAACGACAACGATAACAAATAAAAACAGCCGCGCTGCAAGCACGCGTAGTCGCAATATTGTTGAAAAATCGCAATCGCGAGAGCACTTCTCTGTGTATATCATGATTGTATTTTATGAACCTGCTCCTCCTGCTGCACACACGCACACAACACATGTATACTTAATCCATCGCACTAACCAGCTCTCGTCTCGGCTTCGTTAAAACTCACCTGCAGTCGAGGATGACTCGCTTTTTGCGAAATAACGAAAAAGGTCAAGTATGCTGGCTGAAGCTTTGCAAAACTTTGAGTTATCTTATTTAAACCTTTGTTTATTTTCATTTTATTTTTTTTTATTTTTTTTTTTATTTTTTTCTTCTTTTGTGTGTCGCGTGTTTGGCATTTGCTTGCGCTGTTGCTGCTTTAACTACTTACTTTTTTTCGGGTTGCGCATGATTAACGTTGCATGTAAATATACTTATATGGTAGACGTAAAAATTATTTTGGTGCAATAATACTTGCGTATAGGTTGTACGAACAGTTGCATGCCGCATGAATTACTATATGGTTTGTGCATGTTCAATGTATACCTACAAATGACAAAATGTGATCTTTCGATTCATCGAGAGCTCGATACCGTTTGTAGCAGATACGTCCATGTTCCAGGCGGAAATCACAAGAATAAGGCTATTTAATTATAGCCGAGCCGTAAACGCCGTTGATTCGGAGGCTCATTTGATACAGCAGATGCAGCAAAATCGTCATCGCAAACGACAGCGACGGCGTCGGATTTCAAAACTTGGTCGCAAATCAGTATCGAGGCTCGGAAGCTTGACCATCAGGTACTTATTGTAAAATACAAATTTCATCACTGTGAATACGTAAAATGTATGCTATATTCGTTGATGCCCACCGATTTTGTTTTAGTCCAGTGTGGCAGTCTTGCAGTGACAACAGCAATCTCGTTCTCGACGAAGTAGTCGGGGGACTCGATCACCACTCGGATGGTTGTTATTCATCCTTTGATGACGAGTGGGACGACGGCTGTGGTGATTTCGATACCGACGATGCTGCGGGAAATGACACCGACGAGCACCCCTCGTCACAAATCATGCACGTAAGTCGTGCCAATAGTAATATTGTTATTTATATTTATATAATTATGTAAATGCAGATGTAAATTCAATTTTTTTTTTTTTTTTTTTTTTTTTTTTTTTTTTTAACAGGACCAACAATCAAACGTGATGCAAGAGAACGATGCGTCGTCTATTGTGGACAAGGAAAACGATTTCAATCTAAAGGTAACAAGCAAATCATTTTTGGCAAATTTTAAAGCTTAAAAAACTTGATGTGCTTTACTGAATAAGAACTTTCATTTTAGGTGATAGCATCTTGTGGAGATAATATTATAGCAGTTGCTAATCCAGCTCTGATGAACCACAACCTGCCGACAACGATGACGAAAGAACAATCGATCAAAGAGGAAATTATACTGCGCGACAGAAGAGACTGAATATTCGTTTTGGCTTTTGCTTAGTTAAATTTGATAAAAATGTAATCTAAAATTTTTCTAAAATGCTATACGTTTTACTGTACGTCGCTTTCGAATCGACTGTTATATCGTTGATTACAATGTAAATACATTTAACAAACTAACAATTTGTACATTTAATTTATCATTAATGAAAATTTTATGTCACATCCCTTCCTTCGACACCTTAATTAGCGCAACAAACAACTAATGTGTACTTATACAAACGTACGTTAAAATTTGAAGAAAAAAAAGTTAAAAACTCTTGAAAATTAGACTTTTGAACTTACAGGTACATTTTATGTTGAAGATAAAATATAATTAGGTGTGTAAGTATTGCTCGGTGAATATTGAAGAAACACGAAAAGTGTGGCTTATCCGCAGCTGTTGAAAAAAAAATGTAACCCGTTCACTTGAGCTCGATCAGCTCTCTCTCCTCTGCCCCTCATACCTGATCACGTCCATAATTGTAGATCAGATTATTACACTTACTTATACATGCTCCACGCCACGACGCCGCTGGTACACTGCACGGTCTACATATATATGTATCCAAGTGTGTGTTTTCCGTCTCTGTCTTTCTGTGCTTTGCAGAAAATTTCAGTGCCACCTCATCGTAAGTACAATGTTGACGTGCGTGTCTCTGACCAGTGATTAGTTATCGATACAAAAATTAAGTACCTTTTGGTGATTAGGTGTACTTATGTCCTTACGACCAATCGCTCAAACTTTGTCGTAAACTAATCCACAAAATCAAAAATGACCGGCCAATTTACACTCGTCGGTCTATTGCTGCTACTATCTCGGGTACAATGTATTTCGTGGTATATGGAACCTGCACCAAGAGCTCAAAAGTGCTTAAAAGAAGAGATACACGGAAATGTCCTCGTAGTCGGTGAATACGAGGTCTCCGAAGTTCCCGGCCAGAAAGTCGACTTTGTGGCAAGTATCTACATTTATTTTTCAAAGCATATACTGACCGACTGTTGAGGGTTATGTTCTATGTGCACCGAACTGCTCCAATATGCTTCGTGTATCTGTTTTGTCATTTATTTAACATTGTTTAAAAAACCAATAATGTTGACTAATAGTTTACTAGATTTGTCGTGCCTACGCGATCTGACGTTTAGTGCAATGTTTTTTAAAATATATGTTTCAGGTTAAGGATTCCAAAAATCATATCCTTGCACAAAAAGATGATGTTCAACATGGAAAAATGGCAAAGTTTACATTTGTTACTGAAGCATACGACGTTTTTGAAGTCTGCTTCACTTCAATCACTTTGCACGGTAAGCTCGTTAATTTTTTTTTTTTTTTTTTTCTACTCTTTTTTTTTATGTGTTCATACTCATTTTATTTGATTCCATTAAATTTATAGGTCAAAGAGGTATACAGCAAGAAGTTAATCTATCCATCAAAAAGGGTATTGAAGCTAAGAGCTATGAGGGGGTAAGTTTTTTGTCAATCTTGTACAATATGAATTATATACATTTTGAAAACATACCTATAATTAAATTTATTTTCTATGATTTTTATGGACACTCAGCTTTTGGTAACGATTATTTGTTATACCCTTCAAATTTGTCCTTACTAAATATAACATCTGGTCCTCATTGTTTTAACTTTTGTTAAAATTGCATGGAATTCGTTTTATTAAAAAAAAAAAAAAATGAGTGAAGACAATTAAAAATTAGCGTTTGACTTTAATTTTACTAAGTTCTCTGTAATCATTGAGTTCACAGTCTGATTTAGTTATAAACTAGACTCACACAAGCTTTTCAATAGGACAGACAAGTTCAGTGTGTAAATGAGCAGCTAGTGATATTAAATATGCTTACAGTTATTTTTGTGAGATGAGTGATTGTAATTTTTACCAAATAATTTATATAAAATTTATTATAGCTTGGGGAAGCTGCTAAACTTAAGCCTATTGAAGTGGAATTAAAAAGGTTAGAAGATTTGTCTGAGGCAATTGTACAAGATTTTGTTAGAATGCGCAAGAGTGAAGAAGAAATGAAAGATACAAATGGTAACTTACTATTTTTTAAGATTTGGACAAGAGTTTATTTATGTCAACTTGATTTTTCATAAATTTGGTTCATTTTAGAATCCACAAATTCCCGTGTTCTTTTCTTCAGTATATTTTCGATGGTATGTCTTCTCAGTTTGGCTACCTGGCAAGTCTTTTACCTGAGACGTTTCTTCAGGGCAAAGAAACTTATTGAGTAATGAACATTATCATTCAATCTTCATGAAAAATCATGAGTCATTCAAACAAAGCTGTGTCCAAGTAATTAATAACTTGGTTAAACATCAGAAGATAAACTGTAAATGTTGTTGAGTGGTTTAATATATAAAAAAAAAGCTTGGTGAACAAGCCTAAATAATAACAACATAATACTTTGATATTTTTACCAAGATCAATTCATTGCCGGTCATCCAAAACATTTTTTGTACAAAATGTCATTTTAAGTAACTTGTTAAAAAAAATGTACAGTAACTTAAACTTAAATATTTTAGCGAATTTAAATCAACTATGGTTATGAAAGTAGCAATTTTTTAATGTTTAATTAAAATAAGTATATTTAAAAAATTTTTCATACATTGTACGTGTTTTTTTTTTTGAGCTTACACAACACTAATTCTATTGTTTTAAAATGATATGTGTGATGAAATAAATAATTGCTACTTATGTCCATTCTTTGTCACGTTATTTTCAATTTCAGAAAAAAATTAATGTTTTTCTTGATAATGATAAGAAAAAAGTGTTATTCTCCGAGAGGCGCAGAGAGAGACAAGTTATCTCAGATAACCCATGTGACCGACCAAATAAATAAAGCTAGGTAAAAAAAAGTCACGAAATCTCCTAACCTTTTTACCTTGTATATAAGTTTAGTACCGTACGTAATAATACGTTCATAAACAAATCCTTCACACGTTGTACGGGTCGATGTGTGCATTTACAAAATGACGGAATCAACAAGTATTATTGCAAGTAGGAATCGCGAGTGTACGGCGTGTAGAGTTGTAAGTGGTTCTGGTCTCATTGGAGCTGGTATTTACGTCGCTTACCATTCACAAAAATTAAATAAACTACCAGGAAAAGTAATGATGTTCGGTCTAGCTGCAAGTAAGATTTTTTTCGAAATTTTAATGTGCGCACTGTCAAATTGAGATTTTACATATTAACACATATTTCGTAACTTTCGGCAGCAATCGGAGGATTAGGGGTGGCGAGAATTTGGGATCTGCCACCGTTTCGACATCAATTTTCTACCCAATAATTATTCGGTTACGAATTGTTGATGATGTATTACAGTTGTGTTTTCTATTTATATTTCATGTCAAGTCTAATTTTGTACAGTTTTGTGTAAGGCCCCTAAATAAACTATTAGATTATTGATAAATTTCTGGGTATTCAAAAATGCAAGTTTTCATTACCTACATGTATGTTGTCTACAACTGATAATTTAAGATTTGTACAAATACTCAGGATTTAGTAACTATTTGTGTGGAGTTAACGTTTTTTTTTTTTTTTTTTTTTTTTTATCATCTTACTGTTTCAGTCGAATTGTCGATAAACTTTTAATTTTGAACAGTCTGAACATAGCTGCAAGTGATGAATAATAATCGTGATTTGTAGTCGATTATCGAACAACACATAACCTGCCTAGCTGCAATTGAGCCATTTTCTTCTTGTGAAATTATAAATACCAAATCATATTTTTCCTCGAGTGTTTAAAAACTGTGGCTAAATTTATTTTATTTTTTTTTGTACATTACAATTTAATTATGATCTAATCGACTATCGATTGCCATTTGCTACCGGAGACTTGGATAGGCATAAATTTTGATTAGTCATGGTACTTATGTCGAAAAACTGCTGAACTTCATTCAAGTATCATGCAGCTATAAAAAGAGAGCTTTCATCATTCAACGAATCATTCTCTTCTTTATTACAAACGTGGCCATCGTCAGTAGATAGTCACTTTGATGAGTCGGTGTTAATGCACGGGAGCAATAAGTATTGAAACTACTTTGTCTGATCAACAAGTAGGTGCGTGTTCTACTTCTTTTGTTTGGTAAACTTTTAAATTTAAACAGAAATTGTTTGGACATACTAACTTTGTTTTATTTTTCTCTATTGACCATTAGTCATGGAATTTCCTAATCTGGGAGAGCATTGTTTCAAGGAAAGCTGTAATCGCTTGGATTTTCTGCCTCTCAAGTGTAATGCTTGTAAAGCAATATTTTGCACAAACCATATTTCGTATGCTGAACACTCCTGTCCCAAAGCTCAAGAGAAGGATGTTCAGGTACCAGTTTGTCCATTGTGCAATGTTCCTGTCCCATCAAAAAGAGGGGACCCTCCTGATTTAGCAGTAGGCTTGCATATTGACAACGACTGTAAATCGGACTATGGAAAAAACCGTAGAAAAGTTTTTGCCAACAAGTGTTCATCCAGTGGCTGCAAGACTAAGGAAATCGTTCCTGTCAAGTGCAATGACTGTAGCAAAAACTTTTGCTTCAAACATAGACACCCAGTTGATCATAAATGCATAGGAAAAGAAGAATCTTTAAGAATTAAGAGATTAAATGCTTTAAGTAAAACAAATCAGAATAGTAATAGTGGTAATAGTTCAAATAACTTTAGAAACCTTCAGGGACAAATGAGTGAAGATGAAGCTCTTGCCAGAGCTTTACAAGCTTCTCTTCAAGACGAACAAAAACAGGCAATGCAGCAGCCAGTGCCTTGGATAAGTCTTGATAGATGTAGACTGTCTTGAATTTCAAGTGTGTAAACTACCAAACTCTAATATTTATCATGTGAAACAACGTACTAAAGTCTCAAGGGCAAATTTTAAAGAACTCTCTAAGATGTAATGCAGATTTTATAGTTCTTATTTGTTATCTATATAGGTAGTCTTGTGTACAGATTCTATATGTGCCTGTGATTTTGTAAACTCTTAATGATTCTCTTTTTACTGATATTTTATTATAAGTACTCACTGTACTCTGAATATAAAAGATGTATCCAAAATATGTATTACTAAAGCTACTACTCTAATTAAGCTTTTGATATTGTATCTACAGAATCTATGCTATTTTGTGTACATTCCACAGAGCACTTGGTTTATGGGGTCTGGATATTCTATTTAAAATAAAAGTTACTTACAAATGACGCATTTTTTTTATTATAAATATTTTTACATGTATTTCCAAAAATTACGAATTTATATTTATCTTCCTACTTTGCCCAACTTTGTATCGGTTTTAGGATTGGCTGTTATACTTTGAACACTCACAATTGCTTCGTTGATCTTAGTTTGCAGATCTCTTAAATCTTGAATGTACAATAAACATAGTACTTTGGCTGCATTAGTCAAGACCTTGTCACCCATATTAAATCCAACTTCTGTTTCCATGATTGGAAACGGTTTTCCAGTAACTATAACCGAATTCGGATATTGAATAGCAGCTGGATTCAATCTTTTGCAAATAAGTTTAGCACACGCCTCAAGTGTCATCAAATGATTAGGATGTTGAGGTATTGTTAACAGTTTTGCCAATGAATTAACACCATTTTTGAAATCATCACATTGAACTATAAACATGACAATAATTATGACACTTATTAAGTACAACTGAAACAAGTTACTTGTGCAATTACTTACAATCTAAATTGTCGAGCGGGTTTGTGGATTTGACAGTAGGAGCAGCCTCGTTTTTTTTACTGCTCAAAACAGCTTTATATTTTTCACCTGTAATTCCAAGATTATTGTTAATGTGTAAAAACTATAAAAAGACTGTTACTTTGTCCAGTATTTACTAACAGTCATCTTCAAACTCCAGTCGTACTGCCAAGGCTACAAGCCATTCTAACTTTTCCAATGGAGATAGAAGAGATGGACAGCCAAGATCAGCAAGATATTTATCATAAGTTTCTTGCCACTGGTTAGAATTTATGTTATGCAAATTTGTGCGGTCTTCAATTTTGTAATGCCTGATATTTTGATCTTCCAACCAATTCACTAACTTTTTAACGTGTTGCTCATCTGCAAGGTAAGAAATGATAGAACTAAGACGTATTGTAATTTTGTAAACAAATTTTAATTGCCGGTAGGAGGTTGTCAAATGATTTTAATAAGCGTGAATGTTTACTTTACCATTTCCATTAACCTTGTCCCATTCCATATATCCAAGAGCTTTGAGTTTTCGCTTAAACATTATTTAGATACTAACAATTTATGCTTAAATTAACAGAAAATTACGATTGGCAACTAAACTGTGCAACTTTATGCACGTATAACCTTCCCACTCCCTCGAAGTTCACTGCTTTTTCCGTTCCGCAAAGGTGACGCTGTGCACAGCGTCGCTGAATCGTATGAAAGGAACGATTACAATTCCCTGTTTCACTTTTTGATTGAGTTTTTTGAAGTTTGAAGGGAAGAGGGAAAAGCTCTAAATTTAATACGATTTCTTTTCCCTTCAACACATTTGTGCATTTAATAATTTAAGTTCTTTATAAAATAGATACTTTCGTTCCCTTTTTATTTATTTTTACAAAATTAGCTTACACAAACACAGCATCCAACTATTTTCAAGATCTCGTAGACGCGTATGAAATAAGGAAATCGGAGCAGAGTACCTATATATATATACAGTAGTAGTTTCCCCCTCCCTCCCTAAAAGCAGACGTTTTTCTCTATCACATGTGGTGTGTGTATAAATATTTTATTTTTTTGTAAAAAACAATAAAGTTACAATAAATATTCAACAGTGCCTTTTTATCATGTTTATAACTGCGGCAATTTCAGATATTCGGTGTTATTTTTGAATGACCGAATCAACGAACCCCAGGCAATAATGAACATTGGATTATTGTTAAATTCATTTTCAAGGTACTTTACCAAGCATCATACAACATTTTAACATCAAAAATGATTTGTTTTATCATTTAAAAACTATTTTAGGCTCAAGATAAATAATGCCATTCCATCACGGAACATTTCTATTTATCCTTCGCTCTTTCTAAACACTACAAACGTTCTATTGTGAGTTGAAATAAAATATATTTTTCTTTTTATTTGGTATTGTAACTTCATGTAGACATGGTGTATACTTATTTTCAACTTATTTATAGTGCAGAACCATTAAAAAAGAAAAGGAGGATTGATCCTGGAATTGTCAGAGCAAGAGAAGAGCGTAGAAAAAGAAAATTAGAAAAATCTATACGGAAGCTACAAAAAACTGCTCGACAATTAAAACCTATTGCTGAAATAGAAGTGCCAGCAAAACTTAAAAAAGAACTAGAGTAAGTTTTTGACGGTATCTAGAAAGATGTTTATATTTTTTAGATTATTCATGTCGATTTCATAATTTACAGACTTAGAAAACGAGAAGTACCAGCAGTATCTGCTGAGAAACTGGAAAGCGAAGTACTTTTGAAGAAAGAATGGACTAGATATAAAACAAAACAGCATAAAGAAACTTTACAGTTGATAGAAAAATTTATGTCTGCACAGAAAAAATCTCTTGATGAGCTCAGACTAATATCGGAAGAGCTCTATCAAGAGGCAATACAGGTATTACTAGGATTTTCAAAGAAAAATTATTGAACTATCTGCTAAGTATAAAGTATAAGTAGCTTATCTTCCCGTTTTCAGATTGATCCCGAGTTGTTGCCATTTTCAACCAAAGGTCCAGTGCGTACACCTCCTATTGAAGGCTATGATCCTCCAGATGGTGAATACATAGATATTACCAAAAAATATGAAGGAGAAACTTGAGTCAAAGACATGAGTTGGAGTTTTGTTTCTGTAAAATATTTTGAAGTAATAGAAAAAATTTTTTTTATCAGCCATTAGTGTTGTGTTTAAACTGTTTTTCTCATAACGTTTTTATTGGTGATGAAAAATTTTGTACAAAGATTTATCTGCACTTCTTACTAAATACGTGAGCAACGAAAAATTAATCCTTTAGTTTAAAACATAATGATATGGAGTCTTTGAACAATACCTCAGCTCAAAGTGTATTGAGTGAAAAACTCTATTCAAATTAATCCAATAGTAATGTCACAGACTGGTAAAAGTCTTTATACACGTGTGTAAATAAACACACACAGATAATAAGACTAATCCACAATCATTTAATAACTCATTTTTCCCCTGTACACAAAAAAAGTAAAATACTTCAATTAATTAATGGAAATAATGTCTTGAAAAAAAACACCGATTCGCAACCATAGATGTAGCAGAAAATTGAATAATACATTTTTTAACAGAAATCTATTTAGTATTAAAAAAAAAATCTCTTTTCAATTACATCGATATTACTTTAGAGAACTTCACAAGAAGTATGCTCAAGAAGTATGTCGCATTCATCAGATTTTAGAGAATTGTCACTTTTATTTTTGTATTTCCATAAACATCAGCGGTTAATTACTGCGTGAAAAGTATACTGCGATAAAAATTTTGCAACTTATCTTGTAAGTTTTGTGCCATGTAATTTTTAAAATCTTGTTCCGAAAATTTATTAGATATAGACTGATACATAGAAAATAAGTCCACTACAATACATTATAACTTCTTTTTGAACAAATTTCGACAAAATTTAACAGTTCTCACGTGATTCATGTATTTTATCCCAGTTGCCAGGTTTTCTTTCTTGTCTTTGCACGCATGCCTTTTTCATATACCTAACAGTCAACTTGGTTCTGCAAGATGGGTGATACACCACGGAATTTTGCAATTTCTGGCCTATAATTTATGTTCGTCTCATCCATTTGCCATTGCTTTGTCCAAAGTGATTTTATGAATAATGGTAAACACGTTTTCTTTGCCGTGACAGCAGTCACACGGAAAACACTCGACTTTCAACCGTTTACTCATTTTACTCAGTGACAATTAAGAAATCTTCAAGTAACAATCTTTGGTAAGTACTTGTACTCTGGCCGGCTTAATTAAATCTCTTATTAACGGGCACTCGATACCAGTATAACAACCAACAATAGATATATATATGTATTCCCTGGTATTCCGTTACCTTTTTTTCGCGAGACGGAAATAGTGTGTAACATTTCTATGTACACAAATATATTACAGCTAATGCTATAAAATTTATGCATTACTTCCAACATCCCATGGATGGTAAAATTACGAAAAATTTTTACTGTGCACACCTATACATATACGTACTTTTGGCTTGCTCCCTTTTAATTCCGCGTCAAGTTGAACCGTAATTTGTAAATTCACACAAAGAAGCAGTCCATGTATGGCACATATATACATACATACATACATACATACATGTGTTTTTCCGTTGAATAACAAATTTTTAGGCACAAACGTTTGATGCATCATAATTAAATCTATAACATCTAATACATCCTGCAAGAGATAGGAGAGACATTTGTTGCTTAAAATGTTTAAAAGAATTTTGTATTATTTCCTGATGGTATTAAATGGTATTATTAATTTTTAAACATTAAACACGTACAATTTTAAAGGAGCAGTATATGTATATCCTATACCGAACAAATCTTTGTTTTGCTTAAAAATTTTTTTTAACCGCTTCTACTTAGTTCGATTTTATTCGGTTTTCGATCGCATCTATCCGTATTGTATATACACAATTTTTAATAACAGCCACCAACGATTCTACGTATAGCTATGTATATATACAAAATCGGTTCTGACCCTTATTGATGATGATAATGATGTACTCGATCATTTTGAATGATTCATCGATCTCGTTCATCCGCAACTGCATTTACTGCAACGAATAATAATAATAAACGTTCGATGGGGAGAATCAAGCATATTGGTCGGTTGCAACAACGATTTGAAAAAAAGTGTCAAACAGAAGCAAAGACGTTTGATACGCATAAAAATATACACCTAGTACGTGTTTATAAATATAATAATGGTGAGAAAGAGATGAGGATCGATAGGTTCATATAGGGCGTCTAGGCAAAAACAAAGGGGCGCTTGCACAGCGGACAAACGTCGGTATTTTTCAAGCACTGGCGCAAGCAGGTGTCGTGAAACAGGTGGTGGCACGGGGTGACCCGGGCCCGGCTCATCGCCGAGAGGCAGACCGCGCAAACGTCGTCGAACTCGCGGATCTCGGCCCTCGTGGCGCGCCTGTACCTCGAGAGTACCCGGCGTTCCTTGATCAGGGCCGGCCACTGGGTGCGCGCGAGCTCCTTGCCACGGAGCACCACGTTCAGGTAGAACGACGCGAATAGGAAGCGCCAGGGGGCGACTGGCAGGAGGAGAAGGACAAAGAGCCCCGAGAGAGACACCGTGAACAGCCGGAGTACCAGTGGCCCGTACAGGTGCTCGAGGCTCTCGAGTGTGTCGAGCTCCAGGTGGCTCAGCGCTGACGGAAACATGCTCGCGAACACCTTCTCCGTGGCCATGTAGTAGCTCAGTGTTAGGAATACGTAGACCAAGGATGGCCTGCGAACAGTACAATTACATATATTATGTTTATGTAATGTATATATATGATGTATGGTGTTGTTTTTTTTTTTTTTTCAATTAACCCTTCATGCGTGTATTTTGTATCAATTATCGCGTTCTGTAAAACGTAATAGTTTATACAAGCCGTTAATGAGAATAAGGTTCTAATTAGCTGAGAACTTCTGTGCTGTTGATTTTCGAATATTTATTTGTTAATTTAAACGGGATTATTAAAGAATTTTAAAAGAGCGTACAATAAATCTGAGTAATGGTACTTTTTTTGGCAATTCTGAAGCCCCAAATGGGAGTTTGGCTCATCTACGTAGGCGCTATAAGCCGCTAAAAATTGAATTTTTAAACGCTTCGCGTTGCGGTAGTGACATTTTGGACCATTTTTTTACACTCAATAACGGCCACGCAAAAAATTGTTTTTTGTCAAGTCACCCATATATACGTTCCGTAGTACGCGTATTGTCGCGCGTCAATAGCTTTAAAACATGGAAATTTACCGTATCCGACGAAATTAAAAATTAGCCACGCGTGTACATATACATATATGTATTATCTCAGCGGAGGGGAAATCAAGTGTTTTGTGATTATTTGTACAGTCAGAATAACACCGGGCATGATTACAAAATGAATGAGCCGTAAAAAACAAGTTAAGGTTATTGGTCCGAATTAAATAACGAGATGAATACGCACACATATATATATATATATATGTAAAGAGAGACAAGGACATCGTGAGCGAGACCCCGCTAGTGGTATACTTGTAATTTTATGTAGGTACACGGCAGTACATACACAATCTATACGGAATTACAACGATTATGTCAACAAAAAAAAACAAAAAAACAAAAAAAAACAAAAAAAACAAAAAAAAAACATAGAAATGCACCTACGTTGGGTACACATGGCAAAATACGTGAAAAATATATGTACTTCAATACACGAAGGCTAAATAAAATTTTCGAAATCACGTCTCGAGCTACAAAGCGAAACTTTTTGGCCGGCACTAATCGTGCAATCTCTTGAAAAGTTAATAATGTTAATAATACAGGCATATTTGTTTCAAAACGATTAAAAACGAATTATGGTAATAAAGAAAAAGTACACGAAAATTCTTGATTATATGATTCTAAGAAGCCCCAAATGAGCTCTAATTCTGGGACTTCTTATCACAGTGGAAGCCATTCCGCATGCATTTTTTTAAATTTTAACCGGCGAATCGATAATTTATTGCTACGAGAAACATTTTACATATATATTTCTAACGAAAAAAAAAAAGTTTGCATGAATCATCATGTTTGGACACCGAAGCCAAGCGCAAAATACACACTCATGTTTTCCAGGTAAGCAGTAAATACCACGAGAACTCTGGTTTTGAGAAAACAAAAATGGTATAATAATGAGTGACGATGGAAAAAGAAAAGAAAATTCAAGCGCGAAAGCGTTGGATGGTGTCGCACTTGTAGTCGTGAAGAGCCTGCTCGAAGGAAAAAACGAGGAGGGTAAAGACGAGGGTGATGAAAAAAGTGACGGCCTTGGTCCACTCGAGGACGAGTTTGGTGGCGGACATGGCCAAATGCCGTACGCTCGAGGTGGCGGTTAGAGTGACGTAGGGCGACCAATCGCCCTTGGACGCGAGTTCCCTCACGTAGCCGAAACAGTAGGCCAACACGTTGTAGAACATCAGGGTGTACAGGCAGTTGAGCTTCCGAGTCGGACCTGCCGGTAGGAGCAATCGATCGGCCAGCGCCATAAAGGCCAACTGCTCGGCAAGGGCCGAAAAGTTTCGCATCCGCAGGAGCTCCTCCTCCGCCCTCTCGAGCGGCTCGTACAACCTCCTCAGCCAACTACGCCCCAAATCTGCCAAACTCCCGAAAGCATCAATTAATACACGTGCGACCCTTAAAACTAAACTATATATATATGTATACATGTCTCAATTATTACAACGGGGGGAGGGGGCGGTCGTTATAAAATGCGTAATCATCTCGCGCGTCTTTCAATCATCGTCACCCGTTCACGGCCAAGAGCCGTCACGGGCCGAATTTACATATTAATTGTTTCACCGTGGACTGATCGACCGATGGGGGTTGTAAAATATTAAAAACTTCACAAATATATACATGTATAACGCGTACTCGTCACCGGCTGTTGTGGCCGATTACATCAAAAAGGCTGTCACGGGTAGTCGCGTTGGCGTGGCAACTCTCGTCTCTATCCCTCGCCGACGAGAGAGAGAGAGAGAGAGAGAGAGAGAGAGAGGGAGTCCATTACGTTCGTATACGTCGGTGTGTCCTCCTCCGTGCGATCGGCACGGAAAGGGAGATATAAATACGGGGCTCGACTCCTGCGACTCGTCCACTACGTCCGCGAGTACATCCGGTGGCTGTATACCCTGCATCTACGCGGCTCATATACCGATCACGCGCGCCGAGACCAGTGCCGGTGTATACTTATACGCACTTCAACTTGCGATCCGTAGGTATAACGACTAAGCTCTCTTTATCCCGTCTCACGGCGCAAAGTCAATATAATATATACGGTTGTGCATACACGTATAATACACGCCGATCGTTGGTCAACTTGGCTTTGCCGACACCGATTTCTCCACCATCAGGTAAATATATACGTACATATATACTGTAGGGTCTTTTTGGGTTTTTTTTTTTTTTTTTTTTTTCGTCCTGACCTTGTACATACATCTACGGAATAATAAATACATATACATGTGGTGTCACGCATTATGTATAGGATCTTGTTTTCGCAATCCATCTGTGCGTACCTTATTATATTATGGTACTGTCGAGCGAGAAGAAGATCGGTAAATCCAAAACACACCGATTTCACAACGAAACTCGTGTTTTCTTTTTTCTCGCGCAATTCAAAGTTAACTCCGTGTTTGTTTGTTTTTGAAAGCCTATATGCTCAACACATTTTTACACGTACGATAGATCGACAGCTCTCGAAATTAAGTATTGTCTTTTTCTCGAGCTATCATTCCATAGAGTTACTCGAACCGTGTACGGAATTGCCGGGAAAACAAAGCCGGTGCCATCTAATAAAAAAAAAAAAAAACAGTAATAATAATAGTAATGGTATGTAGAGATTGTTTCTCGCAGTTCCGAAAAACTGTCGGGGCAAACAGTCGGAGAGCACATACGAGCCACGCGGGTTTGTCGGAAACCATGTAAATACGAATTGACGCTATCAATTAGCGCGCACTGGACCACGCAAAGCCATACATTTATGTATGCAAAATACACCTGCACTTGCAAAGTATGTCCAAGGGGGAGGGGGGGGGGGCATTGTTGGACGCGTACCTTGGACCTCGGCGATGCTGCCGCGAACCGCTTCCATTCTCTCGTCTATCGCATTTCCAAGTCACAGAGCGTATACGTGTATATGTGTATACAAGAGAGAAAGAGTCAAACCAACACGACCATAGGTGTAATAGAGTGCGCCAGCCACGCTATTTCTAGAACTTTTGCTCAGCCAACGCGCTCGCGTACTCTCGGGTCAATTACAGGCTTCTTGTATCTTCGCCACCGCGCGCTACGACAGTACAAGTATCCGACAGCACTTTTGGACGCACGTATCCTCGGTATACTCGCGCCGTGCCCCTTCGAAATTTTATAGGTGTAATCAAAAAATTGTTTGAAAACAAACACGAGCGCGGTTGCGGGAAAGCGCGTGTCCCGCGACGCACTAAGTAGCCGCAGTTGCCGAGAGAGCGCATAGACCTGACGCTCGGAATCGACGGAATCGCGCCTGCAAAATTGCTATAAATAAAAAGCACACGGGCGCAAAATCGTCGTCGGATTTTTACCCACGTGTATATAGGTATAAGCTGTTTGTGCCCGTTGTTTGTTTGTTCGAGGGTTGGTTTTTTTTTTTTTTTTTTTCTCGATTTTTCTTGACTTTGATCAAAACAGCGGTGTTGGTCGAAATTTTTGTACAACTCGACCATAGTTTTTTCGTCAAATCAATACGACAATAAACGTCACCAGGAAAAAGTTGTCGCCCAAAGTTTGTGACAACAATAATACTTTTTTAAAAAATACCTACGTTATCCGGAGCCATTAGTGCGGCGTGTGATTTCTTTCTTTCTTTGTTTGTTTGGTTTTTATTTTTTTTAATTTGAATATGTGATCAACTATCGAGAATTCCGACTTCGTCATCGAAGAGCGAGTACCTATATATGTTGTATGCACCGAGGGACGCTATAACTTGACGTCATTTGGTCGTCGAGTGTACCATACCCGTGTATATAGATTCTCGGTAACTATAAACGATAAACTATACTATACGTATTAATTCTGATAGCCACTTGTGTGTATACTTAATGAGGTTTCGAAAACTTTATTTTACCGATAAGCTGTAGTTTCAAGAAATAGATTATAGTGTCCACCGTATTGTTTCTCAATTGTTTTGGCTAAATAGTCTTGTTTTCAAAGTTAATTATACATTTTTGGAAACAGCGCCGATTCCAGTTAGATTGACAGGACGATTCGAAGGATCGGTAAGCGCGTAGGGAGAGAGAAAAATCGGTATGGTCGGCGTTGGCTTATCGGCGCGCGCCCTCGGGGTGCGACAAACAAACATCGGAGAGGCACTCGTGCGTTACCAGAGTTTAACAATCGCGCGGTCGGGGGTACAGAGAGAGCGACGATCTTTTAACGCTCTCTTGTTCCGCGAATGCTAAGTATTTTCGGCGATCGGTTGGAGGAGAGTCTTGTGACGGGCGCTTCATTACGTATGCGACGAATATTTGACTTCACCATTGTATGTATTAGGTATATACACCCGGCACTACAACGATTCGCGGACAGGTGCATCAATTTTTTTTTTCATTTTCCAATCCACTCGATGGTAAATCAGCGAACTATTTAAAAATGCGGTACAAAAATTAACGTCCGCAAGGCCATTAGCCTGCGGAGCTAAAAAGCACAAGCTCACGTATCTATCTGTACATACATGTGTATGTATATGTAAGAAAATTTCCGATAAGTGAAAAACTCCCCCGGCGACTAGTACGACTTATCGCACGATTAGTGGTGTATGCGCGTGTATATATATATAGCGAGCAAAAATCGAAGATAAAAAAGAAAATAAATGAACAATTGTTGGGTAGCTACAAATTAATGTCCCTTTTTCAAATGGGGTCAATGTCTCGTTATCGCTGCTGATTCACATAATTGTTCCTGTATAGTATATAATATATTATATCGTCTTGCATTGATGCATTATTAAGTCGGCGTTGCCGCCGAAAGTTTCCGCGTGGAATTTCAGAGCTTGCCAGATATTGTGGCCAAGTGTATACGAGCGAGTCCACAACAAAATTTTCCGCATTCGTTCCTCATTTTTTAGTAATAATTATTTGGCTCGCAATGCCCTTTTTTTATTTTTCATGCAATTATTATAACTACGCGTATCATCTATGTGGAGATAATTTTTGCATGTAAATTGCGGAAAAACGGTGTCACCTCTGACTGAAATCCGCGTTGTCGAGATTTTTTTTTCCTCGTAGGGCGTGACATCGCGAGAAAAACGAGTCCCATTTCTAGGGTGTACCTAAAAAAAAGATTTTATTAAAAAACGGGGGTTGAATTCGGGATATTTTTAGTGGATTTACTCATATTAAGTACGTGTACTTCCCTGTACTCCCTCACGTGCGGCTGTTGTGCACATTGCAGTAACCGCAGAGACAGACAGAGAGAGAGAGAGAGAGAGAGAGAGAGAGATAAATCAGAGCTGAGCTGCCGACACGAGAATAAGCTTTCATTTCTGGTTTTCAGTGGTAAGGAGATCAGAGCAAACAGCGCAAAGATGCCAGTCTCCAGGAACACGTGCTGCTTAACCCTCGTTGTACTCCTCGTCCTCTTGCTTCGTGACGCGCTCACACTGTGAGTATACATCATATTTTTATTTTTTTTATTTTTTCAATTTTCATACTTTTTTCGCTTAGCACATAGCAAAGTACCGATTTATCGGTATCTCCCTTTATACTTACCGATTTATCGTCTAATGGTCTTAAAAATTTGGGCAGCTCGATTGGACGTCCTTACCCTACCATAATCGAACGCTCCGAGCAGAGGTCAGAGTGCGAGAGCTGCGCTGGCGAGTGCGACAAGTGCAAGTACGGCCACGCGTTTTCGAGATTCTGTGGCGTAGAAGAGTGCCTCAAGGTAAATACATACTTATACCTTGTACATATTTTGTAGTTTTTTCAAAATACTTGGGCATATTTGTTTCAATTTAAAAAAAAAAAACAATTTTTTTTGTTTTTGATTTACACGTACACATGAATCGCGTTGATGAAAAAAAAAAAAAAAAAACGTTTTAAATTTCAATTGGTTGCATGTCCATATTATTTAACAGTAGTAATAGTAATTGTTGTTGTTGTTGTTCATGTTGTTGATGTAATTGTTTTGACGGACTTTTATCTTGGATATGAATGCGGATGAAGGCAGATCTTCCCGGAAAATTTTCACTCTCGACAATAATACAATTAAATTACGAAGAATGTACACGTAGCTATACTTATCTGTTTGTTCGGGATAAAATTGTTTGGTGCAAAAAAAAAAAAAAAAAAAAATTTACGGACACGATCGCTTTGTAAAAGTATATAAACATTCTTGCGATTTCACCTTAAAATTGGGGGAGGGGCTTGAAGAAATTTTCTAACGTTGACGCAAGGTATAGTCCTAATAATTTTTTCGCGATGTGAGTTCCGAAACAACATCGGTATCACATGATTGGTGTATGATTGCACGCAATCGACGGAAAAATTGTTAAAAAAAAAAAAATCGATATAAATTCACAAAGAATCAGCAACAACAGTTATACTTCTATTGCACACTTGTGCCGATAAATGCAACAGTCGTGCCTTATGTAATACATGACAAAGCGAATAAGTACTTATATATGTATATGTACGTGGCAAAATGGCTTTGAACTCGAACGACGATTAATCATAAAAACCAACTTAATTACAGGGTCCCGGCGAATCGTGCGGTGGCATGCGCAACAAGTACGGCGAATGCGGTGACGGAATGTATTGCCGGTGCAACAAGTGCAACGGCTGCAGCAGCGACACCCTCGAGTGCCACTCGGTCGTCTGTCCGATCTACGAGACAAGGTCGGGCCATCCCGTCGCACATACCAACAGCCTCATGTTGCTCGACAAATAATGCGACGCGCACATACGATAGGTGTTTTCTTTTTCCTTTTTTTTTTTTTTTTTTTTTTTTTTTTTTTTTTTTTTTTTCCTCTCAAAGGAATAGAAAAATCATCGCGCGTATGTAGGTCACTTGCGGGACTCTTGGGTTTTATTACCATGTGATTCTCCATTCCATGCGCGAGACGTTGCGTCTCACGCGCTCTAGGTTATCATTTTGTTATTTTGAACGACTATTGTGATAGGCCGGACTGCAGGGTTTTCATTTTTTTACTTTAATTTTCTATTGGCCATCTCGTTGGCGGGTATGTGTTGGCCATCAGTTTACGATAACATAATATCAATGATCTCCGAGAACTTGGCATTTATATGAATGATTTTTTTTAATTTTTTAATTTTTTTTTTTTTTTTTTTTTCTATTACATCATGGTGAATGAGTTTTAGGAAAAGTATATTTAGTTTAAGTATATATTTTTGTGCAGACAAAGGTTAGGCATTTTTACTGGCTGTGAAAAGGAAAACGGAGGAAAGAAAAAAAAAATAAAAATCATGTACATTATTATCATTTTCGAGCACTCGGCTGTAATTGTGAGGAAAAAATATAACGTCGTTGAGCAATGTATTATTTGTCCGATGTTTTTGTTTACTGGGACGAAAAACAGCGTCGCGTTGAGCCAGTGAGACATTTTTTCTCGTTGACAGTATTTTAATTATCTAGTCAATCAATGTGCATTTAATCAATCAAATATATCGCGTTTGATTAAACTAAATATTTTTCATTCGCTTATACTATACACATGATTCCCAAGATTTTTGTCTATCGAAGATGAGTTAGTCTGTATACTGTGTATTGTACAGTATACAAATATACGTATAAACTTACATTCTTCATTTAAGGACAAGAATATAGTGTAATAACCAATAATTATGGATTCCGAATTATACATATTTATATTTCTGAGTAGGAAATGATAGAAGATACAGCCAAGAAATATTAAAATAAATCAACTTAAAAAAACTGTCAAAATAATTTTTTTATTCTATATAATGTCAATAAAAATTGCATACACATACATGAGGTTTCTTTCAATTTATTTAAAGTAAATCATATCTCAACTCTAGTTTCGTCATAAAACTCACCGGATTTGCATTAGAGCCCCAATTATATTTTTGATTCGTGCAGAATAATTAATTGCGTTTATTTAAAAAAATACAATATATAGTTTGTTTAATTATATATAACTTGAGTATAACGTCTTGCAATAATAACGCAAATACTTTTGAAGACTCGTCACATATAATATTTTCATTTATCCGTTTCTTTGGTCCTTATTGAATTAGTTAAAAAAATATTCATATATACATAAAAAATATTGTTTTGCAACATGTTATCCAACAATCCTAACGAGTAACGTAAAACAATGCCTAAAAATCAGTGAATTGCCCAACGTACGAGTAAACTTTGTCAAATTGTACTCAATACTCGCATCTGTTTTTGTTTATTTGGATAAAAAGTCATATTATTAAACATTGTTGACCACGTAAATAATCTTTAATAATAAGCTACTGTTTACCGTGTGCTGTAAAATTTTTTTAACGAACGTGGACTTGAAAAAATTATCGTATGATTCGTCACTACACTATGTATAATCTTAAAAAAAAAAAAAATCCACATAAACATGAAATATATACGTATGTACAAGTCGGTGTACATTAAAGCGCGGTGCATAAAACATGATCGCTATAATACTAATTACATAATCATTTATACTGTGATACAATCGTGCACATAATATGTAAGTGATACAAATGTATACAAAATCAAAAAAGAGAGGAGAAGCAAATTACCTGAACAATAAAAAGCATGACTACAAATGAATACGAGCGATGTTTAACACATCGTTGCAAGCACATGCACGAAAAATGCTCTTAAAAATCGGTTGATATCTTTCCCGATCGTCTTAATATCCCTCGACATGATGAATTCCAAAATTATACGTAGTATCGCGCATCGCTGAAAAACTTTCAAGTTCACGGCGCATCACCGGCACGCGCGACGCATACACCCATTGTGGAAATGAAGCGCGTTACTTATTGTCGTTGCCGCACCGGCAAATCAAGCCCGTGCCAACGGTGCGATGACGTCTTCCCGTGTATCGGCTCACTGTCCATTCTGCTTGAGGAGCTTTCGCGTCCTGAATCCACGGAAACCCGCCTGGATCCTGGTTGCCGCGACCTGTTCCACTTGCTGGCGCTTCCGCACGAGAAAGCCCCGCACGCCCGCCTGGATCTTGGTCGCCGATTTCTCCTCCAACGCCCTCCCCGGCTGCTCCTCCTGAAAATCATCATCGTTACAAAACAAACCCTATACGTATATATATATATATATATGTTATACATCGTACGAACACACAGCTCGCGCATTGTTTTTTCATTGTTTCGTGCACGCGTCGACAGCGAGAAGGGGGGGGGGACTATTTTTAAGCTTCCGCGCGCGCGTGTCCGACCTGTTGGGGAGAAAAAGATGATGAGCTGCAAAAAAAAAAAAAAAAAAAGAAAAAAAGGAAGAATTTCTGGCTTATGTAGATCAGCCCTGTGTTCATCACCCCCGGCTGTATACATGAGCCGTCGAATATCGTTATTTTTTTTTTTTTATCTTCCCCCGAGCGCGTAAGGATGACTGGATCTCCATTTTTAGAAACGGAGGGAGAAGAGATGCTCGTATATTATTTTTGACGCGCAATTTTTCTCTCATCCGACGCGGAGTGTCCGTGTTTTATTATATATATATAAAAAAAAAAAAAAAAAATGAAGTATAGTTGATCCTATATTATGTGTACCATCGTGTCGTCGAGGGCGTCAGCGCCGATCTCCTTGGCCTTGCGTTCCTCCTGGAGCTGCTTGCGCACGCGGTAGCCCCGAAAACCCGCTTGGATCTTAGCCGCGGCCTTGTCGACCGGCAACTGTTGTTGCTGCTCCACAGCCGCCGCCGTTAGCTTTTCCTTCGACATTTAACTCTCGAGGAATCTACGCGCGCACCACTGTACAATCGAGTAAAACCAACACACACACACACACACACATATATATATAAACACACGTACACTTTGTCCTATAGTCCTCGGAGGGGTGCCGTTAATTTATATCGAGGAGGACAAGAAAAGCTGGAGCTGATGTGCCGATCGAAAAAAAAAAACCAACTGACCGATCGGCCGATCGCAACTCGCTCGATCATCCGTCACTAGATTTAAAATTCCTTTCTTCTCCACCCCCTCAATAACCGCTGGTATTTATGGACGGATTGTTTTATTTATTTTTTTTTTTTTCAATCTCTCGTCCCAACAGGGAGGAAAAGCGCGCTAATGCCAAAACACTCGATGGATCGACAAAGAGGCACGCCAACGCGCTCTCGGAGCAGTTTTAACCCCCTCGCGCGAGCTCTCTCGATCCGCGCGATTGAATGAGCCGCTCGTTATTCGTATATACGTTCATATAACGACTCCCCTCCCTCCCTCTATCACCGATGTACAGCCCTACTAGGAAGATAATCTAAGCCCGCCACCATCCATATACCTACACGCACCACATCGCGCATCGGCCAGTGTGTTGAACAGATCGGCTTCCCCACCCTCGCCTTTTCCATCCCGCCACCGAGCCTATTAATATCTCTCTTACGCGCGTGTGTTGCTTGATTTTATACACATTACACCTTCAACCATCAACCTCTCTCTATATATGTATACATATATATATACGTGTGTGTGTGTGCATGGAGCTAGTTGCGCGTCACGCGCGAGCACAAGGGGGGAGACCCGTAGGTATAACATCATGCAGAGAGCAACCACGTCACCGAGAGCACATACACATATATAGGTCTCTCTCTCTGTCCGATGATGCCAAACATCAGCCGCGCAACTTCCGCCCCGGCGTTTTAGCTAAATCCATCCGACCGAAATTTTGCACCATCAGCTATATCCCAGCGGCTCTTACTCCAACTTGAATGTATACGTATACTTATACCCACTCTATACTCTCCCACATCGTCGTATTTTCCCTCTCTGACGTTTTGCAACTTTAGCCATTCACACCTTTGCGACGATATACATAATGATGTACAACGTGTCTATATACCAAAACTCTTTTATCTCGATCTCTACTTAATTGCCGAGCTTTGCTAAGTATATAAATTGCAATTACGTGAATAGCGTACACAGTACAGGTACAGAGCGACATAATACTATGTACATATAAACGCCGATCTGTGTGTCCATGTACCTAATATAGCCGTCGACTCCTCTGTTATTTACGTAAAGGTGCCATTTATGGCCGATCCCCCAAATACCGATCTATGCGTATATATATATATGTGTACGTCTCTCCGATCGTGAATGTTTGAGTTGTCGATCAACGCATCGGCTATACGAGAACGTAGGAGGAAAAACAGGTCGGGATAAAAGTGCCGTGGCACTTTTTTCGGTCACAATAAGTATATATACATGTACACATTATATTTACACCAGCTTCTTTTCGTGTGAGACGTAGATTATTCTTGTGCACGAGAGAGTTGAAATGTATGGAAAAATCGGTTATCCAATATCTGCGACAAACGCGCTCGGTTACGTTTGAGGACAATTATACGCTTAATTAAAACCAAAGAGTGTAGAGTACCATCTCTTGAGCCATTTATATACTTGACAATTGCCAGTGTTGTTCTCCATCATGATGAGCAATTAAAGCTAACGGGTGAAGAAATAAAAGACGATATACGCATAAAGTGATTTTTTTTTTTCTTTCTTGTTTCTACATCCTTCTCCTTTTATTTCTTTATTTTTGTCAGAGAATAAAACTGTTTTTCTCCTCGTCATCGTCACATTTGATTGTATTGCATGTTGTATGTCATTTACAGTACATATCGTGTATACATATACTGATTCGCATATATATATTTATATTTTTGTGGTAAAATATTGTTTATATACATTTAAAAGTTAATTCATATATGTACTACGTAGGTGGGGTTCAGAATCTTAAAACTGATCTACCGATAGAGTCTAATAATTAGAGATACAGCTCGTGTGGGATGGTGGTATTTAAAACTTGGCTAAAATAACTGTATATATGTAAAAGAAGCTTTTAGGATTAATTTTAAAGCCAACAATCTAATATAACGTAAAATATTTTCTTGTTCATATATCGTATACGTAAGTAGATTTGTATATATATTGACTAGAGATTGTATGTAAATATTATAGGGAAGCAACGTTCATTGGAGCATAAAAGCTTCTATCGTGTACAGTACAGTTACTATAGGAACAAAAATCACAGCATGTCTCTATAATGTAACGTGTGAGAAAAAGAAAAAAAAAATCCAATCGTGAGCACATTAATAACTAATTCCGTGATGATATATGACGATTTTTTGATTTCTACGCATTAAAATCGTATAAATAAAGTTACACCGCGTACTTTGATGTAGCGTAACGGAGCATCTATAGAATGCACGCGAGCGCTCGCTAATAAGCGCGGCTTATACATATATATATGTACGCGGGTACAAGAATGTTGACGAGTCTTCGATTTCGGGAGTGCTTTTTCGGTCCCTCTCGACGTTGCACGCGCTCATCAATCTTTCGGCTAAATTTAGAAGAGAAGAAAATATTAAACACACCACGGAGATGATAAATATATATACATATATCGAGGCTCGATTCAACGATGCAACTTGATAAAAAAATCGTGGTATGTTGTTGCCGTAAGTGCGTAAGACGTGATGGAAAAACGTCTAACTTTCATCGGTTGTTTTCTCGCTCGCTTGCCGTAGCTCCGATTGTTCCTCGGTCTCCCTCGTTGACGTGGCTTTGCCTCCACTTTTAGAATCATCCCGACCGACTTGCGTCACCGCTCCTTCCGTCGATCCATCACCGAACGGCCGAGCATCAGAGGCAGCTTTCGAGCTTTTGACCTCCTCCTCCTCTTTTTTGGCGACGCTTCTCAACATACCCTCACACTCGTTGATGTTGTTTTTGGGAGTATGCGAAGAATCCACCTTGCGCCGCTCGTCGGACAACAGGTCGTCGCTCGACTCTGCTGCCTCGCTAGCCACGGGGGTCTCGTCGCTACGCCCCGAATTTGACGACTCGCCCGTGGCTTTGAGCCCCTCCTCGTCGAGACTCGTTATTTCCTCGATGACGGCGCCCTTGGGGCTGCTCGGGCCGGCGGAGGCCTCGTTGAACACGTCCTCGACGCTGGTTATAAAGTTCAAGTAGCTGCTCTGCAACATCATGGTCTGAGCGTCCCCGGGGAGGAGCACCACGTCGACAAACGGCCTGGCCGGGGCGACCATGGGCCCGAGTAGAATTTTGCTCAGCAGCTGCTCGACGCTCGGTTTGGGGCCCAACGGCTCCTGGGAATCGGTATCGGAGCTGGTTGCCCCCTCGGCGTCGTTGGCCCCGATCGCGGGAGCGACCTTGAGCCCGAGGTCGAAAATCGGCAGGGCGATGCAGTCGTGGAACTCCCCGGTGTGTTGGATGTTGCCCTCCGCGAAGGGTTTTTCCAGCGGGACTCCAGGTGTGGTCGCGCTGTCTTGCACCAGTGCGCTCTCGCGGGTGAGTCTCTGGCGGGACTTTTTCTGCAGGTCTGACACGGACTTGGTCAGGCCCACGACGGTCAGTAGGTCCAGTATCGACGCGTCCGACCGGCCGGATCTCGCCGAGTCGGTTTTCACCGTTGCTACGTCCTCGTCGAGTTGCTCGACCTGCAATTTGGCAAATGAAGAGCACGTATTTTTATGTAACTCATCATTCAACATTTAATTTTAATCACACGTATTGCCATTTATTTTCCTTTTTTTTTTTTTTTTTTTCATCATATATTTCCAATAATTACCGAGAAAAAATCTGAAATAGAAATATGTGCCTTTTCATATTATACATATTGACCTTCCCAACCAAAATAGGCCACTATGCGTATATAATAATAATACGTACGCACGCGTGACGTCATTCGACGCGTTGCACCGACAGAGGCAAATCTAAACTGAATGATGAACGAAAATGACTGCAATCAGTTTTTTCATACTTATACATGCATGTTTATATACGTGTGTGCACGTAAAGTTTGCACGGCCAACCGATAAATAATATTATTTAGATGCGCGCGAATCGTTGTTCATTCACTCTCCGAAGTTGATCAACGTTTTTTCTTGTTTTAATCGTTGTTTTCTATTTTTGGATTGGCATCTTGATCGGTATGCAATGTTTATCGAAATTCCACATACACCTATTGCACGCACGCACGTATACTAAAATAAAGTAATCAAACTTCATCTCGGAGTCTCTTAATTTTTGTGTTTTTCTTTTCAAGTAGGGTGTACCAGATTGCCGCGGAGCAACATATATATGTGTACAATGTGCGTCAAGCCATACAGTTACGGTGACTCGTGATATTAAGCAGGAAAAAAAAAAAAAAAAAACTCACCGTAGGCTCGCTCTCCTGAATAGACGGAACGCTATTCAGCGTGGAACTGCGAGCTTGAGTGCTACTAACTAGGCGACGGCGCGTCAGGAATCCACGAATACCTGAAAATTCAGTTAAATGTAATCAACACAATATATAATATCGTCGAAGCCAACGAGACGCACCAGCTTGTATTTTCGTGACCGCTGATAAGAAAGAGCTGCTGCTCGAGGAAGAAGCGGCTAAATTTTCAGGCGTTCCATCATCGGAAGATTTGTCGTACGTGGCCTGCCTCTCGATCTTTCTCCTCCTCTCGTCACCTCGGCTCTCTTCTCGCCCAACGTCGGTCTCTTCGCTCGGATTTTCCTGCGCACGATCGGCATCGTTTGTCTCAATCGACGGATCAATCGAGTCGAGCTGTTGTTGTTCCTCCGTACATTGACACGAGCCCGATGAGCTGCAGCGACGGCAAATGCGATGATCCTCGGCCAATTGCTCGGTGTTCCGATCATTGGCATCATCGATGACACCCTTCCCCTCGTCCTCATTGTTTTCGTTACCAGAGCCGCGGCTCGTCACCTCCTCCTCCTCCTCCTCCTCCACCCTCGGTTCCTCTGACTTGCTCGCTGGTGACTCCAAATTGGCCGATCTCTCGCTATCGTTGTTTTCCATCCGCAAAGTGATCTCCGTCGTTGTTTTTATCGTTTGCTCGTTCACGTTGACAACAGAGCTATTCGCGCCCTCGCGTTCTTGCGCTTTGGCGACAACAGCCTCGTTCATTGCGCTCGTCGCTGTTACTTTTTCGTCCGTCACCAACCGATTGCTGGTAGTCGTGACTGTTGCTCGCGATTCCTCGACGTAGTTCTTGGCCACCGTCGTTTCTCCAGCCTCCAGAGCCGAGTCCAACGATTGTTCCTCGTTCCCGACGCAGCTCTTTTCGTCCAAAGTCTCGCCGATCTTTTCGCTGTCCCGATCGCCGACCACTCGACTCTTCGCCACGGCAGAACCACCTCGGCCCGAGAGCTCCTCGGCGACGCTCGCGGACGAGCACTTTGTGCGCTCCGAGTCGACCAGTTCCCCCAGTGCGTTGTTGCAGCCGCTGTCCCTCCAATGGTCCGCCTCGAGCGAAGAGACGGTCAGATCCGGGAGCGAGTCCAAGTTCAACTCCGGGACGATCGGCAGGCTCAGTTGGTCGAATACCGCGCTTGACCGATCCGAGTCCCCCATCGACTCCGCGGGTTGCACGTACTCGACCTCGTTGCCCCCGTTCCCTAAGATCTCCTCCAGAGAGCTCGTCACGACCTTGAGCACTTCCTCGTCCTCCGAATCTGGGGCGGTTTCCTCCCGTATCAAGCCCAAGTCTTGCCGAGCCCGCTCCGCGTTCCCATCGACCCCCGAACTCTCGTGCATCGGCAGCTCCGTCATTGGTTGCGGTGACGATGATGATACGAGGGTCGCGTACACCCGCTCGTCTTCTTCGAGCTGCATCTGCGACAAGGACGTCTCCGAACCCGGGCTCGGGGCCCTGTCGGGTATTATCACCGTGGTCACGTTGTCCGGGATCTCGTACGGCGAGCCCTCCGTCAGTATGTACGAATGCGGGGACAAGACCAGCCTAGCATCCTCGCTCTTCCCACGTCCCTCTACCTCCTCCAGCTTGCTTCTCTCGACTTTGGGAACTGGAATCCCCCGGTTTTCATCGTCAGCGTTGCCACCTTCCACCCCCGCATCCTTATTACCCCCCGGTTCTTCAACTTCCCGGGGTGCGCCGATCCTCGTGGCCGTGGCGCCCACCTCCTCGTTTTTCGCGTCGATGATGGTCTCGATCCTTCGCCCCGCGTCCTCCAGCTCCTCCAGTTTCCGCCTGATCCCGTCCCCGCCAGTTGCCACCGCCGCCGCTTGACCATCCAATATCCGCTCTATCCGCTTCTCGGACTCTTGGATCTCCAAGAGCTTGTCCTGCATGCCCGAGCCAGCTCTGCAGTCCTCCTGCAACAAGACGCCCTCGATGCGCTTCTGGGCGTCCTGGATCTCCAACAACTTGGCCTTCAACGTCTCGGGTGGCTCGAGCGAGTCCGGCCTCTGCTCGTCGTCGTGGTCCACCAGCGGGTCTGGCGTCACGTTCAAGCTGTCGTGGAACACCTCCTCCTCCTCCTCCTCTGCCCCGTTGAGCTTGGCCGAGAGGTGGTTCTTGGGCCCAATGTCCGAGTTGAGGGAGTCCGGGGTCACAGGGGAGCTCTGGGGGGGCGAGAGGGCCGGGAGAACGAGCTCGTCTGCCTTGGTCTTGGCCGACTTGGCCGACTCTGGCGAGATGGGCGGCAACACGAGGCCGTCCGAGGCACCGCGGGCCGACACGCTTCGCGAGGACGACGACGACGACGAGGACGAAGACTTGGCGGAGGGTGGCTTCACCGCGGGCAAGGAGATCTTCGGCTCGGGGTCACCTTCGACCAGTAGCGGCTTGGTGGGCGTGTTCCTGCTCGATTGGCGCGAGAGCGGGGCGGACGACGAGGCCCGCGGGTGGCCCTCGGGGGACGGGCGCTGTTTCGCAGTGGCCCTGGCAAAGTCTGACTTGAGCGCCTCGACCTTTTCCTTGATGATCGCCGAGGTCTCGTTTATGACTTCCTGGACCTTTTCGACGTAGCTCGGCGACTGGAGCTCCTCGAGGCTCGACATCCCGGCCAAACCCTGGACGGCTTGGTTTCTCGCGCGATCCATGCCCGAGGGCCGACTGCTGGCCGATGGAAGTTTGATCGGATGAGCTGCTGGTAGTGACGACCGAGAGGACGACGAGGAGGAGGAGGAGGAGGAGGAGGAGGACGGTGAATTCCCGATGACAATGTCGGTCCTTTTTTTGCTTATACTGACGCTCTCGGTCGAGCGCGAGGACGACGAGCGCCTGCCCTGGCGCTCACTACGGACGATCTCGAGGCTCCTCTTGGTCGTGCTCTCCTCGGTGCTCATCGTCCTTCTCGTCGTGGTCGTCGTCGTCATTGTCGTCCTCTCGGTCGTCCTCCTTTTGCCATCCGTACCACTGCCACTGGACACGTGCACCGGGCGCTTCTCGTCGACCGTTGTCTTGTTGCTCCTCCGGTGCTTCTTCAGCTCCGTCTTTATGTCCTTAGTCAGGGGAATCTGCGACATGATCTTCGGTGGTGACGACGGTGACGACTCCTCGGAGCCTCGGAGTTTTTGGCAGCCAACGTTGGTCTCCAAACTCGCCGATCTTTGCCTGCCGGTGGTCTTTTTGCTCCTCGGCAAACCGGACATGATCGAGTCGGACCGGTTGGCGAGCTCGCGCACTTGCTCGGTGCTGATCTTCTGGCCCGTGTCCCCGAAGATGCTCCGGTGGCGCTCCAGCACCTTTGCCGTCTCGTTGAGGGACCAGCCGCTCGTCGGGCATTGCTGCCGGTGTCTCGCTGCTTCGGCGCAAGAGTGACGGTGCCGGCGCGGGCCAACCGGGCGTTGTTCCCTGATCGCCTGGTCGATGTCCCGCAGGACCCGTTGGCTGTTGTTCTTCGTCGTCCGTTGTTTGTCGTTGCCGGTGTCGCAGTTGACGTCGTACTGTTCGCGGAGCCGAAGGAGCTTCTCGAAGTGGTGAGCCGCGAAGGAGTAGATGTTCTCGGGCCTGTGGCGAATGACCTCCCTCGTCAGGCCCTCCACCGCCGCGGCCAGTCCTTGCGGGACCTTTGGGCTCAGGAACAGGTGCTCGCTGAGCTTCGACTCCCCGAGCATACTTTTGCTGACTGTTTGCGTTATTGCACCTTCTTCTTTTCCGGCTCCTGCTACTCTCTGTAAATCGTGGGACACAAATTTTACTGACAAATAAAAATAATCTACTTGCTGGACGCGACGATCATCTATATACTGTAAAAAATGCGATATGAGAATGTTATCATTATTATTATTTCGTTTTGCCAAAGAAAAATAACGTTTTGAAAAAAAAGTGTTCGATTTCGACAAAATTGGCGTATGAGAATTGAAAATTATAAATAATCGAGGCACACTCTTTTCCTTCTTTCTCAATCATGTGTACGTATAATACATCGAATGCAGTACAATTATCCTTGGTCTGCACCCTATACATATGCATATACACTTTTCCGCATGATGGATATTAAGTACTTGACGAATTAGGGCCACGATGATATATATTATTACGTATATACTTGTACGTACTTATGTGTCCACTCGAGTTTTATTTTCATCATCTTAACAAACGATGTAAAAATTAGGTCCTGTGCGTCAATAATGAAAATATCATTGAATTAAACGAGTATACCCTCATTTCATTGAAATATGTACTTCAAAAGCGTTAAACACGTCAACTCTCGATCGAAATGCACATTACACTTATTTTTGGAGGAAAGTAAAATTAATTGCAATATCAGATGTAGGTGTTATTTGAAATTTGAGTGATTAAAAAAAGAAAAAAATCGACAATTTACGTACTAATCTTACATCTGAGGAGTTTTTTCGCTCGGCGCACTGGCAGAACTTCGCGTTCCGCCTACACTTGTAAGGTCGATCGATTTTTAGTTTCTACGGTCGCTTGACGACGGCAGCGTAAACGACGGCATCACAAATCAAATACCCACAGTTGTTGCACGGCACGTGCGTATATTTGTCAAGTGATGTCTATACTTACTGCGCTTGTGTACGTATACAACACTGATACGAGATACGAGTCGAAACGACGGGCATTTTAACATGTTCCTGCTGATTTAAAATCGTTAACAATTGGGGTTGTATGAGCCAAGTACAAGGCCCATTATTTAATTGATACTTTTACAATGCAGATAATAGTGATAATGTAAAACGAGTACGATAACAATATACATTTATTTACACAAAATATAAAAATATAAATATTTTGCTCAACAAGGTGACAACATGTTCGTTATTTCTTCATCTTTGGCGAATTGTAGAAGATACTCCTTTTCCAAGGGATGCAACACTTTTCCAGGTATCACAAGACAGTGCAGTGGTGAACCAAGATCTTCTATGCTCATTTTTGAAAGGGTACATGTAACAATTTTTTGACTATCTGATCCAACTCTTGCCAGTCCCACAGCAAGACTCGAAGTTGTCAGACCTGTTTAAAAAAAAAAAAAAAAAAAAAATGAATAAAGACCTCACGAAAAATTGAAAATCAAAAGATTAATTGCATTAAAAAAAATTTGTAATACTTACCCAAGTTTGTTTCATTCTTATTTTTTATAATCCGTAAGAGTATGTTTGATGCTTCTGCTACTGACATAAACTTGGGTGGCATGTATTCTTTTTTTTTCTTCAAAATGCTTTCTGGAGTGGGTTCTTTCACTTTGATATCCAACAGGCAAAGAGTATGCAGGCCTCTTTGATAATTTTCTAGGATTTTATCATAAAAGCTGTCTGGTTGCCAAGTGTCTGTCCAAAAAGGTATGGAAACTACCTCTCCGTAGGAGTACAATTGTAAACCACAACAGCCAACAGCGTTTATTATGGAAGCATTGTGCACCACTTGAACTTTAATGTTCTTTTCTTGAGCTCTCAAGACTAAGTCTGAGTGAGTTGTGGCGCCAAATGGATCACCAACAACTAAAAAAGCCACATCATTTTCATCTGCATCTTCTAAAATCTCATCTGCAGCACTCTCGACCAATTCTCGATCTGCCAAGAGTAATTCTCGACCATAAAACTCTTCCTGTCAAAGAATAACAGCTTACTTGGACTTGCAGAATAAAAACTAAGTGGCTAACGTAAATTATTGTTTGTCATGATTTCTGTAAAATAATTAAATAAAACAACTTACGAGTATTTCTTTCTCAACACCTAAAATTGAAGTATACATTTCTAAATACACTCGACTGCATTTTTTTACCATTTCCAAACCCTTGACCGTTATATCTTTAACATCACCCAATCCTAAACCGATCAAATAAAGCATATTTTACCTTTCAAATTTAAGAAATTACAAATAACGAGTTTAAATACTTGTTGATAAAAGGTACACCTGTATGATTCGTTCAGCCGACTGTGGCACACTCTCTACTATGAGTACGTTCTGGTCGCAAAAACCGTCATGAATAGGTATGTTCGGAGACTGAGCCCTGAGGTTGGGGCAGCCACTGGGCCGGTGCATGGTTCGAGCGCGTCATAGCTTCCGAACGGTCAACTTAGCCCGTACTTAGTCGTTGCAACTTTTGCAAGATAAACCAACGTTTTGATTTGCCGTAAAAAATGACTTTTAATACTTAAAAGGAAAACCTAGTACAAGTTCAAATAATAAAATAACACTTTGTTTTCATTTTATTTTATTGCAGTATTTATATCAACTTAAGTATATCTACACAAATACCTTGTTTATAGAGACAAAATTGTAACGTTTCTTACAAACTTAAAATAGTCCTGTCATTCAAGTATAGGTTATCGATAATTTATGTAATTTGAAACACACTTTAACAAAATTAAGTTTCTTGGAGCTTCACTTTTTACATGGTTACCGGACTAGCGCATAACAAGTCAAACGTTATATGGAGAATTAAATTAAAATTTTTAACAGCATTCCTTTTATTGGTTATTATCAACTTGAATTTTGAATCATTAATCTTGCAACAATTCATTCTTACGCACCAGTTTTATGATGGGTTAAAAATTAAATGTATTTAAACTTAAAAATAAAACTTAATAGGACAAATTATGTTTGCAGAAGAAGCTGTCATTTTTAATGTTCCTCTTAAGTCAAAAATCTTAAACATTAATTTAATTTAGCAGTAGAAAACACCGTAAATAGTTATTTATATTTACACTGTAAACGTAGTTCTTAAACAATCAGTAACATATAGTTCTGGTTACGAGTTTTTCATGCGCGACTTCATTTGCAGCTCGAATCGTCTATTCATGCGCACACCTTTCACAGTTGTCCTTGTCTTTTCTCTTCTTTTGTCACTGAAATTGTTTTTTTAATAGGTAAAACGTGGATTCATGGATTATATTATTGCAATGTTTTTTCAATGTTTACATACCTGGACTCCACATTTCCTTTAGCTTTTTTATTAATTATATCAATAGCCCCACTCTTGCGGACTGGCCATCCAAATCTGTTATGAGTACCATTGGATGGATCTACTACATCTGCCTTGCTTAGCCTTCTTGAGAGAGGCACTAAAGGACAATTTTTTTTTTTTTAAGCGGTCGTTTACGGAAGTACATAACTAAAAATTAAAAAAATGAAATTTTACCTTTTTTGGTACTAGAAGTTGGAGCATTTAAAGTCATATGGCGTTCCTCGACACGTTTCTTCATATCAACTAAAGATTCCATCTTAGCAAAGGTTTTTTTATGAATATCACCAAAGTTAGGAATCTTTCTAGCAGGCGTTTTTGTTTCTGTAACTACATTGTTAACATTATTAAACGTTACTATCAGCAATGGTACTTACAATTACATAAATGCCTAATACAACACCTGTTTTTTTTTCCAGTCTGACGAATGGTTTTGATTTACTAAGATGTGCTGAAGCAGGTAGGGACTTTTTATTAGATTTCAATGTTGAATTACCAGATGCAGAATCTACTAATTTTTTGTTTAAAGGAGTATTTGCTGGATTTTTGTTTAATGGAGTGTTTCCCGGATTTTTGTTTAATGGAGTGTTCCCTGGAGTTTTGTTTGATGAAGTATTTTCTATATTCTTCAATCGTCTTATGATCACTTGACTTGTTCTATTTTTACCATCTTCCTTATTAGCAGGTGACTGTTTAATAAGAGACGTTCTATGCGCCAATAGCGATGTCTTATTTTTTCGGATCGCATGTCCAGGTGTCCCTACTCTACTAATACCTAAAGAGCTTCCTCTTGTTTTTGGCACAGGAGAAGCAAATTGTACTTTGCAACTTCTTTTCATTACACGTCCTTGAACTATACTTTTATCAGCTTCAACAGCTTTTTTCTTATCGATCTTATTTTGAAATTTCGGAGTTTTTGGATTTTCTACTTCATACGTGTTATTTTTGTTAGTTTCATCCTTAGACAGGGAAATCGAGCTACTTTTGTTTACAATCGTACCATTTTTACTGTTTTTTGGGGAGCCTTTTGATCGCCTTTTAGCCTCACTATTAATCACGGCATTTGAATTATTTCCTCCAAAACTTATTTCGTTCCCTGAATCATCAGTACCATAAACATCACTCAAATGTACCAAAGAACTTTCATCCATAGAAGGCTCAGATTCATCATCTAGCAATTTATCACCTACTTTTGAATTAGTCCGATTACTTAACTTCTTAGTAATTTTAGACTTCACAGTTGATGATATAACCGATTTTTTTGGCTTAACTTTTTCTCTTGGAGTTGAAGAAGTTAACGGTTTCATTTGGGAAAGCCTCTTACCAAATGCAACAGGTGTGTAAACAATTGGCTTGCTAGATTTTCTGGAAGCAGTACCAAAAGGCTTTGGAACAGAAGTTCGAATTTTAGTAATGAGTGATGGCCTTTTTGATTTTGGGGATTTAGAATTACATTCTGAAGTAGAAAGTTTATTCAACATCACTTTTGGACTCATTGAGGCATCTAATGGTACATTTATTTGGTCTATAGATTGTTTAATTGGTTTTTTTTCGGGAGATTTTTCTTTTAAAGGTGAGATTTTTTTTTGTTTCTGAGTTATTGATGACTTTATAGATAAAGCTATTTTCGGTGTTTTTCCAGGAGTAAAAGATGAAACGAATTTTGGTGATTTTTTAGATTTCAAAGATGTACTAAGCAATTTGGACTGTCCTAATGATGATGAATATGACCGATGCGGTTTTGGCGTTATTTTTCGTTCCATCTGGGATAACACTACCTTTGGTGATTTTTTTGCACCAACCAAAGATGCACGCGAAGTCTTAACTGGTGATTGTTTTGACGAGTCTCGAGATTTATTTTTTAATGTATCTTTTTTTGGTGATGCCTTGGTAGATTCTTGTAATGCAGATTGATGAGTTTTTTCCAATTTGAATGATGAATCATTTAAAAGAGAGGTCTTTAGCCCGAGCGAATTAGATAGATTTACTTTTAACGATTTCTCCATTACCAAAGAAGTTCTAGAAGATGGCGATTTTTTTACCAGCACGGGAGTCTTTGGTTTTGGACTTTTTACTTTACTTTTCAAGGATTTTGACAACCCTGACTTTGTTTTCAAAGGAGAGTTAGTTTTTTTCCCGGTAGACAAGACTTTGAGTGTAGAACTATTGTTGCTCTTGTCAATAGATTTATCAGCACCAGAAAAACTAGTTTGCTGCAATAACGAATCATTATTAGACTGTTCTGAAGAAGGTAAGGAGTCCACGGATAACTTTCTCGGCACTTTAAAAGACCTGAGAGTGGTTTTGGAATGAGTTTTCGGTGATCCCAAATTACTTGGTGACTTTTTAGGAGTCTTGGTTGAGCGATGCGGAATAGGGGGTGCAACAACCGGGCTACTGCTTTCAGGGGTAATATTACCAGAATCTTTGTTATTTGGTGCTGAAGATTTCTTGGCAACAGACTTATTTATAGACTTTGATTCGTTTTTTGCATTGAAACCTTCATCCTCGCTAAAGATAGAACTTGCCTCTGATACCTGTTGCTTTGCAACTCTTGTCTTTCTTTTAGATTTAGTAGCTTTTGAAACACTTCTTGTAGAGCGAGTATCAATAGATTCATTCAAAGTCTGGTCTTTGTTTTCTTGTTTACGCTTCCTCGTGCTCCTTGTAACTTGAGAACTAGCAATAGAATTATTGGACTGTTCTACAGGGCCATCACTGTCTTCTTCAGAGTTTTTAGTATTTTGGCCTTTAAAAAAAAAAAAAAAAAATTTGAGTATTAATGAAAATGTTTTTAAAAGAGAAATAATAAATAATGGGAACTAAACTTACTTTTCCTCGTTTGACGAGTTTTCTTTGCTGATTTGGGAGCAGACCTCATGCTACTATCAACTTCACTGATGCTTTCCCTTATAGTACCTGAAAACATTCCATTTAAAATTAATTAAGTATCATCCTTTACCATGGATTAGCTATACGCGCGCGAGAGTGAGTAAAATATAAACGGGACGATAGATAACAATTGTACGAACGGCTGCAAGCCGGTATTTGGTTTAAGGCGCCAAAAGGTACAAGCATGAAAGCATACACACACTGACGCCATGATGACAAAAGATGTCCGACTTATACGTGGAACATGCCCAATGATTGGCGCACTACACCAGAGTGGAGCACGCGATAACGATAACAATTTAATACGAAACCCGCGATGCGACATCCGAAGAAAGAGAGAGAGTGTGAGCGGTTTTACCTCTTCTGGTTCTCCTCGGCGACATGGTGTAGGTTAAGGCACCTTGGCAGCAGCAAACTTCCAAAAGTCAGATGAACGGGCGAGCACTTAACAGCGAACAACCAAGCTTGCAGTAAAATTTACAAGTACTTACTTAGTAGAGTACACCGGAAAGAGTATCAGCGCGTCTGCAGAGAAAAAAAAAAAAAAAACAATATTTCACAATAATCCACTTAGCAAGTTAAAAGAGGCGCGTAGATCGGTTAAACTCTTTTGCACGCACAGGTTGCGCATTGCGAGTAGCCACTATTAGCACTAAATTCTTCTCTCTACTGGCCTTACTTACTGAATTTAACGATTGTCGGTTAGAAAATTTGCAGGAGAGAAATAAAGAAAAAGAGTAGACCGTGGCCGGTGCGACGAAACGAAGCTGGGATTGAAGTGTACAAGTGGCCAACAACAAGACAACAACTTCTTATACCTATATATATGATGTTGTTGTATATGCGCGCATGTGCCGGTGTACTATTTTCGCCCCTCCCACTCCGGTTGTCCGGTGTTAAATTCTCAAAAAAATTACGAAAACTGAACTTCAAAGAATCGTCCAAGTAGCGGCAATAACGAGGAATTGTAGCTGCACGTGGCACCCTTAAGATAAAATAATATAATAAACGAATAAGTAAACAAGTGGGAAAGGAAAGGTCCGCTCAACTCCCACCGCACCACGAACCACGATGGCACGATAAATGTGTGCGCAAACGCGCGCGTTGTCGACTTGGCCGAACTGAACAACTGAATCGAATTTGCTGAGTTGCACGATCCCTCGGCGAATGAGAACAGCCGGAGGTACTCGAGGTGTATTCTCAACAGAAGCGCTCCGACCAATCGGCTTTTCTTCCGCGCGTCTGCCGTCAGAGAGAGAATTCTCTCCCACTCAGTGACTATATATATTATAATCTTAATTGCATAACACAATTAAATATTGGACGTTAAAAATCTTGTTATTTTGTATGTAGACGTTACAACGTCGAAAATTTTATTGCTAACATGTCCACCCTGTATTAATTAATTATTGTGAGAATGAATTTTCTGAAAATGTGTATACTTAATAAATCAATAAACCGTGATTTATTAAAACAGTTGAACGTAATTATACAATGTTGCAATTAAATGGGGATAAAAAAAAATAAACGACAATGAAATAAAAATAAAATTTGAGTTTTAGGCAAGTCTAGCACGCTCGTTAACATCAATAAGCTAGATATTCTGCATTATCGGCCGAGTAGATTACGTAAAGTATGGCGGAGAGTTGATTCTGTTCTGCTTTCTGTTGGACGAACCTATCTGTTTATCAACTGGCTATATTTTTCCCAACGAAGACGAGGACAGTAATTTTTTATTCTTTTTCATATTCAAACCATAGCAGGTAAGCTTATGTTCTTATAAAAACATGTTTTACTGTCTGTTTATGCTTGGATATTGTACTTCTGTCACACGAGTCTGTTGACGAATGCTTTCATCACGCGATTACTTGTCTTTGTATTGATTTCTACATTTTTACACATTTTTCTCGAGGTAAAATAACTGCAGAGCAATAAGCTACGTCAAATTAAAATCGAGATTTCATAAAATTTAGTTCGTACTCTGTATGGTTGTACTACTTATAAGTATACACTAATAAATATCGTTAGTTTGATTGATTCAAGTCCGAGCAGACGAAAGTTTTGTACAAAATAAAACCATAAGGCTCAATGAAGGCTTAACTTCATTAAAATTACAAACATTTTTGTGATTTTTTGTAATCATTACCTTGTTTTTATTTCTGATTAAAAATTTTACTTACTAACGCCTATAGACATGCAATGAAATAATCTATTGCTTGTTTTCAGTAACAATGGCTGATGAAGTTTCAAGGCCAATGAGATTTCCCTACACTTATACAGCCAAAATCGCACAGTTCCCATATAAATTTTACTTCAAACATAGCTGGGGTTTCAAATACTGGGTAATAGCTTCAGTGTTATGTCTTCCCGTATTTTACAAATTACAGAAGATGTGTAAGTACCAAAATCGGATTGCACTTTCTAGAGTACTCACAGTCATGAGTTTGAATTTAACCTAACTTAATTTTATTTATTGCAGCATACTCTCCCGAAAACGTCAAGAATTGGGACGAAATTCACAGAAAAGAATTTTACGGTGGAGATCATCATTAGTTGCGTTGTGTTGAATACTAGTATGATTCAACTGTCAAGTTGAAATAATCTTAAATGAAATGTCATTATGAAATAAAATAATAAATCAGCTGTAATTGGCAAACATCAGAAAATAAATAAACGTTTGATTTTAAAGGTGTTTATTACCAAATTAATTGTATAAAACTTACATTCATTAAAAGTGATTTTCAATAGTGCTGTACAAGGTAATTCTTAGTGTCCAAATTTTATACTTTTAAAATTTGGGTAGGTCCAGCCCAAGTTTTATTTCAACATAGTTGGAAATAATTGAGTTAATAATGACAACATCATCATGACAAAACTAAGTACTTTTTTTGTATAAGTAAAACTTCAAAGATTTCTAATGTAAAGTTTAATTTGAATAAGGCTGAATTTATAAAATAACACTTTTGCGGTAAAATTTCAAGTTTCATTTTTGTTGCTTTAAATTTAATGTATACATAACGGCAATATTAAAAATGTCTTTAATTCGACAATTATAAGTAATGCCTTTATTCTATTTTAAAGTGTAAACATATATGGTTGAAGAAATAAATAATTTAAAATCAGATGGTTTACGTAACAATCTTACTAAAACATTAAGTATAGAAGAGATGATGAACTGGATTGTCGTGAATCAAATCACCCACCATTGTTCATGTTACTGTAAGGCTTGCTCAATGAGAGTTTGAGTTTTCAAAGAATAATACTGAACTCAATCGAGCCTTAAAATTCTTTAGCAAAACTATCATGAAATTTCTCAACGGCTCAGTTAGTTATCAATAATTATAATCTCTATCAGTCAAGCCCTTTCACTTAAACATTTAATGAGCTTAGATAATTTGTTTGAACTAAAATAAAAAATTCAATAGCAAGATTAACTTTATCGTGATATTAGCTTGTCTTGCAGGTGAATATGACCAACTTTGCCAACAAAATTTGATGCGCTAAAATCAATACTGACTTTAAGCAAAAATTTAATTAAATAAGAATATTGAAGGAGGCAAGTCGTATAAAATATTACATGCACAATACACAACTATAAACTTATTTTTTAGCTGTCATCCGAATTATCATCACTGTGTTCAACACCATTCTGATCGCCATTGCGTTGAATTTTTCTCATTCGACGGACTATATCTTCATCATAATCAAGCTGTAGTTCTTTACACCGTTTTTCAAAAAACTTCAGTAATCTCACACCAGCCCTGTAAACATAACTAATTAGATGAAGGTAAGAATATTCTTGTTATAAATTTGTTTTGAGTTCGGAAGCCAAAGATTATTAGTAGAGAAGGAACTTGTTAATTTTAACCTAGCAACTTATGTTATTTCATGTAATTTTTTTTTGTTCAATAGCTCACTTTACATTAATGGAAACGTAAAAGTAATTATCGTGTAAGTCTTCGTCTTCCAAAACCAGTTGTTAAAGAGACGTTAAATATCTCTGGCATCCGAATTTGTTTTTATTAATAAACGTTACTTACTTGTAAACAGCACTGTGATCCGTGTTATAAATATGACAATTGTCAAAAACTAATATGACATCGCTGTAAAAGGCTTGCAATGTTGTATAATCGTCGTTTTCAAGTTTTTTCTGAATAGTACCAAAATCCATAGGCTCGGAAATGTAATCATAATAATCGGGAACTTCGTTTTCTGTGACAGGTGATAAGAAAGGCCAAGAATCTCGATGCTTTCTGACCTCTTTCAAAAGTTCTAGCAATATTTTTTTGCAGTTCTTTATTGTGAGTTTTTCTTCTTCTCCATGTTCAGTTTCAGCAGCCCTTTTTGCTGATCCCCTCGTCGTCCTTGAAGGTTCAATCTCTTCGGAGGCACTGCTATCTGTAAATAAAAATTTTTTCAATAAAACAAATTTTTTTCAATTGAAAACTTTGAAGCATTTTTATTAGTGAATGCGTGATTGCTTTTAAAACTAAAAACATTATGGATGCTGTTGAAATAAAATGGTATTAAAAAAGCTATAAAAAAGAAAAAATGTTCCATGTACTCCTGCTAATAATAAGAAATTATAAAAACTGGATATAGCGAGGATGAAATGATAAATAAAGTACATTTATATGGATAAAAGCTGCAGGTTAATTAGGATAGGATGCTATACAGACCATCCCAGTCTTTAGATTCTTTAGAAAGAAGGCTCTTGGCGAAGCCGTAGATGCGAGAGCGTGCCGCTGCTGCGGAGGATCTTTTTGTCTCCCTATCCTTTTCACGGCCTTGCGTAACTATCAACATACCCAAATCTAGGCCTTACTTTTCCCCTTTTTTTTTTTTATACATATAATCCTAATACTTTTAACTATTTTAAAAAGTTTTACTAAACTTGAAATACATATAATTTTTTAAATCATAAACTAAAAAAGTGAATTTAGACAGTCTTATGAAAAATTTTATTATTGATATTTTATTATTAAAGATATTAATTATTGAAAAATGACTTGAAATAGCGTAACGAAAGTTTAAGTTTAATCTGAACTTAGNTTGTCACTACATTCGTCTTCATATTTACTTTTTAAATAAGAATACAGAGTGTCTGTGTCCTGAAGCTCTGGCATGTATGGAGTACCTTCTGGCAAGCATGAGCCATACCAAGGATCGGTATTTTCTACAAAAAGTCCTAAAAAAAAAATTTTATTATTGATATTTTATTATTAAAGATATTAATTATTGAAAAATGACTTGAAATAGCGTAACGAAAGTTTAAGTTTAATCTGAACTTAGAATTAAAAGTCAAATACATTACCTATTCTCGAACTATTCTTCTTTGTTTTGCAGTAATTACAAGTCCAACGACCTCGTGGAAGTCTTGATAAAGGTGGTTCATGACAGTCGATGTGGAAACATTTAGAACACGCATCACAAGTAATAAGCTTACCGTCACTATTACATTGCGAACAAAGTCGTATGGACCGTGACCTGATTTTAAAAAATTTAAAGATTGAACATCATCTTTAACGTCCCTATTTAATAATAAAAATGTAAAATGAGACCTACATTTCATCATCGCTTTCATCATCGGCATTTACATTTTTTTCTGACTGTACATCTTCGTCACTGTCTACAATTTTTCTTGCTCGAGTATGCCTCGTCTCTTTTGCTAAAGGTGCATCCTCTTCCACTTCATCCTCAAATTTCCGCCTTTTTCTCGTTTTTTCTTTAGGTTTGCTTTCTCGTGGTTTGCATGCTTGACAGAACCAATCCCCTTCAGGAACAGACTGAAATAAATATATAAAATTAAAATACATCAACAAAACGTATTTAAGTTAAATGCTACATTGTAATAGTTATTAAATAACTAACTATTAATTTTGGTTTCAGACAATATAAATGATGGCCCTTGTTGCATCCATCACAGAGTAACATATTTTCGGCATCTCGGCGCTTCCGGCAAATTCGGCATTGTGCGTTTGTTGCACTTCTACTCCAGGCAATGCAATTATCTAGAGTGTTCAAGTGGACAAAAAGTTGGGACCAGCTAGTAGAAGACAGAAGTGACTGCTCCCACCTGTCTCTAGCTTCTTCTGCAGACCACTTTTTATCCTTATCATTGTTGCCTAGAGGTTTTTTCAGGTACTTGGGTTCAATAGCATGAGTTACTTGCAAGATAGCACACGCCATTTGTCTAATTGCATTTTGTTGCGAGGTATCCGGAATTGGTTCACCTTTGTCTGGAGGACCCAGGTATTTTCCTGGGTCCCGGTAAACTTTAGTAGCAGAACTACCCGCATCAGAGTCAGGTGTTCCAGGCCTGCTATTTCTAGACTCAGTTTTAATTTTATCTAAGGCGCTATTTGTAATAGAATCTACAGGAGTGTCGTTTAAACCATAGACAAGTTTGTCACACTGCTTATCATATTTACGATTATTGATGGCGTTTCGCCATAAGTCTCTGTTTTTAATTTTCAAAGATCCTAAGCAGCCTATTTTTATTTTATCTTCTAAATCCAACACATAATCTCGCAAAGTTAGTTCCAAAATGTCATCTACAGGCATATCGGGTGGATAATTATTATTGTGAGTGTTTTCGGTTTTACTTTTCCTGGACGATTTTGATGTGTCTTTTGCTGTCTCAGTAAACTGTAAAATAAGCATATATGTATATTTTTTCGTACCATAGGCATAGGCCATAGGGTAACTAGTAGGTGTACACTGATATATAGTTATATAAAGAAATACATATTCATATATTTATTTCAATTACTTTGGTTCACTATAACTATCACATGAAAGAATTTTGTACAAATATTTGACTTACCACTTGAGAATTAAACTTATGCTTCGGACAACTATTGATAGCCAGTTCTAAGCTCTCCTTTTCATTAATGAGATTGTGTCTCAGCTCAGATTCTCGAATGCCCCTTTCACTCAGCGAACCAATCAATTTCTCAATGTCGTTTGAATTACCAAAGAAGCTCCAAGTTGGACCTGGTCGGTTTACATGGACAGGGCAGTCTTTACTTCCCGTGCACGCCATTATACTTTTACGCATATCTTTTTTAACTTCCTTCCTTGGCGACTTTATTCCGTTCTTGTCAGAAATGAGGATTTTCTTAGGAGATTTGCACTGTTGTATGCTATTTTCTTTGTCACTACATTCGTCTTCATATTTACTTTTTAAATAAGAATACAGAGTGTCTGTGTCCTGAAGCTCTGGCATGTATGGAGTACCTTCTGGCAAGCATGAGCCATACCAAGGATCGGTATTTTCTACAAAAAGTCCTAAAAAAAAAATTTTATTATTCATATTTTAAAAACAAGGTCAAATTGTAATTTTAATTATTAAATTTTCTAGTATTATACCTGGAATGGATAAAATGCGCCAGTATTTTCTGTACGCCCTGTCATATCCTAACAGAACCATTATCTGGTCATCTCTTGACGCTTGTGTCAATTCCTTTACTTTTGCTTCAAACTCTTCTCTTTTCTTTTCTTCCTTACAATTATTGCGAGTCAACTTTTTTGGTTCGATTTCTTCTGTCTCAATTTTACCTTCGTTTTCTTTTTCTCTTTCTTTTAATTTTTCACGCTCTTCTTTTTCTTTTTTCTGTTCCGCAATAATGAGTGACTTTAGCTCTTTTTTTGCTTGGAACATTTTGTCGTACCTTTCATCGATGACGTCACGTATCGAAGCAAACGTTAGTAGTTGGTTCATCAAACAAATGACTACCGTTAATCTATCTTCAATATTAAACTCGCAAATGTGACGGTGGCTAAGAGCTCGTAAAATTCTTGGTTTTTCTATTCTAAACAAAAGAGCTGGGTCATCTTGATTTGTGTAACCACCTGGAAATTGGCAAAAGCGTATAAAATGGTGCATAATATGTATTGGAGTATTGCATCATTGTAAAAAATTTTTTTAAGAAACATTACCTCTTTGAGAATATCTCCATTTAGACGCGGCTTCGCTAATACGACCTCCTGAGCTCAAAAGATGTTGTCTTAAAATTTCACTCATGGAATAATAATCTAGTGCAAGTTCTGACAGTTGGTATCCTTGATGCGTCTGACTCCAAGTCGACGCAATCGTAGCTAATTTAACAGCTTCTGCCATAGACGATACTCTTTGATCGACAATACTATCATTCATAGCCTCTGTAGATTCTGCATGAATTTCATCCTCTTCCTCAGCTTGGTATTTGAAAATGTTGGCCAACAGTAGTTGAATAAGATCATTGAATGGGCCTGTCATTTCTTTGTCAGTCATTGCTTTTTCTAAAACTTCAAGAGTAAAACCGTTTGGAAAATAAGTTTTAACCTCGATTTCGTCATAAAAAAAGCTTAAAAACTCCAAGATCATAGTAAATTTTCCAAACTGCGCTTCTAATAAAGGACATTTCATAGGTACTGCTTCTGGAAGAGGCTTTAGATCTTCACATTCTAAATCTTCTCTTGGTTTATTCCATTTCTTGACCCAAGCTACCAGAGCAGCTTGTTTCAATTTTTCTTCTTTTTTGCGTTCTTTCTTTTCTAAACGCTCTTCCTTTCGTTTTTCCTTTTGTTCGAGAGCTTTTGCTTTTAAATCTTCTACACCTTTACCATTTAATCTGAAAAACAATTTTTTTTTGTAATTATTAATACGTAATAACAGGTAAACAGAATGGAAAAACAAAAAAAAACTCGAGACATACTTAGACTTTCTGTATTTCTTGGTTACCATTCCACTTGAACTAACTTTTCTTAGTGGATCTGGTTTATTGAAAGCTCTGTGCTTTGTTACATCTGATATCAGGAATTTGTCTAAAGACCCTTGCTTTTGTTTCACTACTTTTTTGGGTCGTGGAGTAAAATCAGGTAATGGCCCTGCAAATATGGAATCAAATCGCGTTTTGCTAATTCCATATTTTTGCAACACGCCGTCCTAATAAAAAAATAGACACAAAAAATTTAAGATTTATAGCAAACGTTGAGAAACCGTAATTTCAAATCATCATGTACTTACTTTGACAACCCACACTCCAGAAGCACTTTGTTCACAGAGCATTCTAAGAAAAATCTTGTTTCTTTCCCTGCTATATTGTTGCTTTTTCCTTCTTATTTGAGAAGCTTCTACTATCATGAGTTGACTGACATCAGTGTCACCACAGTCGAGTTGCTCAACTTCATAGCGGAATAATTTTGCTGGTGGAGAATACTGTCTCTCTTGCGAACTTCTACAATGAAAACCGGCTCGTGTGGTCATTGGCACTTTCGTTATTGTTTATTGTAATTATATAATTAGATNAAAAAAAAAAAATTACCATTTCAACAAAATTGATTAAAAATGACCCAAGATGTCAAGTATACACTTTTTGACTGGATTATGGACCCTTACTTGCTGTCATCTGAATTATTGTAAGCAGCAATTTGTTGTTCAGTAGGCTGAATCACCTGCAAAACGTGACATTCACACCAAGAATCTTCAGTAAAACTTGCTTCAACCATTTCACCAATAAAGTATCTTTCTCTGGCATAGTGGAAAACATCTTCGATCATTTCGCTGAACGAAGTCCTGGATGTTTTGTTGGCTAAATACAGAATCGGTATGCGCAGCTGAAAAACAAAAATAGTAAAATAAGCATTGCCTAGAGAGAAAGACAGAGATCAAAAGTGCTTGCGAGCAAACAAGTCTTTTTATTTTTATTTCTGTGCACATGGTACCTCCATTGGGAATTCCTTGAGGCTCTCCTTGGCTTTCTTTTCGCATTGTAAGGCTTCTTCGTAAGTCATGCCAGACTTGCCAGTTATACTGCATGACCATATCATCGAGTTGCACAAGATGATCCTTTCAAAAAATTCACTGCAAAAGATAATCAACAATGGTGTGAGATTAGAAAGGGTGAAGAGTTGAGCATAGCAGACTCGAATTGAATGGTATAAGGCCTAAGGGAGAGAAGAGGAAAGAAGAAAGTAGTATATAGAGGTCAGCTGAGGTAAGGAGAGCGAGAAAAAAAAGAGCGGTATACTCTTGTAGATTGGCTCTCTTGGTTAAGGGAACCCAATCGCAAAAGTTGACGCTGACTTACTTGTAGTCCTTGAAAATCTCGTTGGTGACGGAGCAGAGGAAGACCTCGTCATCGTCTCTGAAGTCCGAGGAGACGTGGAGGCGTTGAAAAGGCTTTTTCCGTAGGAGCGGCATGTTTCTTGTACGTTGGACTCCCAGCAGGGAGTCGACGGCAAACGGTGCGTCGCTACTCTTCGTTACCGCTCACTAATCAATTACTTACTGATGCCAGTCCTTTTCTTTCTCAAATAGCTATTAGATACTGAACTTCAAGATCCGGGATAGGAAAACTACGCGCTCAGACTGGCTCAGGCAAAGCAGCTGAGGCGACACGACGACGATGACAATGCCAAAGAGGCCATCCACGGCGACTGCGTAGGCACTGTACAACTTAAAGACGATAGGTACCACGCGACTTTCACAATGACGATTGTGGCAAGCAATTCAATGGACAACTACAGGTCCAAAAGAAAATCGCAACTCACGGCGTCAAAGACAAGCGGCGCCTTCTTCACGCAGTCCTAAAGCTTTAATTGTTGTAGATAGGTATATTTAAAGAGCGAAGCGCGCGATCGAGGAAGAGCACGCTGGTAGCCTCTCCTGGCTGGCGCCCTAAACTAAACAGCGTTTAGAGGCGAGTTGTTGCACCACTTACTACACTATACAGGGTACATGTTACAATTATCCCCTTCTAGCAGAGGGTGACACTGACGATAACGATAATACTATGTACAAAGAGAACTCGTAACACACACGAAGATTGGCTCCCAACTAGGTACCAACTGCGTGCTCCATACTTTTACGAGAGACTCTTTGCATCAGATCACATCAGCAGAGCATTGTACTTTATACTGCAGCAGCCCCATCAGAAGCAGAGCCTGCATGCAGCAGGCAGCGGAGAGCATGCCGTCGTGCGCGAAATAAGTATACACAGCTCCCTCTCTCTCTCTCCCGCCTCTCTTGCGCTTTTGCCTCCCACCATATGCAGCGAGCGCGAGTGTACAAATGTGTTTTGCAGGTGTGTATACGTGCACGGCACACTTTTATACTATGATAGGTGTTTATTTTTCCTGATGCGCTCTCTCTTTCTCTACTTCTGGAGGATTTCTGCAGTCCTGGGTCCCGAGAGACTGAGGACAACAAGATGCAATTTTCAACAGTTTTTCACAGCTGACGCCGAGGGGCCAAAAGTCCACAACTTGCGTATCTTGTAAGAGGCACTTCGTGTTGACGATTAAAGCGCAGTAATGACAAAATGATCCGATCTAAGGAAACGAAGATACATTTTCTAATCGTTCGTTAAAATATGAGAGAAAAAAAAAAGACCTTTTCTATGCCTATGGTCAAAGGTAAAAAGGAAACTAAATCGCGAGCTGCACACGAGAGAGAGTTGGCTACTGCTAGACTGGTACTGCTATATCCAAACGGGCTTACCAATGTCAAGACGCGTGTGAATTGCCAGTAAAATATTTTTTGCTGACAATTGAAAACGCTTCGATATTAAATTGATTTTCGAAATTATAGTCATAACAGAACCCTCTATGCGCTTTGTGAGTTGTCAATCATCAGTTTATTCAAATTAAGCCAGGTGTACGGCTAAATTTTGAAAACAAGTTCCAAAAACATAGGGATATGTATAGGGGAGGGCGCGCGTTTTTTTTCTCAATAATGTTGGTAGCAGTTTTGATGAGCGGGAAAAATGTTATTCAGTTTTTCGTTGGGTTAATGTAATATATACTTATGTCTTCGAAATCAAATCACAATGTCATGAGTATTCTTCAAATAGATAAATTATTAACATTTTTTTTACCGTGATTTTTATTTTATTTTATTTTTTCCTTATTTTTACTTTTCCTTACGAATTAGTTATTTACGTAGATACACTAGATACATATGGACAACAAAATACAAATTGTCATGATATCCACTAGCTGTTCAGCCATTCATTTATATATTGACATTTTATTGGAGTAATGTCACCGAAATCACAGCAGTTTTTTCGTGTGTCTGCCTGAAATTTCGAGTTGTAATTGTTAATAATAAATTTAAAATTAGTTTTTTTTTTTAACATATGTAAGCTATTTACAGGGCAAACTCCACAACTACTTTTTACAAGACCTGGTGTATCCACCAAAGGTTTAATTGCTCTGTACGACACTTTTTTATCAGGTGCTATGTATTTTTCTACCTTACCATCGTATATCAAGGTATTGAGTATCATTTCTAAATCTTCTGCTCTAAGTTTTACCTAAAAGTTATTTCAATGCTAAAGTACAATTGATGGAGCACATTAAAAAAAAAGCATCAAGATCTTTACCTTACTGATTTTAATTTTAATTATATAGTCTTTGACTTCTTCTGCAGTCGCATAACTGGCTCGTTTTATATACATTGGTCCCATGTTAGCGACTGTTTCGTCAACTGAGTCCCTTTTTTGTTCTAAATACCTGTAGCACTGCTGATTTAAAATATCAACAAATTCAGACTCAAAATCCTGATCTTGATACCAGGCACCACCGGTAACAGTTATGTCAGGCTCCAAATCAAACAGCATGTATACCTTCTTTTTGCTGGCAGCAACAGATTTAACAGCTTTGATAATTTTTTTTTGTTCAAGACTTTTTAATATCTTGGCCAGCTGTGTGGCTGGTAAATTACACTTGTTTCTTATCTCTCTGACCCAAATTCCTTTATTTCCAGCCTCTTCTATGATACAGAAAACAACCTTCTCTTCATTGTCGGCACCTTTTACAACCTTAGTATTGGATGGATCGTTCAATTTGTACAGCAAAACTTTTCCCTGCTTGAAAACTCTTAAGTAATTCAGTTTCAAGAGCTTATTTATGACGTCTCTCTTCTGCTCTGGTAAAAGATCTGGCATTTCTATTGAAATGTCTTGGTCACATATTCCTTTAGGCTTTGACTGGGCGAGATTAATCATTCTATAAAAGATGCATGTTTCAGTATCATGTTAAATAAATTAATTGCTTAAATGTTGTATTGGTAACTATGATAATAATAATAATAATAATAATAATAATAATAATAACAACAATCATATACTTTTGAACAATGGGTTCTAATTGTTCTCCACCCACTTCCATGGTGCCAGCTTTTTTTTAAATTCCGTAGTATGGTAATAATGTTCGCTGTGTCTATTCGCACCAAATCCACGTAATTACGTGGATATAAGGTTAGGAATTTTAAAGAAAAACGCTACTTTTTCAAATGAAGTATGTCCACGTAAAGTGAAGTTCGCAGATTGCGTGCCTATAAGAGAACATGTGTGTGTATGAAAGCACAATTTTTATTTTTACTTGTCTGATACATAAATAAATATGTAAGAGAATTAGAAAAAGTCGGAGTCCGACTGCTCACTAGCTAAATAATCGGTCCAGTGTGAGTATGTGGTACATACATATGGTATTATGGTAAACAAAAAAATACTTGTAAGTGTAACAACAAACGGCCAACTTTTCTGCTGCACGTGTTATTTTTTATGACAATCTGAGTATCTGACTGTAATATGAGGCGCCAGGGCACGTCGCGGCTGTCATGGCCGTCTCACTCACACAACATTACTTTTCAGTATTGTATGTACATAGGAAAGTAAAGTGTAGTGGTAAAGCGCAATATTTGAAATTTTGAAATGAATAAGGAAGACAAGAAAGAATATTATGGGAGCTTAAAAGTTTCAGAATTGAAAAAGCTTTTAAAAGGGAAAGGAGCAAGAGTCAGTGGAAGAAAAGCAGAACTCGTGGAGGCAAAGTGGTCGAGGCATAAGCCATGACTTGGGAGCGGCAAAAATGTTGGTCTCCCAATTGCTTCGAGCCACTTTTTTTTTATCACACTATCAGAAGGAAATTTAAATTTCACTTTCTTATCGCAGGATATTACACTGCACTTCATTTTTCCTACTATCTTTAAACGTAAATGCAAACAAAAATTGTCTGCAAACAACAGCAATCATTTACAAAGGTTATGTCTTCTGCTTTGCTCATTACACAGATAGGCTCACGAACACAATACACAACTGTAAATTTGACGGTGTGTAAGTGCGACGGCCATAACAGCCGCGACGTGCTCTGGCGCCATCTGATTCAAGCTTGACGGTAAAAGAGCCTCTAGGTTCGTTCAAACAGTTTTGCATCATTCGTCCGGTTCATTCGTTTCATTGTCGTTCCAGTCAGTTAAGCTCTATCTATCTGCGAGTGTGCGCCAATTTGCTGCTCTATCTGCTACTTATCACACTCATAAGATATGATCATACTTCACCTGTAGGATTTTTATAGTTGCAGAGTGGCAGCAAGATAGTCCAGGCACGTTGAATATAGAGAACAAAAAAATGTTATCCAGAAACCTACGTTTTAAAATGGTTAAAAGGGTTTAAAGTCAACATAAGGAAAATGTGTTATGTGCCCAAGAAAGTTGGGGGATGATTTTAGGGGTTGAAAAGGGGTAAAAATGGATACATCTCGTATTTTTTGCAATTTCACGCGAAATTTGATGTCCTACTGAAAAATGTTAAATATAAAATTTGTAGATTTTTCCAAGATCTCGTCGATACGAGTCTCGCACTCATGTACTCATACTCTTACTCATGACTCATGATGTAAGAATATAAGGTGTGGCGTTCCGAGGTCTCATTTTCGTGCCATTTTGCGCCTTCCATCACGACGCCATACTTGAGGGAGATGTGACTACTACAGCGCCGAAGAGCCTGTACAATGAAACGAAGTGGCCAAAGTTGAAACTAAAATCTATCCCCCGCATCCACCTCAAAGGCTCAAAGTGAGATATATTTATAGATATAGACATACGTATGAATGTACATGTACGTCAATTGATGAATGAAGTTTTTCTGTGTGAATATTCACGAATTGTACTTTTAGTCACTGAAACAACTGGAATGAAAATATTGAAATGAAAAACATATATTGTTTTACGTGTTTCTTGATGTTAATATGCTTAATATTTCAAAAGCTTTTGAAATTCGCAGACAGACATGGCGGCGCGATGGAAGCGTTCCTGATTGGTCAATCAAAATTGATGCGCAACGCCACACTTATATATTTACATCATGGTCCTGAATATGGCAGAGCCAATCAGGATGAGAGCTCCCGCATCTGACACACTCCCTCTTGACTTGACCCTCTGTGTCTGTATTGGTGAATTGGTCCCCGAACATTCTATTGTTGATGCATCATGTATCATGGCATCATGTGCGATGTGGTGAGTGGCGGCGATGATAGGCGATGTCATTCGGTCGTTTCGTCGTTTGGTTGTCAATGACAACTTTAACATCTCGTCATAATTTGTTTTATGTCATGTCAATTAAGAGGGCATGTGCATGTGAATCTGTGAATGTGAACAACTTGAATGTGAACTGAATGTGAACGTGTCATCTCAAGATCTTTATTTCATTAAATATTTGATTTCTCTTGAAAGAGATGTAGTGAGTGTAAACATTTTGAAATGTCATTATGTGATTAATTAAATACAATAGAGTACATAAACTATTTACATGGGTGTATACTTCCTAGTGTTTGAGTTGCCTTAACCTCCGCTTGTGCCTATTGTTCGTATATACGCTAACCATTTTTTACTCTTTAAAAAAAAAAAAAAAAAAGAAAAACAAAAAACAAAAAATGAGAAGAGCGAGGATCAAGGTTGCGGCGTCGGTCCCGGTGCGTCGTAAGACACAACTTGAAACTTCGGCTGATGTATCAAAACAGCCATATGCACCAGAACCTGAATGTCCATCAGAAAATAGTGCAAAGTTGAAGACTGATGCTATTGCAGCTGATCCAATTCCAAATTTGGAGTTGGAAAAGGAAGAGAATAAGGTTGAAGAACCCAAGATATCAGAAAAAATTGTGCCTCCTGTAAAACGAAGAGAATCTGGAGAAAAAGAAAAGGAGCCGGCAAAAGGAGAAAAACCTTTGGACAGTGATTCTGAATCATCGAAACAGGATGCGCAACCGGACCATTGTAGCGAGTCTCCTGCGAGGGCTGAGACTCCAGCTAGAATCGAAAAATCCCCGGCTCCCACTGTTGAAGGTACAATAACTTTATAAATATTTAAAACTTATGAAGGATTGCTTTTAGAGAGCATTCGGAGCTGCCACTGGCTGCAGCTTGCAGTATCAAACCTCCAGTCACAGGATGCAGTAGTTAGCTGCAGCCAGCTTTGACTTCTCACTATAAACGATCCTTTAGTCTTAGAATAGCAAAGTTTCAGAAACAATACCATTTGCGATCACAAGAAAAGCCAATAACTGGAATAATCTGTAAACAAAACAATTATTGACAAATGTTTTTCAGGTTCTCCACATAAATCGATACGTTCCTGTTTCACAAAACCAACCCCAAGATTGGATGGTGGTGGTAGAGTGCGGAGAAACAGCATTCAAGGGAGTGGCGCCAGTGCCAGCGAATCTGAAGACGATAGTAGGAGATCAATTTCTACGGCTCAAGGCCGCGTGAGAAATGACTCTATAAGTTCTATGCAGAGTTTAAAAGACACAAGCAATACCAGTTCTGTGGCAACAAAATTAAACCTGGGACAAAAAAGAAGAATGGTTGTGTCTGAGTCAGCTAGAAAGCTTGCTGAGGCCAGGAGAGATTTTAATATGAAGCACGATAAAAAAACTCCAGATAAAAGTAAATTAACGATGTATGACCTAATTTACTATAATCCTAGTACCAATCCTATGAAACCAAAGCCAGTGAATCCAAGACCTGCTGCTAGGAAACTGTCAGTTTGTTCGTAAGTTTTTGTTTCTTGCTACTACTTTTATGAGTCATCTCACTGCTGGATCCAAATAAAATCACTGGTCCGTTAGTACCTTAATTCATGTGTTTTTTTTCTGCTCTTTTCAATTAGCTAATTTTGTAAATAACTTTTCAGTATTATTGAAAAAGACAAGAAGGAAGAGGAAGCTGATGATACATCAGGAATGCCTGTTCCTCAAGTGAAAATTGGGCCGAATGGTGAATTAATTATTGATGAACAAAGTTTGGTTATAGATCAATACAAAGCTCAAGAAAACATAGATCGCTCTGAAATAATAGTTGATGATGACTACTATGGTAACGGGTTTTACAAGAAGCGCCCAAAAAGCAAAGACTGGAGTAAATGGGAAACTGTCAAGTTCTACAAAGCCCTAAATATTATTGGAACCGACTTCTTGCTGATGCAAAGTAAATTCCCTAATAGGACTAGGCAAGAATTGAAATTAAAATACAAAAAAGAAGAACGAATTAATGGTAATTTAATAGAGAAAGCTCTTCAGTATCAAGAATTTGACACAGAAACATTGGAAAAGGATTTAGGTATGAATTAAAGCTTATTTACTTTTTAAAATCATGAGTAATATTAATCATAAAAAAAAATTGTAGCTACCGTTGAAGAAAACGAAAAGAAAGAGGTGGAAGAAGCTAAAAAAATGGTCAAAAAAGAAACCTTCACGGGACGAAAACGGCGCAGAAGATGTAGTAAGTACACTAGTGGTTATTACATGTAGCGAAAAGTTATTGATCTAGGCTATAAAAAACTATGACTTCAATTATTTGTATTTTTTTACTCTATTGTTTATCTTGTATTGAGGGTCACTCGTTAACTTATTTCAAAATAAATAAACGTATGAATAACATTCCCAAGGCTCATTATATGTATATCTTCTTTCATCTTATAAAAATACTTCAATTACAGCTTAAAAACACACTTTAAAATGAAAAATTACCCAATGAATCATTAACTTTTACTTATTTATTTTAGCATTTCCTATATTACCGTACACAAACTCCAGTTCTCTCAATTATTCTTAATCAAATAACCATTCTCCATCTTATCAATTTTAATTGTAACACTTTAAGAATATGATTAAACTAACGTATCATACTAACTCTAAAATTAAAAAACATGGGCCTAATATATCATAAATTATTTTAATTATATGCTATAGTTTCTAATTAATAGATTTATATTAAATAAAAAATAAATTTTTTCAGAAGTAGTTAATGATGAAATATCTGGAGATGCGCAAAATGCAAATTCTGAAAAGAATAGCGGTGACGCACAGTCAAGTGACGATGCTTCAAGGGTTACTATCACCTCTAAAATAACTCGAAAGCGCAAACGTAGAAAGGTTTTATCCAGTGAAGTTGCTTCTGAAATGAGTGACGATGATAGTAAATCTAGTAGAGCTCCTAAAAAGCCTAAGAAAACTCCGAAGTCAGCAAAACAACAAAAGAAACCAAGTGGACGATCAAAAAAACAGAAACTACACATGGATAAAGAAAGTGATGAATTTAATGACACAAATGTTGCCCAAGATCCACAAGAAAATAATCGGGAAAATTTGAAAGATGTGGAAAACAGTGAAATTATGGATGAAGATATTATTATGGAATCATCCAATAAAGATTCCAACAGTGTAGCTAAAGAAGAAAATGTGACAGTAAAGTTGAATGAAAAATCAAAAACAGGAACAAAGTTACATAAGAAATTGAATGATGTGGATGTTGATGATGAACCAAAAGAAAAAGATGTAACAGAAAAGACTGGTGAAAAATTAGAAATACACACAAATGCATTAAATGACATTACTGATGACATAGCTAACATGTCAAATTTAACACCAGGGTCTTTGGTGGTGTTGAAAAAAGATTCTGCAGATGAACCTGGAAAGACTATTTTGCAAGTTTACATTGTCAGTGATGATTTTGATGCTAGCAACCCCAATCGAAAAGACAGTCTTATACCAATTGACATGTCCCCAGAGGAGTTGAAATCTGTTAATAATTGCATTAAAGATATAGAGCCGCAGAGTTTTTGATAAGATTTTTATTTATGTTGTTAAAATACGTAAGTGATAAATATTATGTATATTGTACATATAAAAATGATTAAAGCGATTTTAATATACTTTGGCTCGTTACACGAAATGCAATCAGAAATTTAAGGCGTAATTTTAGTTGATTTCAAATATTTAAAAAATTGTATTACACCACGTGTACTTTACATGTGAAATATATTTTTTTTTAAACTGCATCTTTAATTGAAAAAATAATAATTTCCTATCTCGCAACCATATACATTCATATAACTCATACTATAGCTCGCATAGGTTTGATAAAATTCATGCCCAAATGTATATTTAAACTTAAACATTGCACAAGGTCTGTGAAAAAAAATTGTTTAATACTTACATAAAATCCCATTTTATCACAGTTAATCGGGACTTTTATTTTGTCATACCAATATTTGAGTAAGCTATTGAATGATAACATTATTTACAAATTGATATGAAAGTTCCATGTTCGATCCAAATGTATTCTACGAAGCCTCGTTACCTTTAACAGGTGATTTTTTAACTTTGATTGATTTTTGGAATCTTATTTTTATCATTAAGTACTATATTTGATTATACCGATAGTGGACAAAAGATTTTGAAATTGTTGTATCGCGTTTTGTTAATATGGCAAAGTGAAAAAAAAAAAAAAATTATAAGCTATCTTTATTCATTAAGCTTTATACCGTCAATATTACAATTATTTTTTTGTTTTTCGTATTCTTTTTTATGTGACTTTTTTGTGTAGGAATCCAAGCGAATTTGTTCGCTCACATAAGACAAGAAACGCCCCGTGAATTTTTTTACCACATTTATAATAGGTACAAAAAAAAGTATTTGATTAGAGCTGGAATGCATTAAAAGTTTACTGTAAATCATAACTTAAAGGTATATTATTTTTCGCAAACATTATTTTGTCTTCGGTACTCAACGAAATGTACATAATCTGGACTCGATAAAAATTACTAAATCCACATCCAGCACTTTCACTTAATTGAGTTCATAAATAAGTATACAGTCGATCAAAGTCGAGCGACTTTAGCTAACGCCACACGACAATGGTGACTTAACTTAAGATATTTATAACTACATTGCGTCAAAGCACAATGCTGTTTCCCTTTATAAATTACGTTAATATATACGTCTTATTGGCGATCCATAAATTTAGTATGTTTGTTGGGACCCATTTTTAATTTTCCTCACATTTTACAAAATTATGTGAATTTTAACGTCAGCGTCATGTACAATATATACCATAAATTGAACAGGCATAGAAATATTATAGAGTTACGTGAATATAACTGCAGCAGCAGCAGCAGCAGAGTCCAAGTGATGTGAGTAACCGAATTGTCAGTCATACACATATATATTATGCACTGCAATTGATGCACAAAAAGTTTTATGTATAGAAAAATAGGTAGTCATGTAAAAACATACTCTTAGCAGTTAAAGAGAAAAGAGTGTCTAATTTTTTTTACGTAAAAGGACCTTTTACTAAAATAGCTCTGACGCGCATAGCCACGCTTCAATTATCCTTAAAAAGTACGCGTGTACATTGTACAAATTGTACTTGCGTATGTATAAAATTCACTAAATGGCATCGAAGGATTGAATGATAAATCATCAGCACGTTTGTCATTCGCCTTTGTATATTTTGCTTGGAAAAGACTATATTTTTATATAGTTAAATAATTCTCTTGTTGATAATATTTAATTCTCTTGTTTTCACATGTAGATATTACATATGAAAACGAAACAAAAGCCATATATATGCAGAGCAACGAATTTTCGGGTGGAAAGATAAAAGTGAAAACGATTTTATTTCCGTCTCAAAAACCTATATTGTTCCTCGCCAACAAGACATAATCATCATCCAAATACTCGTAATTAGGATATATATATAATTATGTTCAGGCACACAAGGGGTGGGGGGGGGGTGGGGGTGGAGAGTAGAAAAAGCTCAGCTTTTGTAAGTCAAGTCGCACGCGCGAGAAATTAATGGAATCCTTTGGACAATGAGGCGACAGCATCATCAGCGTCCATCAGTAAAGAAAGTTACGGCTGGATGGGATATATGCATAATACTTATATTATGTTTAATTTATTGCAACGTGGTTGTAAGGCTATAGGTATATACTCTGTGTTTCTGCAACCGAATTGGAAATTGGAAGAAACATATAGTATGTATGTGGTAAATTAAATAAATCGCCTAGAACACAAAAAGATGGGAGTGCAGCCTGCAGTCAAACGAGAAAATACTCATGGACAGCGGACAGCTGATGGATCGATGGGATCCGCGCCTGCTCCGTGAGAGCAAGCTCAAAGCTTCCACTTACACATACAATTGCAACAACAGCATTGCTGGCGCCGGTTAAGTAAGGACGGGTGAGGAGAAGAGGAGGAGAGGCGCGGCGGAGATGACGGCGAGAGAGAGCTTGTAGAACACACACAACAGTATACAGTAGTCAGCAGCAGAGAGCCAGAGCCCAGGAGGAGGAGGATCGCCGCTCTGAGGAGGAGCTTAGGGCTCTCTCTTTCGGCTGGAGCGCGGGGGGTGTAGCGGGGAGGAACGTAAAGTCCTTGGCCTCCGCTGCTGCAGGAAGTTGTTCATTTTGTGTATTATTCAAGTGCGCGTATATGAGCATCCATTCAATAATACACATTAGCCTACTCCATCACCAAGTAGGTAGGTACAACAACGCACGAGAACCGATACCTATAGGGTGTACGCTGCACGTCGCCTAGTTCATGAAGGGATAAGGATGAGCTCGGAGGCAGCTGGGCTGCAGCTGCTGCAGTTGCAACGACAGCAAGAGCAGCGGCCACCGAGACCTGCCGGCTGAGCTGCACATACTGTAATCCCGTGATGCGAGCAGCAATTGCACCATCACCAACAACAACACCATTATCACCATTACCGTCATCAATAGAGGACCATGGGCACCACCAACAGCCGCGAGAGCCAACTCGAGGAACAGGTCCAAGACGAGGACGCCGGCCTGCAGATACGATCCACCACCAGCAACCATAGCCATCCCGTAAGTTTTATATATTTATTGCTTTTGTTGTGTGTCAATGTTGCTTAATACACGTACACCTTTTGTCCGTCATAATAATTTAGGTTGTACCTGTAGGTTTTTTTTATATACGTGTATACGTGATTGCAACTGCAGAAAGCTTTCGATGGATATTTGCAGGATAGATCAGATAGATTTGTCATGATAGTGTGCGGAAAGAGAGCGATATACATCGGATTGGAGAGGGAGAAAGGTGTAATGTAGCCGCGCGCGTGATAAAGGTCCGCGCGCCGACAGCTGATGGTGGACCGTGGACGACTGGACGACGTTAGCGTTACATATAGGTATACGATATATCTGACGCACGCACCGCGTTATATGCCGCCTCTCCTCTCTCTCTCTCTCCCCCTGCGTGCACGCACATCGTCATCATCGTCATCATTATCAGCATCGTCGTCGTTATATTTTTTTTTAGTCTGTCTCTTTTACACTCGGCGTCGTTGCACGTCGTCTCCGATGGGTTGAATCGCGCGCTCCAGTCCAGCAGCAGCGCCGCCGTCAGTTTTTGATATAACACAACGCGCGCGCTAAGCCAAGCTTTTTTTTATTCTTTGTTGTACTTACTTGCTTTATACACGTTGCACTGGGCAAAGAGAAAGATCGAGCTCGGACTCCTCGGAGTAGTCGGAGCTCTCGCGCGACGCACAATAAGTGCCGAGGATCGAGAACTTGCACCTAAGGTGTACAGCGTTACAGGAGGAACACATAGGTATTACATATATACCTACCATGCCGCCGAAGAACAAGGTACCGTTTCTTGCCATTTTTCACGCGAGAGAAAACCCAACGATTCATCTACATAATATTATACACTTATCGTCATCTCATGTACGTGTTTTCTTTGTTCTCGCTTTCCATCCCGTTACATTTCTTCGTCGTCGCTCGTTGCTTATTTCATCTTAGTCACAAGTTTCGTTAGGAAAAAAAAAAAAAAAAAAAAAATCAGTTGTACTAAAAATCAAAGTCCTCGACCTTTTTTTCCCTCGCATTGTATGTATTCTTATTTTCTCCTATCATCGGCATCATCGAGGCTCTATCTCTCACATGCCAATTGATTACAAAATAGCCGCTCTCTCACCGATGTACGAAACCGAGAGTTTTTATATACGCACGTCGATTATTATATCGCGATGAACATTAATCACGAGGTATGTAGCTGCTTGTCTTTTAATCGAATTTTCAACTGATGCTTGCGCTCTGGTAGCGCCGATTCTCATTCCGTTTGATATTAACGTACATACATGTATCTATGTGTATACTATATTATTCACTCTGCTCTAAAACTGCCTTGAAACGTACCTACTCATGTGTGTGTACACGTTGTATAGCCAATACTGTAATGCAGACAAGAGGAAAGAATCGCCAATAGCGTTTTTTTTTTTTTTTTTTTTTTTTTTTTTAAAAGAAAATTCATCGAGCTCTTCGCTATTAAATGCCTCTCTTGTGTTTTGCTGTACTGACTAATTTGTTTGCGATGTATATTTTTATTTGTATCAACGCGAAAATTTTTTTTAGACTCAAGTCAAGAAATTTCATCTCCAAACATACGCACACGTGTTTAAACGCACTGTCATGTTCGTGATTGCTTCATTTTTTGTGTTTGTTACAATTTGCATAAGGAAATATTTTATCCGTTAATCTGTCTCTGAATCGTTCGGCCGCTTGGGGCACTTGCGTATTTTATAGTTTTTCAGTTACAATTGCCTCTCGGTACATATTTATAATAGATGCTTTTCACGATATACAATATGACACACTCTCAAGCACCGCGATCTACTTACCAATGATCCCTCTGGTATTGATGATATCTATAACTTACAACTTATGCGTACTATATACCGTGATATGTATATTTTGTTATTACTTATTTGCACAAATATCTGTATTAACGAGTAAGGTTTGTCGGACGTCAAACGGGGGATAAACAGACGGCTATAGAGGGAGGAGGGCGCGCGTATTTTTGAAGTAGCGCATGTTTGATCGTTTGATACACAAGCACGCATATACATATACATCATGTGGGTGTAGATTATACATATATGTATCCGCCGCAGTAACAGTACCACATATAAGTATATTTATATAGTATAGCCAAGGCCAGTCAGGAAATTGAAAGTGTTAGAAACTCACGAAACGAAGAACCGATGGACAAGTATACTTGTATACTGAGGGTGGCGAACATTTTGGTACTACTGTACTACATGATAATGCGGCCATGAATATACACTTGCACAATTTTTGCGTAAACCACGTGCTTTACTCGTACACCTGTGTATACTATACATCACATGTATACGATTCGCTAAAGCGATGCATCGTTATTAATTTAATAGCGTATAGTTATAGTATAGGTCTTTGCGTTTTGTGTGTGTTTTCAAGCTGCCCGCCGCAATGTCCTACCGAAGGTTTATGCAAAAATCGCGCTGCTGCAGCTGCGTGCGTGCTAGTAATAAGTTTACAACGTACAGATATATACAAGTAATACAGCCAAGCATTTACAGAAAGCATACACGTATATGGGTAACTGACAATTGGACGTGAAAAGGGGGAAAAAAAAAAACCCAATTCCATCGAGTCGATGTTTATGGGGTTTTTTTTTTTTTTTTTTTTTTTCGTGCACGTCACTCTTCTTGTTCCAATGAAGGACATATTAAAGGCCTCCGAAAATATTGCGTACGTATGTATTATGCGCGAGTAAGTATATACGCGTGTAAAATCGGGGCGTGATCGGCACGAATTGTCGAGCGGAGTTGTTTATCGAAAAATTTTGCTTTCACGAAACGATACCTATATATAGATATTTAATACAAATGTACACCCATCCGATTGGTGGTCGAAAGGAGAAAAAAAAAAAAAGAAGGGAGCGGCTCTCTCGCTTCGATTGTTGTACATATACGTGTGTATAACAAGGCTACATTATATTATCTATTTGCTTACTCGCACAACATAATCATGCACACATATGTATATACATATAATATGATATATTATATTCATTATCATCGTCCACGCATTATCGTCCTCGTATTTTTACATGCCATACCTACACGTATTTTATTCCAAGCGAGAAAAAAAATACGCGAGCTATCGCGACTCGCTATCTTTTACCGATCAATTGATACACGAATGTAATGTCGTGTCTGCGGTTGCGTTATGTTTGTACTTTTTTTCGGAATTCGCTTTACCGAAAATGGTAAAAACGAAGGGGGAAGAAAAAAGGCTCATCAGATCGCACCCCCTTACCAACGGTATGTACTTACATGTGGTGTTATCGCGCGCTCGCACGCGATCCGAGACAAAATTATATTAGCTCCGTTGCATTTTGTCGAACGGTCTTTTATTTTCGCAAAGAGGAAATTCGTTGTTTTTCACTCGTCCGCTTTTGGCCGGCCAGCATCGGCTAAGCGTTTCAGGGAGATCGGTAGCCGCTAACGATTACAACCGAATCTCAGAGGCATGTATATACATGTAAGCCGTAGCTGTAAACACAACTGCATTGAACGCGTTTGCTCGCGGCACAAAGGAGCTTATTCTGTATATGTTGCGGGTGTGTATACGTCGAAATCCTTGAAAAATCGCGAACTCGCGAGAGGGGTAGGGACGTAGAGGTTCTTTCAGTATTTAGCGTGTCCTGCAGTGAGGAGTAATTTAAATCTCACTTTACTTTTACCTTGAAAAAAAAAAAGATAAGGAAATAATATCATGGTCGTATGATAAAAAAAAAAAAAAAAAATCCACTCCAGCAGCAGCGCCGCCGTCAGTTTTTGATATAACACAACGCGCGCGCTAAGCCAAGAACCATATACATTCATATAACTCATACTATAGCTCGCATAGGTTTGATAAAATTCATGCCCAAATGTATATTTAAACTTAAACATTGCACAAGGTCTGTGAAAAAAAATTGTTTAATACTTACATAAAATCCCATTTTATCACAGTTAATCGGGACTTTTATTTTGTCATACCAATATTTGAGTAAGCTATTGAATGATAACATTATTTACANGTAAGCAAGTATGGGTATCTTGCGTTATACACTTCCGACCAGATCAATGTTTTTAACATAACGGTTGTTTTCCCGAGGGCAACTTTCATTGATTTTTCAGCAAAGATATTTTTCATCATGGGAATTCGCGCTCTTCCATTTATACTTTTATTATAAATCTTCTCACCCCGAAGACCAATACGTCTTATATGCGCGGGTACAAAATACCCTTTGTGTTTTCATTTATCTCGTGACTTTTCAGAGAAATGGACGTGTATACACATCACACATTATACATACGTTTGACTCACTTTGTTTGCGCGATGATGTCGCGAGAGAAAAAGAGAACTCGGTTTTCCTGCCATGTATATACCATGTGTACGTCCGCGGAGAAAAAGATAAAAAATATTCGACAATAGGTACACGTACAACAATGTGATAAATATGCGTAACGAAGAGCCGAGAGATGCTGCCCGCTGACGTATACGCAATACAACATAAATATATAAGAGTATACACGGCCTGTAATTACAATAAACACACGGTATACTGTGTATTATAAACTATGCCGCTGCTCCATATAGCGAATAATCCACCCAATTGTCGCACGCGCGCGCGGGCTCTCTCTCGTTATCTAATTAATCGCTCGAACGGACAACGCGGGCTCGCGAGAACGAGTTTGCTGTGCGAGCGAATAATAATTGTTTAGGGTTTCACGACGCGATAACATCATTGCATCCCCTTTGCGCGTTTACGTATATGTGTGTGGTACACTGTTGTGCGTACCCCTACCTATACGCATTATGATCCGTCAGTCAGGACCTTAGAACTCCCAGGAGCGTTGTCTGAACAACTTATATACTTAGGCCTTTTCACGCAAATAAGTTGAACTGCATGGTTTTCTTTGCCATCTATTTTTCGGACGAAATTTTTGGCAAACAACGCAGTAAATTATTCAGACTATATGGGTAGGTACACTTAACTGATGCCAATAAAAAAGCCTCGTGTCCCTTACAATTGCCATGTTCAAGTGGAAATCCGTGTACCATTAACATTTATTGTTTTTCCATATAAAAATTAACTTACTTGTTAGCATTTCATTCGACTAGCAGACACTTGCTGTTTTTTTACATACACCAGCAAGTTATCGGTAGGTATCAATTATTAAATCGTAATATTCCGTACGCCACTGATTTCTATCCGATTGCTTGTAGCTGACAAAAAATTGATCTACAATGATTTTTCAGTAAGTCAAATCAACAACAACGCTTGAGAGAAAAAAAAAAAAAAAAAAAATCGTAAGTCAGGCAAGAATCAGGTAGTATCAGGGGGTCCCTGTTCCGTAGTAAACAAAGCAGACGACAGACAGAACGACGATTCGGAGCAGATGGATGCAAATTGGAGTATACTTATACCTACTATATAATATTATATTATAGATACATATAATGTATGGAAAAAAATGCTTTAAGCTGATAATGACGCGTTGATTTTGCTATTATACGCGAGCGAGCGCGGGGTAATCTCTCTTTGCTGTGTCATCGCGTAAGTGTAGGTGTATGTATATGTACTATTTATTGTACATATCTACATATACCTCCTCTTCTATGTACATACCGCGTAAGTATAATCGGAGTTTGGAGTGGAACACAAACATGCTGTGATAAAAGAACAGTCAGTCAGCTGGTGGCCCTGCCCCTGTAGAGCCCGTATCCACTGCATGAAGCCGTAGCCGTACATAAGTATAGGCACAAAGTGCTCTCAGGCCCAGTTTTCAGAGCTCCGATAAGAGAGTGATCTGATGGTCCGTGGTGGTCGGACCCATGAGTCATACTTAAGTTTCATCGTCCCTCTAACGTATACTATTTATGCAGTGATCGAGAAGTGGGGACACCGCGCACGACGTGCAGTGTCCCTTATTGTGTGTCCCCTGTGGGTGTGAGTGCTGCTGGTATAACCTTTTTGTTAGCTTTTTGTTAGCTTAACTTAAACAGCAGTTTTGCTCCAAAACGTTGCTTTTCGCAAACAATAGTTCCTCAGCGTATGAGAGAAAAGACTTTTTCGCCCAAATCAAGTGCAACTCTTGTGTGGTGTGTGTATGGCCTAAGTATATATACACAAGCATCCGTGCACAGCCAGTAAGCAGACCTTCTCCCGTCATCTCGCGCATATAAGTAGATAATTGAGTGAATTTAATAAATACATCAGTGCGTGCGTGCGATATGACAGTTACTGCCACTACATATCGGACATCAGTTGTGGTGCTGACCGAGCCGCTGACAAGCCTTGTTTTCGCTGCTGCTACCCTGACGGAGGGTCTGCATCGCTACTACAGCTGGCTCAGCTGTAATAGCAGTAGTCCAGCGGCCACGATGATGACGAGTAACGTTAGCTGAGAGACGCCCCAGCGCGTAGCTACCCCTGGTGCGGTGGTGCAGGCTGGAGACACGCGCTGTTTATTATCTCGCGTTGTGTGTGTGTGTGCACCAGTGGAGGGTCTTTGCGCGCATTTGTGACAGAAACCACAAACTTTATAGATTAGTTATTACAAGAGAAGGAGCTTTTCTTTCTTTGTTATTAATAGCCATCACCATCCATCGTTCTCGTCATGTCGCGACTTTCGCTCACCAAGTCCCAGTACAGCACCAGTCAGTACGGCTCGCGGCGCGTTCGCAAGATCAGCACGGTAATACCTACCTACAGTACACAGATCAGAGTACGAATAGCCGAATTTATGGCCCCCCTTCGAGTTTCCCATCTACCTATAAGATGTATTCACTTTTTCTCTCTCTCTCTCTCTCTCTCTCTCTCTCTACATGATACACATATTTATACATCTTACATAAGCTATATATTGTTACTAATGGGCCAGTTATTGTTGCCATATAGGCTTGTTTTGATTGACAGACGTCTTTGTACAATGAGGTCCTTGACGATGCTGCTGAACTTCTTTGACCAAGGCTTTATATTTTGTCTCTGTGTTGGCTACGTAGACGGAGAGCGAGTACTCGGTGGAGGAGCAGGCCCGGCTGACGGATGGAGTTGGAGGAGCCGGAGACGAGACGGTGACCTCGCCGGAGGAGGAGGCCGGCTCACTCTGCGAGTACCATGACATACCGCCCCCACCGGATGGTGGTTATGGCTGGGTCATCGTGTTCGCTTCGTTCATGTGCAACATGATCGTCGACGGCATCGCCTACACCTTCGGTATATTCCTCGGCGAGTTTGCCAGCTACTTCGGGGAAAGCAGCAGCACTGTCGCCTGGGCGGGCTCCCTTCTCTCGGGTGTCTACCTTATGGCTGGGCCTATCGTCAGCGCCCTGACCAACAAGTACGGCTGTCGGCCCGTCTGCATGGCGGGCAGCTGTATCGGCGCCATAGCTTTCATTCTCGCCACCTTCTCCAAGTCCGTGGGCATGCTCATGCTTACCTATGGCGTCCTGGGAGGCATCGGCTTTGGTCTCATTTACCTGCCGGCCGTAGTTGCGGTTGGCTACTACTTTGAGACCAAGAGATCCCTAGCCACCGGTATTGCCGTCTGCGGTTCTGGCGCCGGCACCTTCATCTTTGCACCCTTGGCTGGACTCCTCCTCGAGACGTACCAGTGGAAAGGCGCCATCCTTATATTGGCTGGCCTCATATTCAACTGTGCCGTGAGTACACCTAATGCGTTAGCTGTTATTGTTTTTTTTTTTTTTGTTGGTTGTTTTATGATAAGGAAAAGGATAATGTGAAATCCAACGTTGTTTTAACTTTTTTGTTCCGTTGCAATATATATTGTACACACACGGCATCTGTCTATCTAATCTCTCAGTTTTACCTGATGTTGTTTGCACGGTGTCAACGTTTTATCTCCATGCATGTTGACTCGCGGTTTAAAAACTTGCAAATATACTCACAACAATTTTTTTTTCCCTAGATTTTTGGAGCAATGATGCGGCCCCTGGAGTATCCAAAGGCTTCATCTGTGAAGCCGTTGCTGCAGAGGATGGCAGAGGAGAAGAGGTTCCAAATGGAGCGAGGCAGTATTGGGGGCTCATACTTCATGGTACAACTGCCGGATGGGTCCTGGGAGAAAAGAATGAAAATGCCAATTAATATCGACCCTGGCGTTCACTCTAGCTTCAATTTAGACCAATTAGTGCCTGGTAAGAAAGTCACTCAATTTTTCATAGAAGTCTATTAAAGAGCTGTGAATTGTTTTGTGTATACGAGTTTGGAACGTATTTGGAAACTTATGTATTTAATGAAAGATGTCGTAAATAAGAAAATCAACACTATACTGTTGTACAGTGGTGAGAAAGTGACAGAGACTCACTACTGTGTCGATTTTATTAATTGATGCTGATAATGTAAAAGGAACACCTCTGACACCAGTACCAACCGTGCCGACTCTACCCACGATATCCGAGGTCAAGGTGCACGAGCACTCGTCGAGCGGTGCAACGAGCAATAGCGGCAGTATGGCTGATCTCAAGACCTCTTCGGTCAAGTCGCGCAGCAAGAAGGCCATCGACGAGGGTAAAGAAGGCACCAAAGACAGTCTCGATAAACCTGAGAGCGAATTCAATAAGCCTGTGATCCCACGCAACGCCTCACAGCCGGCCTTCACCACTCACGTCCAGGGCTTGCCCAAGAATGGCTCTGTGCCGTTCTTCGACCGCATACGCAAAACTAGCACTGGCGAGAGGTACAAGCCGAGCCTCAGTGCCATCAAAAACTCTCGTACCACCCTCAATTCGAACGGAGATATCCGCAAGAGCTTGCACCTACGGCTTTCCGCGAGCAGTATGCTCGGCTCCCGTAATAACAACACCGAGATCGACGTAAGTCCAGTCAACTCTAAACAACGATACAACGACTAATTTTCACGGTTTTAGGACGGTGAGAGCATCACTTTTACCACCAGCAACACCCGCATCCCCAAAGAGAAGCCCCAGATGGTGCGGCCTCTCTCCAGAAAAGATATTTTTTATAGCGGTAGCGTGCTCTACTTACCTGAGTTCCAAAGTCAAAAGTCCCTCGCTAATTATCGTCAAAGTGTCATCTCCTTACCAAAGTCCGTGCGTGGCGTCGACGCCAAGGATGGCGATATAGAAAAAGCTCCGCAACGTGAGTTAACTGTACTTTTTTTTTCTTTTTTTTTTTACATGCAAACTTTGGATTTGTTTCAGAACCCCTGTGTCCATGCTTAGAGTTACCAGAGTCTTTTAAAGACGCTCTGGGAACAATGATGGACACGTCTCTCTTAAAGGATCCCGTTTTCCTTCTGATCTGTATCAGTAATGTATTTGGAATGGCTGGACTTTATATACCTTTCTTTTACCTTGTAGATGCAGCTGTTCAAAAAGTAAGTAACCAAAGTGAGTGCGTGTATGTGCACACATTTAAATGTTGATAAATCATTATTTATCTGAAATTTAATCGTTATTAGGGAGTAGAAAGATCATCCGCCTCGTGGTTGGTGTCTGTTATTGGCATTACAAACACTATTGGACGTGTGCTGTGTGGATACATTGCTGACTTTGAATCAGTAGATTCCTTGCTGTTAAATAATGTATGCTTGATCGTGGCCACGATATCTGTAGCAGCAACGCCGCTCTGTTCAACAACCCTGCATTATATGGTGATGAGCACCTTCTTTGGCTTTGCTATTTGTGAGTATTGTATTTGTCACTTTTTTTCCACTCTAGCATCATTGTGTTTTTGATTCACCTCATTCATGTTTAATTCTCAATTTTATTTCAACGACAACATCAACAACTAACGACGACGACAACAATAGCTGGCTACATTTCTCTAACGTCAATAATCTTGGTGGATCTCTTAGGCCTTGACAAGCTGACTAATGCTTTTGGCTTGCTCATCATGTTTAGAGGTGTTGCAGCGATTGGTGGCCCTCCAGTTGCAGGAAATTTATATGATCTTACAAAAGATTACGGAATAACCTTTTACGTCGCAGGATGTTTCTTTTTAATTAGCACTATTACGAGCTTTGTGGCGCCTACGTTGAAACGCTGCGTGAAGCCGCAGGTACTTGAATGTTACATGTTGTATTGTTCCTAATGGCTAAAACTTTTTATCTTGTAATTTTAATGAAAAAAAATTTTTTCCCAACTAGACTCAGCCTGTGATATTAGATACATTGACGCCGATAGATGAAGAATTCGAGGAAGAAGAAAACGATGATGATATTCCTGAAATCGTAGAAACTGCACCCTCTCCTCAAGAACCACCAGAGAAAGAAATTAAACAGATTGAGTCTGTACTGTAAATGCAAAAAAGTTAGTTGCTTTCGTCGTTGCTGTATACTTTGCTGTGAGATCACAGATAAACAATCGCAAATTGATCGACACTCCGAGCCACACTGTGATACGGCTGATAATTTTTCAACAAACCCTTGAGAGGTATTTCTGCTTTGGTACTTTTTTCATTATTAACATGCACAAAATAATAACTGATTATTGAGCCTGCTGGAATTTTCTCACGCAAGTGTTTTTACGTAAACACGAATACGAGACGTCGCATGGTTTTATAATCGTATTTCACAAATGTATTCAACAATAGCTCATCTAAAATCCAATCGAGCAAGCGCAAACGAATCATTTTATCTTCTGTGTATTAATACTTGTTACTGAATGAAGCAGAGGCGTTCAATAAACTTAATCAGTATCGATCGTCAGTATGTCTTAAAATGAAAAAAAAAGAAAACAAACTAAACATACAATTTTTTTTAAAAACGCGAGAAACTTTGCTTTTTGCGTATATGCTGAGAAACGTATGCTTTTTCACTTAGATAATTACAACTAAAATTATGATAGTCATAATGCTATTAAANGTGTAGGAGGAGAGGTACACCACCGAAATCGTTTCCTCGTTTTCGGAGAACGCAAGCACGGCGTCTAGTCTAGTATATGCAAGTAACCGAGTTCGTGGACACCACACGCGGAACGAGATAGCAAAGAAGTGAACGAAAAAGAGAGAGCCCCCGGCTGTACGCAAAAAAAAAAAAAAAAAAAAAAAAATGGTCGGCCCGCCAATAGAACAGAGCCATTATTAAGTCTCCTTTATTAATTAAGTACAATATACAAAATGCAAATAAATGTTTCTCATGTATATACACATGGCACATGTACATAACGCCGATGCACGATACAGTAATATTAATAGAATGGCGCGAATAAAAATTTAATTAACTGTTTTAGTTGTAAATAAAAAGAAAAAAGAAAAGAATCTGTAAATTGTAGAAACATGAGAATTAGTGCAAAAAAATTACTAATGAGAGCATTTTAAATATATCCTGCTACTCAACCCAAATGTAGTTTTGTAGTAAATGTTATCACGAAATAATTAATATATTTATGACAAGATTGAACAAAAGATTTTTTTTATATCAACAATAAATTTTGTCCATAGATCTCTTACTTTTTTTAAACGTACAATAATAAATAATCAAGTAAGAGATAAGAGGTGCTTATGAATCCGCTGAAGCTTTATGTGCTGATTGATACAAAAATTTATTATAATTGTTATTTTTCATCCAACTAGTAAGAACTGAGTCTTTTATTTTTTCTCGTGCTAAGACTTGTATGATATACACGTTAGTTAAAAATAAACTTACAAATTATTATTATTATTATTATTTCTACCCAC
>NW_019379519.1:1023765-1060512 GCF_000648655.2 Copidosoma floridanum | reverse complement strand
AAAAAAAAAAAAAAAAAAAAAAAAAAAAAAAAAAAAAAAAAAAAAAAAAAAAAAGTATCACCGAGTGTAAAAATTGTTTTTATTTTTGGTGCGAAACAAAAAACACGCAACGGGCAATCGAACGCGATGGTTTGCGATTGAAAAAGTTTCGTCAGAGGATGAAAATTCCTAGCTCTTTCCCCCCCCCCAAGGTCTTACTTTGTCGCTAGAAAAAAGAAATACATACTTTCGTTGAATGCAGAAATTTTATTTACAACATGACTAACGCTCAGTAGACTCCGAAACACAATATAACATTTTTTCATTATCCCTGAACTTTGGCTCTGTTGATAAATTAATCGGTCGTGTCACAAGTGCATACAGTACACTTTATTATAAATTTAGCTACTTTTTCTTCAATCTTGTAATTACACTTTGCAGTTTAATCGACCGTACCACCAATTATATTTTTCTCATTAAAGCTATGATCACTTACATTCTCGAAATAAAAAAAATCGTACACGTCATGCCCAATTGACATTTGTTGTACATCGAACGGTGATTAGGTATTGACAGTTTTAAGAAAACTCTTTACCTTCGCATACAGGTACATTTATCTAAATATATTGTAAACCGGTTAGAAAATCGGCAACAATTAAACAAAAACTACAAGTCGACGGGAAGCCTATATTTATACGGCCGCTAGAGGCTCAAATTAAGGAATGTCCATGAATCATCGATCTCCGATAATGCGCCACGTAAAAAAAAACCAAACAAACGTAAACACCCGCCAAATCAAACAGGTCCAACATCGACCTTGAAACATCCGGACTTTAGCGCGAAAACATTCAAACGAAGAGAGAAATCGTATGGAGAGGCATTTGGTATAAATGTAATACGCTCGCGTTTGTAATTGCAAAGTACTTGTACATCGCGAAATTTTGACCCCCGTTTGAGTCGCGGAGATTAATAGTAGACCCGTGGGTGCCGATTCCGCGAGAGGAGAGAGAGAGACCACACGGGCATACATGTCCGATAGGCGTTGCTCCTTTTTATTCCATCAACCTCATACTCATTGTTTTTTCTTCTTCTCTCTCTCTCTCTCTCTCTCTCTCGATCGACCCATATTCCTCTTCTCTCCTCGTTTTCCATTTCAAATCGACAACGAGATGCAACAGCATCTCGCGTTATCTCGCTGTAACATGTGTTACACGTTGACGTCTGCGTGAATTTATGTGTACTCGATGCACATATTTCGAGGAGATAAGTGTAACCCCCTCCCCCAAACACACATACGTGTCAAACGCGATAAGGCAGCATCGCGTGTAGGTATACATCTAAACGCGGCTGCAGCGAGATCGCAGCTCACATGATGTGTGTATATATTACACACTTGGTCGGCGGAGAGACGAATCGCTCACTCGATCCGTTTGCCGATCTTTTCGCTATATTTTTGTAAGCAGTGTGCAATTATACATAGTATAGTGGTCATTATCAAACGGCATTTGTTCTCGTTGCAGTTGGGAAGGAACTGCCGGAGCCATGGCGATCGCTGAAACGACAAGTAAAGACGAGGATTGCGGCACTCCGTTGAAACAACAGCAGAACGGCCAGTCCGTCAAGGAGCACATCGCCCTCAACGATACCAACGATACGGCCGAGGAGGTACGATGCTTTCGTCCGTATATATACCTTTGAGATTCGTGTATTGATTGTGATTTGTGGAAAAAAAAAAAAAAAAAAAAAAAAAAAAACATTGTATCAGTGTCACATATGCCACGATCCACGGTCTTTTACATTTCAAATCAACTCGGTGCGGCTGGCACATAGTTGCTGGCCTCTCGTTCGATGTAAAACATTCGCGCGCGCGCTCCTTTTTTTCAGGGTTGGAGCGTCATTCGTTTCGATTTACCTTACCGATCAAGGTATCCCCTCCTACGTATCATACTTAATATATTCACATAGATTCATTGTTGAAGTCTCGTGTTTTTTTTTTTTTTTTTTTTCTCCACCTAATTGAAAATTTCGGGTAACTCCCAAATTACATTTTAATGTCCATCTAATCGCTAGAAAGCACATTATGCATACTGATATATTGTTTTACGATCGCTCACGGGACTTTGAAGAGGTTTCGTTCACGTGCACGTGAAAATGTGACAGGAAGCAACGACGGCACTTATGATACCGAAATACACTTCGATTCGGATGTAAACTTCATTTTCGGGGTTCTGGAAAAAAAAGCAATTATCGTAATCGCTTTGATCAACGCGGGAATACAAGTATAATGACTATACCTCGTGCAAAGACAGGAGGATAAAGAGGGGCTTATTTCGACTTTCAAGAATGTAAGGTAGAGGAAGGGGTTTCACAATTACAAAGCACGAAAACCATACATAAAATTTTTTTTTTTTGTAGAAATATATTATTTCTGCATTACATTATATAAATGATAGCGTTTGTATTTACGTGCAGTATACATGCAAATTCTCATATGGCTATGGAAAAACTCTTGTCGTTTGGTGAAGAAAAAAAAAATTTAATTTTCGACCTTACAAGTTGTTCGATCTCACGTTGGGATTTCTCGAAACTATGAACTTGAAGCTCAGTAAATGTATAATCGGTAAGACCCTATGCGGGGATCGGTGTAGCTTTTCCCTCTCAAATATCTCTCGCACGTAGACTAGGTATACTCTCCTCAGTCCCTAGGAAAACTACTGTTAGGTATTTATGGTGTGTAATGGATGTTCGCCCCATTTAGGTTTGTATTGGTGCAAATCATATGGATTCAGAGTGTTTTTGCCAATCGAGTTGTTTACACGGGAAAAGGAATTTATTATCCTCCGTCAAAGATTTTTAGCTTTAAAAAATAAAGATTAACTTTTAATCGATACTCGTTCGTTTGACACACTTTTTTAATGCCGTACATTTCCACGTTTTGTAGAGAATTCAATATAATTTTTTTTCATTTGTACTCAGAAAGAAATAGTTTTTTTTTTTTTTTAACGCCGATTCGAAACTATCATTAATATTTAATTTCAAACTAACTACGTTTTAATAGGTTCGTAGGCTTTTTGAATTTTTTTCCGGCTTTATCAATTGATTTCGGAAATTATTGTTTATTACTGATAATTCAGTATATATCCAACGGTTGTTATCTTTTAATCGAAAACTGTAAAAGGCAGCCTTGTCAAGTTTAAACCGAAAAAAAAATTACGTTTAATTTTCGTTTAAAAATTGTGAAACCTCAGGCGTTACATTTTTTTCTGTAGCAAATATTCTTTGTTCGCACTCCACTGTTTTTTTTAAGGAGTGTGTAAAAAAGTGCAAATTCTCTTTTTGTTGTTGCAATTGTCACTACATAGATCGCTTCGCGTGAAAATTGGCTATTTTACGGGTACCAAAGTAGTTGTACCAATATACACACTACAGTGTCCTTCGCATATATAATTATACTACACAGCTACATAACGCTATTTTTGTCCCGCCGAAGTTAAGGTGCTTATGTACATGGGGCTTATGCTCCGAAAGGCTCAGGACCATGGAAGCTGTAGTTTGAATCCCTGAAAAAAATCCGACATCCATTAAAGGCACAAACATTTTAATATATGCCCGTGACTTTTCTTTAAAAATCCTATAGAAATATAAGGAGTCTCACGTAGCTGCCTAATGTTTGTTTGCGTTTTTTCCCATTTTTTTTTTTTTTTTTTTTTTTTCGTGGTGACGTGATTCACCAACAGTCCAAGGTTTCAAAACAAGCCGATCTTTTTTCTTTATGATTTTTCACTTTACAATGTCACTGACACTCCATAAACTTTAAATAACACCAGAGAGACACATTGAGATATCGAGAGCTCGACGATCAGATTCTTTGAATAAAATTAAAAGCGAAAAACGACGCGTGATGCGATGGCTTTTAAACCATCGTATGATTTATGTGATGTTAACACATACTCGTATGTAACACGTTTGCACGATTTTTTCGCACATCGTTTACCACATAAAGTGTGAAAAGGAGGTGAATGGTTTTTTTTTTTTTTTTTTTTTTTTTTTCATTTTTTCAATCAAAGATGATCCCTATCACAATTAATAATCGTTTCCCTCGTACTCCCTGCCAAGTTTTGTGCGTGCATTACATAATACGTATAATACGTAGGTGCGTATCTATCGAGAGATCGATGAGCAAATAAATGCCAAGCGCGGCGCTAATGACGACGACGATGGTGAGAAACAGAGAAAAAGCGATAACAATGAATTAAGTCGATTGATTTTTTTTTTTTTTTCTTGCCAAAAAATAATTTCTCACGCGTCACCCTTTCCCCAAATTATCCTTCTCTCACGTGATTGAGCATTGAAAAGCTTGAAGCTCAAAAAAAAAAAAAAAGGAAAAAAACTGTATCGATACGTGTAATATAAATAAATGTTGACAATGCGCAGGATTTCGTGGAGGTGGAGGTGTCCGTGCCGCCCGACGGTGGTTGGGGCTGGGTGGTCGTCGCGGCGTCCTTCATGTGCAACCTCGTGGTCGACGGGATAATGTTCAGCTTTGGCGTTTTTCTCAAAGAAATGTCCCAAGACCTGCAAGTGTCGCCGTCCAAGGTCGCCCTCGCTGGCTCCCTCCAAACGGGCTTCTATCTCTTAGCCGGTACGTATGACTCTTTTTGTCTTCTTTTGTTTTCCTCCAAACAAAAAACTAATAATTTGCTTTCTTCGGATCTGCACGAATACCGACAGGACCATTCGTTTCGGCACTGGCGAACAAGTTTGGCTTCCGTTTGGTCGCCATACTCGGCAGCGTCATAGCCAGCCTCGCTTTCGTGCTCTCGTACTTTGTCACCTCCATCGAAGTCATGTGCTTGACCTACGGTGTACTGGGTGAGTCAAACAAACCTCTTTTTTTTCTTTTTCTTTTTTTTTCTTTGTTTTCCATAGTCTATATCCAGTATACCCAGACGGAAGAACAACCCAAGCTGCAATAAAAAATGACAATTGTTGAAGATTCATTTTTATGCTCAATCGTTTGCAGGAGGCATCGGCGCCGGCTTGATATACGTCCCGGCGGTGATAGCTGCGGGCTACTACTTTGAAAAGTTGCGCGGCCTCGCGACTGGGATATCCGTGTGCGGTTCTGGAATCGGTGCGTTCGTCCTGTCACCGATCGCCGTCATACTCATCGAGAAGTACGGATGGCGCAAGGCCATGCTCTGCCAAGGCGGTTAGTACGCCATACACATAATATGTAAAATATATATATATATACCAATTTTGTTACTGTCCCACATTTTTTTTTTACTTATCTACGAGCAGATAATATATGATATGTATAATTGTATTCATATATACCGTATGTATAAGTACATAAAATGAGCATATTCATGACTTTTGCTGTATATTCTCATTGTTGAAATACGTACGCAATAATAGGTATGTATACCAACGTAAGTGAGTGTTTGATAAGCACCGATCGGCGTAAAACTGGTTATTTTGTTAATTAAAAATTTGCAAGAATCGCGTCTCATAATCTCTCTCTCTCTCTCTACGTGTTAGCGACACGTTACCTATATATACAATCTCACACGGGGTATTTTTCAATTAAGATAATCACGCGTTTTGCGTACCTGTACGCATACGTATACCGATTAGGTTATAAATCGGCCGATTATCGGTATGTATAAAAGCGATAGCGTAAATAACAAGCCGAATTGAGAAAAAAAAAAAAAAAATCGTAATCACGGATCATTTCTATACTTTGACCGATAAGATTGGTTGGTTATAACTAAGCTATTATTACACACACGTATACATATAGGTATTATGTGTTCAAGTGAGAGCCTTTTTCGTTAACTATCAAGCGCGTATACGTGTATATAATCGTTAACGGTCGTGTCACTGAGGAAAGTCAACAAGTGACAAACATGCCGTATATAATTTATAATTTGATTTGCCGGTACCTACATGATATCTTATCGCGCACGTGTATATAGACATCATCATTGTCTCTTTGATCTGGAATTAATTTTTACACTTGGGGGAAAAAAAAAAAAAAACGAAAATCGATTTGAAACGCACATTAAGTATATACATATACTATACATTTGGTTGACCCTCGGAAAATCCCCCACCAAAGCAAGTAATAATCGCAAGAACAAAGACGATGATAAATTTGCGAGAAAACGAGAAGGATGCGCATACATTAGGCATATCACGACGTTTCGAGGAAACAACCCAACCGCGATGCCGCGGCCCACTTAGCAATACTTATTTATACTATTGCTCGCTTATCGCGCATTTCTCTCTCTACTGCAAATAAGAGATGCATCCATTAATCGTAGTTTCCATATCGAGAAGAAAAAAAAAAAAAATAAAAAAAAATCACCTTGTGTTTAGGTCTGCTGTTGAACTGCGCGATATTTGGAATGACGTTCAAGCCGGTAAAGCCAACGAGAGTCAAGATACCCAAGGACGCGGACATCCATGTACAAACGACGGCTACGACGACTGCGACGACCACCGCCGGCCGGTTACTCGGGACCAACAACAACGCCGACTATCCAACCGCCGGCGAGGCCATACGCGACAGTAACCCCAACATCATAAAGTAGGTGTCAACGTACATGTTTATACCCTATAATCTTTCGATTGTGATTCGAACACGAGTTTGACGGTCCTCTCTATTTTTTTTGGGGGTTGTTTTCCACCAGCGGTACAAGCAAGTCGCTGCACTCGTTGCACAGGATCCAAGAGGTGTACGTCATCGAGAGACAAGTGAGCACCTCGGAGAAGCAGCTCTCGGTGCCCATTTACCCCGAGCTCCGGCTGACCACCGACGAGGAGCTCAAGCTCGAGGAGGAGAACAACCTGCTCGACGGCGACGCGGAACGACTCAACGGCAAAGTACCCACCGTACGTTTCACCTATACGCATAATTGTACATAGGATCGAAAAACAGAGTAGGTATAGGTACGTTGATTCATCGTCTCGATGGTCCATTGCAGATACGCAGACACACGATGAGCACTCGGCGCAGTCGGGCCGACTCGGTGACCAGCCACAAATCGTTCAAGCAGCTGGACAAGCGTCGCGGCTCCCGGGACACGCAGAGGCCCTTCTACAGGGACGACATATTTTACGGCGGCTCCCTCAACAGACTGCCCCACTACAGATCTCAGGTAAACATAAATTAATGCGTATACACATTTGGACATGGGTGATCTTTCGACGTTACCTTTACAATAACACGTGTTTCAGCCGTCTTCGGTGGGCTACCACATGTCGGTCACCAGACTACCGACCGCCCAGGATCTGGCCGAGGAGGAGGAGGGCAGGAGCTTCAACTTTTGCCCCGAGAGCGTCAAGAGGATCCTCACGACGATGCTCGACATAAGTTTGCTCAAAAAGCCGAGCTTCGTCATTCTGTCGATAAGCGGCTGTTTGACGATGATGGGCTTCTACACGCCCTTCGTTTTCGTCAAGGGTGGGTGCTAAGCGAGCCAACATTAGTCGTTCGCCCTCGACGTTTATATATATATATATCATGATGATATTGTTTTGCATGATTTTGGCAGACCGAGCCCTCGAGTCGGGAGTCGACTCGAACAGCGCCATGTTCCTGGTGTCGATAATCGGTATCGGCAACGTCATCGGCCGTTTGGTGTTTGGCGGGGTCGTCAGTCTACCGGGCATCAACGCCCTCGTGGTCAACAACGTGTTCATCACCCTCAGCGGCCTCCTCACCATGTTCTCCGGTTTCTCCATGACCAAGGAGTACCAATTCTTCTTCTCCGCGGCCTTTGGCCTCAGCGTCTGTGAGTTCATGGCTATTATATGTATTACATCCGCTCGAGTTGCACCGCGTAAACACCGCAAAGACCTATATGTATGTGCAATGTAGGTGGATAGGTATACTTACACGTCAAAGTTGCCGAGAGCGCGTGGCTCGATGGCCTCAATTAAAACATATCTTTCACATCCGAGCGGTAGTCGTTCGCGTGGAAGAAAATTGCGCCCCGCTGCCCCTTCGTCGCCGGCGTCTCCCCGTCGCTCTTTGCCCGAGAGAGAGAGAGAGATAAGACGGATCGGATCGTTGCGCAAATTAAGAAATAACGAGTAGCAGCTGTATATTTGCGCGCGGCTCTCTCTCTCTCTCTCTCTCTCGTCATTTGAAAAACTCCCGAGCAATTGCCGCTCGTAAATTACAGCGTGTAAACACTACCAAACTACGTATAGGTACACACGCGCCCACATATATATATATACACGTTATACATTGGCCAATTTTAAATGTCTCTGTTTGCCCGCGTGTGTTTTCAGCCGTGTTTGCCGCACTAAGGTCGCTGATAATCGTCGAGCTGTTGGGCCTCGAGAAACTGACCAATGCCTTTGGCCTCGTACTTCTGTTCCAGGGCGTGGGCGCCACCGTGGGCGCGCCTCTTGCTGGTAAAATTACTCCCCAAATACAAATATACATATATACTTATTATATTCCGATCGTCGGGGCTGTAGCCGATGTTAATGAATTGATGATGATTTTTTTTTTTTTTTTTTTCGTTGTTTCCCCGTCACACAGGTGCCCTCAAGGACATGACCGGCAGTTACGACGCGTCGTTCTACTTTGCCGGGATACTCATCGTCATCTCGGCCGTTATATGTTACCCGCTGAACCGGCTCAATTTGTCCGAAAAGGAGAAGGAAAGCGATCAGGAAGCTTTCAAGCCCGCGAAATCGTGATTACTTTGTTACTATTTTTTTTTCTCCTTGTTTTTGTTGATTTTGTGTGCATGACAGTGGTAGGTAAGTATGAGAGAGAAAAAAAAAGAAGAAAAAGAAAAAAAAAAAAAAAAACTGCTTTGTACGCGTGTACGATTGAGTGCCATCGTTTACACGCTGTAGCTTTGTATAAAAGCGCGTCGCTAACGCAACAAGTCCCAGATATACAAGAGAATATTTTGTAAAATAGGTCCCGTTGAATTTTAACCTCGTGATAAGAATGTGTTTTTTTTTCTTCCATTAAATCATCAGTGATATCGAAATTTGGATAAACAAATGTGCCACGTATATAAATATGTATGCCTTATGAGATCTCGCTGATCAATCTGATGTTGATTGCGATGGTGATTATGAATGTTATACATGTACTCAATATCGTTATTTACGAATTCCAAGTGCCATTAGTCACTGCGATACTTTCCTATATACTATATAATATACATACATGTGTTATATATGTATAAATAGCACTGTTTTGCAGCATATATCTTGCGCAGGTGTCGTTTTGTTGGATAATTTTATATACCGATTTTGCTATTGCGAGTCGTTTTGTACAGACAGATGGACCCTTTGCTGGGTTACAATATTCCGTGAATAAGAAATTTCGAATGAAAATGTCGTTGGTTAATAAGTTGTATAGCTGGCCACGGTCAGAAAAACAATTTCACAAGGAATCAACACATTTGATAAGAAGTAATGCAGATCGATGTGAATATTGTGTACGTTACAAATTTGCGTATGATTAAAAAAAAAGTACCAGTCACACAGCCGTCCGTCTGATATTTTAACATTGGATTGCAGGGTAACTAGATTAATATTATTATTATTGTATTTTCTACTAGGTACTATAAAAAATATACTCAAAATCGCGTCGTGAAAATATAAGTTTTGAAAGAGCTGGGAGTCCGAAGAGCACGACCGATCTCTTTTACTCGCCATAATACATATTATAATATACGTTACTGCAGCGTAACTATATATGACTTGTAACCCTATATAAATAATATCCATGCGTATGTATGTGTAACGGTAATAATCGTGTAATATAAGCAAGGCGAATCAGTGGGTGATTGCAAACACCTATCGTAATCATGTACCACTTACGCTTCGCCAAGAGTGAAAAAAATATTTCAAGTGAAACGTAAAAGTTACCATTACAAATACATATAGAAATAGGTAATACCTATTCATAAAAATACTATGCGGTTTTCACCGCGTGTATTATAATGTATCGTCGTTTGATTGACAGTAAGTAGGTAGGCGCGTCACACGCGGAATTTTTTGTTTTGTTTTTATTTTCTTAAGAATCAGTAGTTGTGTAAAGATAAAAAGACACGATCGTGACACGTTGTTTCACATTGTTGATTTTAAGCGTGTACATAATATTATGCTGTATATGTGAAATGCACTTATATATATAGTTATAGTATAGTCGCTCGATTTGTGCAACTTAACGTTACGCGACGTGCGCTATATGTGTGTCTGTGTTAGATAAGTCGTACATATACATATAAGTTTAAGCGTCATAAGTCTTGTTACATTTTACATGTGCCTTTATATGTGTGCTTGTGTGTGCAGACACGTCGAAACCTATTATTATAATATACCATCCGCCTTACGTATACACTTTCGAATGTGTGTGTATATATATATATATTTATACGATGTCGCTGGCCGCAAATTATCGCGTCTTCGCGTTGACGTATTAAAGATGTATAGAACGTATTCGAGTGCTCGATGTATGTATAAATTAATTTCTATAATTATATCGCGCTATCAAGCGTTAAGTGAACAATGTCTCGGGTGTCTCCGCACGCAGAACAATAATATACATTGAATAGTTGTATGTAAATTCGTTTTTAGTAATATTGTATGTTCTAAGTATCGAGATTTAATGTATACATGTAAGTCGTTTGGAAGAAAAAAAAAAAAAAAAAAAAGGAAGCCCGAGGGACACTGCCGCGCTGGACTGCCGATCTCGATCGTGATTGAACCGTAACTTTTGACACACCTGTTTATCTCTCTCTCTCTCTACTATACATATATCTTTGTGTTCTCTTGTTTCCTATATACATTATCTGTTTCTTCCTCTTTTCTCTTTAAATGTACATTTTATGTGTGGTGGCTAACAAGCGTGCGAGTGTGCGTGTTTGTCTTTGTCGTCCCGCAAGAGATTGCAAATTAAAAGTAAAAAAAAAAAAAAAATCAAGTCCCTGCCATCAAACGCTGTACATATATAGCCTGATAGTTGTAATATAAATAACAAGATGCTACGACGGTCGTGACCGCACGATGGGGCTCTCGAGGCGAGCGAGCGACGATAATTGTTTAATACTTGTTATCATGCACAAAAAAAAGCGCATCGCGTCCCAAAACGCAGGGTATTGGCGTGTACATTCGGCGTATCGATGCCACTTAATTTCGCGGGACTTTAGCTTCGAGAATCGGAGACCCGCCAAAAACAAGTAGGACCGAGAAACAGCGGAATGGTAATTGAACAATGCCAAGAAAGAGAGGAATCGATCTCATTGTCTATATCCATAAAGGCTGCCCAATTTCCCACTCCTCTTTCTTATTTCCCGATCGCGTCACGAGATATCTGCACTTTTGCCTGCACATGCACATCAGCTACAGTTCGAAAAACAAACTTTCCGGACAAGTCTTTTTGTTTGCCTCCTATGCGACACTTTTAAATTGCCAACTGCTACTCACACCTATGTACCGGTTATAGCGCACTTTGCTCTTTTCATCGTCACTCTCGGCGAGCTAAACACCGCTTGTATAAGTATGCATCAAAATGTTGTATACACGTATAGTTAACTTTATACGTGCCAAATCGCGTCGAGTATCAAATCGCTTTAACGATTCAATTAAACGTCGGTCCGGAGGAGGCTTGCGCCCGACCATCTATCACTTATAGACACGCACGGGTGGATTATCAAAACGATTTTCGCGCGTTTAGGGCTTTTAAATTACCCACCGATTATACACACGAGCATCCTCTCCTTTATTCGATTAGCTTCCTTTGTATACCCCTGCACAGTGGGTATAGTGCATAAATTATACGGTGAACCGGAAACTCCCCATTTAGATTTACAAAATCGCGATAAAAGTTACCGGTACAACTTAAACTTTGCTGATAAATGTCAATGTCGTTTCCAATTTGGTAGCGCACGACTGCCTGTACACTTATAGTATACATATAATATATACGTACGTATAGACTAGGAAGTCTCATTTAAAATTAACTATTTTGCCATTATTGTTATTGGCAGTCGAGTAAAGTCTCATAAAATTCAGACACGCGCGTATACATNAAAAAATAAAAATCAGCTTCCAGAGATCTTTTCTAAATCTTCTTAGCTTTAGTTTAAAAAAAAAATTTTAAGATCGGATGAAAAGTGTGGTCTCTAGGTTATTTTGAACAAAAAAAGACCGTTCGAGACCGTTCGCGATCAACTGATCGGCTTGCTGCGGGTGGGAGGCTTCCTGCTGAGAAAAAAGGGTCGCCAACGAGCCAAAGCTACTGCACGATCCGGACGTTCGCCTCAAGCCGACGTGGTGGTAGCTCAGCGTAGATGGCCTTGTCGATGAGCTTGGTGTGAGTTAGGATCCGATCGGTGATCTTTTCCATCTCGCGTCACCTACTTTCAAGCCGCAGCAGACTAAGTGCACCATGCTCGCCACTCTTGCCCGTCTTTTCGATCCCTGTGGCTGGATCGTCCCCGTCGTTCTGGTCGCGAAAATGATCATCCAAGATTTCTGGCGCGCTCGAATTGATTGGAACAAACTCGTACCAGCCCCCATGGTCTAGCGATGGCACACATTCCTGTCTTAACTGCAGGAAGTTTACAAAATCACCATTCCTCGCTGGATCAACTGGCGTCCACACGACAACCTTCAGCTCCATGCATATGTGGATGCCAGCCGTCGTGCCATGGCAGCAGTCATGTACTCGCAAACCGTAGACCCGGCTGGTGGTGTCACCGTACGTCTATTGATCGCCCAGACTAAACTGACCTCCATGAAAGGGTTACAGTCGGATGCCTCACATCTGGCATGGATGATCATCCCTCAGCTGGAGCTGCAAGCTGCAAAACTGCTGCGCTTGGTTGCTGGGGAATATTCCGCTCTTCCCGAGGACTGTGATGCCTGGAGCGACTCTCAGATTTTTCATTGGCCCCGATCGTCAGAGCCCACCAACAACTCGCTTATCGACAATTACGTGACAATAACCCAAAAGTTGCTGCTCTCCTGCTCGCGGAGACCCGTCCCGATGGACTCAAATCCTGCGGACGTAGCGTCCCGGGGAACAGACCTATCCACACTGGAGCATATGTGCATCTGGTGGGAGGTTTTTAACGTAACCCGTGAAATTCTGGTAAAAACAAAAATTTGAGCTCAATCGGATGAAAATAACCAACCCTGGATTAGACTGGCAGATTTTGCGTGCACGTCAAGTAAGTATACATACACTAGGCATTTTGCTCTGGTAAAAATATGGAAAAAAAAAAAAAAATGAATATAGGCACAACCGACCGAGCCCTGAAAACAGGTGAGCCTCCTCCGCTGGATGAAGTTTTAATAATGCACCAACTCTTCCAGGCAACACACTCGGCTGCAGTTTGAAAATAAATCTGTCTAGATTTTGCTCATTTCAGAAATGCGACGCCTACACCCTTGGGGGGGCCCGATACACCAAAGTTTTACAAGCAGGTGCACGGAGTGTCGAGAGCAATAAAACCATGCGAATTGCCCCTGCTGCGGCTCACGTGCACCGGGATAATTTGCAATTTCAATGAGAAGCCTCTCTCTTTCGTAAACACAGCCGCCACCGCCGCCCCAACTATGCCAAATCATCCGCGAAGGGAAAACAACTATATCCCTCATCGCGACGATCACGAAGGGGGGGGGGAGGTTTTTTACGCTGCTAACAGCTCCCTCTCGAAATTATTAAAGAAATAGGAAAAATTCCAATTATCTCTAATGAGCGAAAAAAAAAATCCACCTCGTTTGCGCTCGCGCTTCTGTATATATATGCACATGCATACACGCATTTATGCTACAACGATCGCAAGGCGGGCGAAGCACGTGGTGCATCTCGCGACTCGTTGATCATTACTTGGTGCTCTTCCGCCCGTTAAATTTATACCCCTACTCCCCCTCCCCCTGTTTTTCCTCACCTGATAACATGTATATGTATATAATTGTAAGTATATAATAGTATTTGCCAAAACTCGTGAAAAACACACACACGAGCGCCTTGATTTATTTATATACCGCGAGCGCGCGTTGGGCTAAATAAAGACAAGACAACTTTAGTTCTTCCACTTTGTGCTGCTGCACATGACTGCTATATGTACTGCCGATCCGACTTTTATGCCAAAACGGCACTATGTCCATTTTAAATCACATGTATATATATATATAATATCTCCTCGCGGAGAACATTATATGTACGTACACAACGTATATAATAAGTGTTACGGGTATCTTCGTCCCGCGTCCACGTTGATGCAGTTGTCATTGTTGTTGTTGCCGCCGCCCCCTCTTTGCCATTAGTTAAAAGTGACAAGGGAGGGGGCATCATCATCGTCATCGTCATAGCGTTGCTAGCGCATCACGAGAGTAGCTTATTTGTCAAAAGCACCGCTTAGTTCGAACTCACGCGAGCTTTTGCTAAAGTCGCGTTGCTGTTGTATAGTTTTTGTTGATTCCTGTATACACGTGAGGGGAAGAAAAAAAAAAAAAAAAAAAAGGAAGCCCGAGGGACACTGCCGCGCTGGACTGCCGATCTCGATCGTGATTGAACCGTAACTTTTGACACACCTGTTTATCTCTCTCTCTCTCTACTATACATATATCTTTGTGTTCTCTTGTTTCCTATATACATTATCTGTTTCTTCCTCTTTTCTCTTTAAATGTACATTTTATGTGTGGTGGCTAACAAGCGTGCGAGTGTGCGTGTTTGTCTTTGTCGTCCCGCAAGAGATTGCAAATTAAAAGTAAAAAAAAAAAAAAAATCAAGTCCCTGCCATCAAACGCTGTACATATATAGCCTGATAGTTGTAATATAAATAACAAGATGCTACGACGGTCGTGACCGCACGATGGGGCTCTCGAGGCGAGCGAGCGACGATAATTGTTTAATACTTGTTATCATGCACAAAAAAAAGCGCATCGCGTCCCAAAACGCAGGGTATTGGCGTGTACATTCGGCGTATCGATGCCACTTAATTTCGCGGGACTTTAGCTTCGAGAATCGGAGACCCGCCAAAAACAAGTAGGACCGAGAAACAGCGGAATGGTAATTGAACAATGCCAAGAAAGAGAGGAATCGATCTCATTGTCTATATCCATAAAGGCTGCCCAATTTCCCACTCCTCTTTCTTATTTCCCGATCGCGTCACGAGATATCTGCACTTTTGCCTGCACATGCACATCAGCTACAGTTCGAAAAACAAACTTTCCGGACAAGTCTTTTTGTTTGCCTCCTATGCGACACTTTTAAATTGCCAACTGCTACTCACACCTATGTACCGGTTATAGCGCACTTTGCTCTTTTCATCGTCACTCTCGGCGAGCTAAACACCGCTTGTATAAGTATGCATCAAAATGTTGTATACACGTATAGTTAACTTTATACGTGCCAAATCGCGTCGAGTATCAAATCGCTTTAACGATTCAATTAAACGTCGGTCCGGAGGAGGCTTGCGCCCGACCATCTATCACTTATAGACACGCACGGGTGGATTATCAAAACGATTTTCGCGCGTTTAGGGCTTTTAAATTACCCACCGATTATACACACGAGCATCCTCTCCTTTATTCGATTAGCTTCCTTTGTATACCCCTGCACAGTGGGTATAGTGCATAAATTATACGGTGAACCGGAAACTCCCCATTTAGATTTACAAAATCGCGATAAAAGTTACCGGTACAACTTAAACTTTGCTGATAAATGTCAATGTCGTTTCCAATTTGGTAGCGCACGACTGCCTGTACACTTATAGTATACATATAATATATACGTACGTATAGACTAGGAAGTCTCATTTAAAATTAACTATTTTGCCATTATTGTTATTGGCAGTCGAGTAAAGTCTCATAAAATTCAGACACGCGCGTATACATATTTTGGGTACCCAACAAAGATATGGTCCAACATCTCCTTCGGACTTTGTGCCAGTCCTCGATCTTTTCTATACTTGAACTAGACACACGCGACCACATATAACGAGCGTGTTCTCATACAAGTACATAAATAAACTTTGCTGCTCAACGTTGCACATGACATATGCGTGTATATAATATATACAACTTGAATAAACCATCACGTATAGCACACACGTGCGGCAACCGTGACATGCACTGCTATAAGTATAATGTGCGCGTTACATGTAGGCGGAAGGAAGAAAGTCGAGTGTCACTCGCGCGGGTGATGGAGAGGAAAAAGGTCGAGGTGAGAGGGGGCTAGTTCGCGCACATCAAGCCGGAGCAAGGCCATACTCGTATACGTATACGCGGATTATAGAGAGCAGGTGCAGAATGGGTGGTGGTAGGTAGATGCGTATGGGGCTGAATGAGAGGAGAGGGATAAAGAGGGAGTGAATGGAAATGGGGTGGCCCGTAGTGGGTGGGGAGGTGGTCGCGACTCTCTCGTGCTACTGTAGGTGTACACACGCCGCCTCTCGTGACAGTCGTAGCCAAGGCTCTCGTCCCGTAACACTTGTACGCCGGTACGTACGCGCACCTTGCGACTGGCGCTGATAACGACGACGACGAGGACGACGAGTCGATTGCGCGAGGGGGGTATAAACTCGTGGACAATCGCGAAAACAGTAGTTGTGCCGAGGAAAAAGTCTCGCGCGCTACCCTCCTATTGTCCTCCCATGACGGTGACCCATGAATTTGGGCTGGTGCTATGGTGGCCTACTGTCATCAGGTATAGCTAATGTCCCTTCCTCGGACGCGTGTGACCAGTAGTAGCCAAGTTACGTAACAAAACGGACGGTGCCATGCGAGTCCTGGGGTCCGGTCGCCGGTGGTGGCGGTGCTACAGCGGCATCAGCCCCGAAAAAGCGACAGCAACTCCTGCCTCTTTCGTCGCTTTCGCTCTGCCTCGGAGCCCCTACGACTTATCCCCGGCCACCCTTGCTCTGCCGCTCGGTCTGGCCCGGTCACGGTCCCAGCTACCGTTGCCGCACGAACAGGGTAGCAGTAAATGTAGTCGCCGGTGCAGCCCGTCGTAGCAGCTACATGGGTGTCGTGTATATATGTCGTTTTTGTCGTTGATTATTATGACGATACTGCCGAGACGCTATCAACAATATAGCTAGACCATCGCCTCACGATGAATCTTATGGTTAGTGGTATGATGTACATGTATTAAAGTGTATAATGTATACAGCGTGTGTATGTAGGTACTAATGTAACGACATGTCGAATTAGTTCCGCCGGAATTTGGAGAAGGGCGGCGCGGGGGCCAGCGTCGGTGGCGGTGGCAGCGGTGGCGGAGGAGGAGGTGGCTTCGGCTCGGGGGGATTTGGCGGCCTTCAGCTCAGTAGCGGCAACAACGGCGGTTTCGGCCCGGAGCCCCGAGCTCTAGGCGTGCGCCGCAGCAGGGACCTCGCCGGCCAGCCTATGCAGCACCAGGAGCAGGAATCCGGCGCCGGCCACGCTTACCGCACTCACTTGTTGTTCTCTGCGCACACAGGCGGTGGTCCTGCCTCGGCCGAGGAGCTAGCCGAGCGTTTCGGGCCCCGGAGGACCTCCGCCAACCCCCAGCAGCTCGTCAAGTGGGGCGGTTCACCCACCAACCAGCAACAGCAACAGGGCAGACGGAAGCAGAGCCAGCCCCAGCTCGACGAGCAACTCCAGCATGGCAGGCAACAACAGACATCCACTCCCCAGACCCTCGCCGGACAGCCCCGGCAGGCGGCCTCCTGCAGTTCCCGCTCCTCGTCCTCGATGCAACAGCAACAGGTGTCCTTCGGCGGTAGAAGCTCCCAGCACCAGCAGCGCCCGATCGCCTTCACACCCAGCCGCAGCGAGCCCATCTCCTTGGCGCAACTCGATCGCGACTGCTTCATCATACCGCTGGCCTCGTTGGACCGCTTCCTGCCCGCCGGTGTGCCGGTAAGAGATCGTCGTCGTCGTCGTCGTCGTTGTTGTTGTTGTTGTTGTATTGTAGTATGCGCAAGTAAAATGGGTTGAATTGCAGAGGGTCGCCGCAGCGGCGGCGGCGGCCGCGGCAGCCGGAGCGAGCAGTAGCGACAAGCGCAGGCCTGGCAGTCCGCTGTCGGTGCTGGAGGTCGAGGATCCGAAGCAGTGCGTCCTGGCTCACTTCATGACGAGCCTCGAGCCCCTCGAGCCCCTGGTCGAGCCCGTGGGCGTCCAGCCTCTCGTCCTGCAGCGCGACACGGCCGCCGAGCTGCTCTCCGAGATCTCGCCTTCCGCCTCCCAGAGCATTCTCCTGACCAACATGGAACGAAACGGTATTTATCATCGATAAACACGACACTAATTGTGTCTGTTGATGGTTCATGTCATACTTACCGGTTGACCCACAGCCGATTTCCCGTTCATCGGATACTACGTGCTGAACAAGCAAAAGACGGAGCCGCTCGAGTTTTACCAGGAGGTGCAGGGCGCCGCCCTGAAAAAGTTCGACCCGCGCAGCTTGCGCTACATCGCGAACCATAGCCTCGAGCTTTTTAACGAGGTGGCAACGATCGCGAGGCCACCTCTCGAGCCTCCGGGAGGCCGGCCGCCTGTTCCCTCGACCGGCTACCTCGTCTCGATCTTCAAGGTCTTTGAGGGCGACGACGGTCTCAAGTTCGAGCAGAACTGGCTCTACTGGACAGGTGAGCACTTGTGTTTACATTATGCTTTGCTCCATGTGCACGATTTTCATGTGTGCCGCTGATGCAGGTGCGCGAATGATATACCGATATCTGCCGAAATCGGTGGGCCTCAGAAGGATCACGCTGCACAAGTCCATGTCCCAGGGTGACAAGACATACTTGCTCATCTGCGAGTGTTCGCAGCTCCAGGAGAATCTCTCGGCCGCCGCGATACTCCTGCCGGCTCTGAGAGCGAGGCTCTGCGGCTACGTCGGCCTCTACAGGCCCTCGGTGTGCTTTTAGACGCGTCACAACTAATATAGACTCAAGTAGTACTTAGTGTACCGATATCATGCAAAATGCAACCGTCCGCTGGATAAAGCGCCTCTCGTGTATCTGGTGCACTTGACGCGGGCGCCCAGGAGTTCAGAGACCTATCATGTCCTTATGATTTGTCGTTTCAATTGTTTGCGTCGATTAAAACTCGATTCAGCTGATTCGTACAAAGAGCAGGTTTCGCGTTCAATATACAAAGCAGCGAATGACAAATTTTTACACACCGTGAGTACACACACACACACACACACATATATTATATATATATACGCACGTATCGTCGCGACGGTTTACATATCATGATTCGACGAGCTGTGATAGCTCGCGAGACGCCTCCTTGTAAACGCGCGAAAAAGCCTTAAACTCTTTTTGTTCACGAGAGTGCGAGAGCTGGTGCGTGAATGATTTGTCGTTAGAAGTACCTTCACTCGCGTTGGGTAGAATATTCTACTTTTTAATTTCAAAGAGTTCATATTATATTACACTTAGGGACGTAATTTCGGGAACATGTAAACCAGTAATACCCATTACTATTACTATAAACTTAGCAAGACTTTGATTCAATCGAGAATCCTCAGATGGATTTGTTGATAAAGGTACTTGATGGTGAGTTTGGAACTAATGATATCTCTAGCGAGGAATAAGAAAGATACTATTTTAAATATACAAAACGATACAAAGAGAAATTAGATATGTAAAATGAAAAAGATAAAACATTTCTGGCATTGTAGTACAAAATTAATATAAAATCTATGCTTGTTGCCTAAGCAGTGAAAGACGAGGGAGACAATATAGTTTAATACCTAAATTAAAGATACAAAAGCGATGCAATTTAATATCTTGTTACATAGTATCTTTGACACTTAAGTCATAAAATTATCTTTTGCCTGGTTAGGAAAAACATTTGCTGTGATTTGTGCATGACATGCTCTCACGCCGTGCACATATGTATAAATAATTGAGAAAAATCTCTTACAATTAACATCAACTGTGATTGCATACAATATAAAAAAATAAAATAAAAAAAAGAGGAAATTTTCTAAAAATTATTTAGAGCACCATTTCTGAATTTCTTAAACTGTATTTGCTATTTACATCTGCTTGGTGAGCCATTTGCTTTTTNAGAATAAAAAAAAAAAAAGAAAAAAAAAAAACATGTGACATAATATATTTATGAGCTAACAGGTAAGAAACAAAAAAAAATTCTACTTGAAGCGTCAAAATAAATGTCAAAAGCCAAATTTGCCTATTCTTTATTACATAATACTTTAGTTGTATATAATAAAAGTAAAAAATAAATCTAAATTACTTCAGATACTGCTGCCTGTTAGCGATTGATTTTTCTTCTTTTCCCAATCCATTTGGTAATGTCTCTCACTATCCTTAGTTAATTTGAAAATTTTTAACAATGTCCTATATACAAGTCAACCAAATTCCACAGTCATTAGGCAGTCACTGCCTTGGACCTCGAAATCTCCTTCTTGCATCAATCTACGCAAATTGCATATGTAATGATCACCATGAGTCAAAACACTTTTTCTCAATAAAAGCTCAACTTACCAAAGACCTTTTGCACTCAAAGAAGCTATACCTCAGCAAGTTACATTCATGAGGTATAGTATCAGAATAATGTTTCAAGCAATCTCTAGGTGTATGTTTATGCTAAAAAAAACAAAATTGTAAAAGCCAACTGATATTTAAATAGACTAGTTCGTTGGCATTATTTTGTAGGTTAAGATTATAATTTTGCAGATAAATCAAGCACTAAACATGTACTGTTTTTCTGATGATTTATCACGCAAAACTTTGCCATCAAAACCACGAGCCACAAGTTAAAAGGGTATATACTTATGTTTAAGTAAAAAAATCTCACCACTTTACAGCAATCACTCTTTAATAGGCACATTTTCAACTCGGCTCGTAGATTCGCGCATCTCGACTGGTCTTTCAGTCTCTCGTTAGGTTCTGTATAATCCATTGCTGGCATGTTGGCTGCCGAGTATGATAACTATTTAAATTATATCTGAGAGCTTAATTGATGGGGTACTACAACTTGCACTCATACAATATTCTTATATCTCTATGCTTGCACTTTTGCACTTGTGCAAATCCGTAAGCCGCATCGACGTTGTATACAACTGTATAATAGCACAAGTATATTAACGTAAAACAAGTTAAATAAATAGGCAAACAATCCTTTTGCGTATGTATTATTTTTTACTAATAAGATTTATAAGTGATGAGTGATGAGAGATGATACTCTTAATGTCGAAGTTCACTCGATTAGAATTAGAGCGTATCGAATTGTGCTGTGCCTATTTTTTAATTAGAACATTGAGGACTGTTCGGAGAACACTTTTAATTAAATTTATTTATACTATAATTCATGCACTGAATGATATTCATAAGTTTAAAATAAAGATCTCATGATAGATATATTCGATCTAAAATTCAAGCACTTACTGTACTCTCTCTCTCTCTTTAAGATCTGAGATCTGATACCTACTGACTTGACTGTCTGGATTTGGTTGTGATTCTCTGACCTCAAGGTTACACTTGCAGGATACAACTATACAACCCAAGTAAACGCTATAGGTACTTAAAGGTTCTGTTCAGAGATCTTATTTACGGTTTATAATTGATTAAATGGCTCTAGCTCTAGGCTCTAGGCCTAACCTAAAGCTCTGATTCACTTTAGAGGCCACTATTCGCGAAAAAATGAAGACCGCTAGATGGCGCTGACCCAAAAAATTATTACTATACTTTAACTACTTGTGATCGATTATAAACCAACCGCAACTAATCTTATAGATATAGAATAAAAAGTTGACATTGCTTCATTGCTTGTGCTATTTTTGTGGGTTATGTGTGGTGTTAAGTTTGTCAGCGCAAAAAAGAGAGTTTCAGATTTCAGAGACGAGCAGAACATCGACCGAACATGTGATGTTAGTACCTAAGTCACTATGAAAACACATCATTTTTATTTTTATAAACGTGACCACCGTTGCGAGTAACTTATCAAGCGTTATTGTTTAAGTGTAGAGATAAATAAGTGAAAAATTATGGAGGAGAAAAAAGAACTTGATATTTTTGAAGATATTTCTGCTTTCATGGAGCGCGATTCCAGAGGAGTAGAGGTACACACACACACACATATATATATATATAAATGTATGTATAGAGTACACCATGTAAACAAAGCTTCTTACTATTTTGTTTATGAAAAATACTTAAGCACAAATTTGCCGTTGTAGATGCTCACTTATGGGATTGCTGGTATTGGATTGATAACAGCGTTATACAAAATAAGGCCTGTAAGTATAGTAAAGTTACATAACTACTTTATTGTTAACTACCTGAAAAAAAAAATTGTCATCAATTACTGTATATACTTAATTATGTTGTTGGGACATTTTGTACAATTTTTTTTTAGTTTGCAAAGTTTACTAGGCCATCACAGGTGCCTCGAAATTTTTTCAAGAATAAAGTTTTACTGGAAGGTAAAGTGAAAAACATTGAACCTGCTCCACAGCCACATCTTTTAGTCGATCACAAACCTTTAGTTCCTATACTAAGACTAGGTACACCCAAGTACTTACCAGTTAAAATATCAGGAGTCAATGTCACAGGCAATGGTATGATGATGCAACGGTCATAATGTGCAATGCCTTTTATTTTTAACTTTTATTTTGATATCAGGTCTCAGCTGGTTACAAGCAGTTGTAAAAGGACAGAACATAAAATTCTTACCAGTTGCGAGAGATGATAAATTTTTAACTTGTATTGTAATGGTGCCACAAAAAGATAAGGTAATAATCAAACCAAAATTGTATACTTGGTTCAAAAGTTATAATGCTTAACAGATGCTTACAATTAATCACTCTTTTAGCAGGAATCAATATCTGTTGGCAAAGAGTTGTTGAAAGTTGGATTTGCTACAGTTGAAAAAGAAAAATATATTATACCCACTGACAAAGAAGTCAAAAGTTATCAAAAGTCATTGCAACTAGCTCAGAAATGGGCAGAAAGAAATAGAAATGGTATTTGGCAGTTCAAATATCCTCCAAGTGTTCTATGGAAAATCAGGAAATCGTTGGATGATAAGTTGAGATCAATGCTTCCAGATTCTTTGTTAAGATATTTTAATATTTAGATTTATAACGCGCTGTAATGAAGATAATTTCTACTCGATATATTTTATGAATTTTTCATAAGTTAATATCAACTACTGTTATAAATAGGTCAAAGCATCTTAAAATAATAAAATTTATTTATATAGACATGGTTTTTTCATTTAGCAGATGTGTTGTCATAAAAAATTTACAATTTATTTTCAAGCAAATCGTCAAAAAATAATTAACGTTTTAATTATTTATAAATTGCTTTTTATTTGTTTCACAATGAAATATATAAATGAATGAGACTAAGTAACTAACAAGATTGAAGATAAAATTTCGCCTCTTATTAAAAATTTTTTGTTCAGTCAAAGGTCATTAACATTTGATTTTCGTTACACTCTTCTATTTATTGATGACATTACTTTGTAATTTTTCATACTCTAATATATTCTATTCACGAATCATACAAATCTTATCTATGTAAACTTAAATCTAGCTGTCAAATTTCAGCAGCAATACCGTCAAATACATATTCGTCATATTTGTCAGATATTTGCTGCCGTGTGCAACTACCAGATTGTGCAAGTCTCTTTAGTTGGTCTTTTTTATAAATGAATAAAAACCATGTTCTGTTGACATGTTTACTTTTGAAAAAAGTTACTTTACATCAGTACACATAACTTTGTTTCTGGAAAATTTTCCATAGCATATAAAAACAAACTACTGATAATGCATTTTCCTCTTTTTTTTTTTTCAATGCTAACATGCCAAGGTTAGTGTAATCTCAATCTAACAATGTTTTTGTAATTTGTTAGTTTATTTAGCGGTGTATTTTTCACAGCTCAAAAGACATGGAAAGTTTCGTAACCATACAATTCGATATACTCTCAAATACGAAGCATATATCTAAAAAAAAATATATGCATAAGTGAAAAAACGAATGTACAAGTTAACAGATATATCGTACATGTATACTTATTTTCCACTCGTTTCAATATACATTCTGTCACCCATGCGGTGTAAATAATATATATAACTAATCAACATTTCAATATAATCATATATACTATGATAATTCATGACTTTCTACCACATACTTATAAAACAAAGTTATAACTCTTTCAATGCAATTTCAATATCTTAAGTATTAAAATTTTCATTTATACGTCGCACACGCGTTTCATTACTATATAATTTTTATTATCTTTATACACAATAAATATGTTCTTCTTGCGTCCCATACTCTGGAACTCGTATATTATGTTTCCTTTCAATGTTCTTTTTCACCTCTTGACGAATACAACGCGGTGCACACAGAGGAAAAGTTAAAAAAAAAAAAAAAAAAAAAAAAATTTTTGCCATGCACCACGTTACTCGAGTAGTCATCGAAATTGAAGACCTTCATTTTGACATCGACATGGTGAAAAGAAAAAAAAAAAACTTGCCACAAACAGCACTGATAATGTCAACTTTAATTTCTATGTCTATAAGATTAGTTGCGGCTAGTTTATAATCGATTACATGGCTCTATAAGTAGTAATAATTATTTGGATCAGCGCTATCTATCGGTCTTCCTTTTTTTCGCGAAAAGTGGCCTCTAAAATTCTGAATCCGAGTTTTAGCGCCTAGAGCCATTTAATCAATTATAAACCAGCCGCAACTAATCTTACAAATATAAAACAAAAAGTTAACATTGTTTGTGCTACTTGCCGCAAGTTTGCAATTTATCTTTTATCCGAAAATCGACCTCCAAAAGTATAAATTTAAAAAAAAAAAAAGAAAAAAAACGACCATCGTCTCGTAAAAGGGGCATTACGAAACAAAAGCGCCAAAAGAGATTCCGCCGTCGCGGCAGCAAAAAGAGCGCTGGTTTCGCGTGCGGTACAACATACAGTGTCATGTGTGTATTGGTACACCAGAAGCCTTCGGCTGGGCCGGTGGTGGTGCACGGCTCCCTCAGAACTGCGATTCGACGATCGCGTCCTGGGAATCGACGAAGGTGACGCGTTTCGCGCGCGCGACGGTGCCCTCAGGGGGCGACCACTAATGCTATACCGTGTCCTCTTGGATTTGAACGCGTTTCTTGAGAGTACTGCTCGGACCGGTGCTCAGCGAGCTCGAGGTCCTCTGAGGCGGACGGGGCGGCTTCGCCTGCTGGTGCTCCTTCGGCCTTGTCAAGGTGCGATTGCGCTCCAATTGCTGCTCGGTCGTGCCACACTCGTCCTGCATGTGGTCCTGGACGGAGGAGGGACTCTTGGGCAGGGTAGTGTAGCTGGGCGGCGGATCGAGGGGCTTGCTCGAGGACCCGCAGGTGCTGGTACCGCTGCTCGCGGCTACGCTCATCTCCTGGCCATTGGCGGTGGAAGAGGTGGAGTCGTTGGCGTAGGCGCGCTTCTTGTCCCGGTCGCGCTGGTAGTAGATGCCCGCGAAGATGAGCATGTTCAGGACGAGGAGGATGCAGCCGACCCCGACCGTTATCGCGAGGGCCGTCGTCGTGCTGTAGTAGTGGCGCGAGGCCAGCCGCTGCAGCAGCTCCGCGTCGTCCTTGCTCTCGCCGAGGACGTTGTTCTCCGTCTCGCTGTTCTCGCTGTTGTCGCTCGTCGTCGCGCAAGCCGTCGTCGACGTCGAGCCCGTGCGCGCCACCCCCGGCAACGTTATCGGGGTGTACCACTCGTCCCGAACCGGTCCTGCGGATGCACAACACACGTCTCATTTGACATTTGTTTCAAATTCAAGATTTCATTTTTTGCAGGTATAGGTAAATAGCGGTGCATCGCCTATGGGCTTACCAGCGTAAAATAAGTCGCCCTTTTCGCGAAAGTGGTGATGCCTCATCGACACGTCGTCCCCGGCGGGCTGATGGAGCTGTGGCACCAAATTCAACCAGGATGCCATTTTGTGGCCGCGGTAGTGGTTTTTCATCTTGGGCTTCAAAGCTGACGGCGATTGAGAAGAGGGAGAGAGATGAATGTTTGTTGGAGAAAGGGGGGGGGGTGAGTGCGGGTGTAAGGGCGAGTTACCGATCATGAGGTACTGCTGCGTGCTGGTCTCGTACTTGTCCCAGGTGAGGCCGCGGTAGCGCGTCTTCTCCTTGACGGTGCCGTAATCGACGGACTCGATGTTGTGGGGCTCGTTGGGGTTGCCGGTTTTCGCGAAATTCGTGAAGAAGGTCAGCACCGCCTCGGTGACTCCCTGGTCGGCTCGCGAGTAGTTCTGGGGGAAGAATCGGCCCCCGGACACCAGTGGCAGGCCAAATATGTACGGGATTGCTTCGCCGCGGACGCTGCCGAGTCTCTGTTGTCGGGAAAGACGATCAAGAGATTAATCATCGGTTCGCCGATTTTTTTTTTCGTTTGGTCTTATATTCATCTCGTATGTTTCTCTGTTATCTTGGCAAGAAAAGGGAACCTTTTTTTACGGAACTTTTTATTTTCCAATTTACCCGCACAAATGGAAAACGCTAACGTAATTCAGCTCCACCAAAATTTTTCACATCTATTATCCCGTCGTACATACAGGAACGCACGTATCATCAAACAGTGATACGTTTCAAAAGCAGAATTTTGGCAACTCGCATCGGGTAGGAATAAAAAGTTGGAAGATAATTAAAGTACGAGAGATGAAAATAGTAGAGGAACGTCAAAATGCAAATGAGCGTCATCGGAACAAAAGAGTATTTTTACAACACGCGGGGAATTTCGCAGCGAAATGTTTGCGCACAAATAAATGAAACGACTGGTGTAGTCAAATCCGCAGTAAAAAAAAAAAAAAAAAAAAAAAAAAAGCAGTATGATAAGATCGAGAAAATTGCATTCTGTAAACGCATGTTTGAATTTATGTACATACAGTTGAATGACGACAAAAAAGTGATTTTTAAGACTATTTGTGAAACAAACGATAAAATTTATTTTATAGATGATCCTGGAGTATCAGGTAAAACCTTTTCATATAATACATTGATAAATTACTTTATTTCTCAGAATAAAAAAATTTTATCAATCGCTTAGACTAGTATTGTCTCAATTTCACTTCTTAAAGAAATGGCCAGTCATAAAACTTTTCATTTACCATCAGATTTAAACAATGTTGAAAGTATTTTTTTAAGAATCAGAATTAGAGAAAAGAAAATTTAGAACAGTTGATTCATTTATTTGGGATGAGGCTTCCATGATTTCAAGAAAGGCTCTAGAAATAATAGATACAACTTTAAAAAATCTATACAACACGGAAATAAAACACTTATTTTAGGAGGAGATTTTCGTCAAATTCTATCGGTCATAAAAAATAGTAATAGAAGTATGATTACTATAGAAACTACTAAACCATCGTTTTTTTGGTCTCACTTTGGTATACTCAAATTGAGTGTTAATATCCCATTAAAAGATGAAAAATTTTTAAAATTACTATAGATGATCGGAGAAGAAAAATCAAGACATTCAACGTCTCTGTACAATGAAAAACAAAAAGTGTTTGTGATAATATTTTCATTGGAAATAATGATTGTTTAATAAACAGTGTAATACTAACATTTCATAATAAATATACTTATTAAAAAAAAAAAAAATTCAAGGTCTGAATCAAATAAAGGGGTGTACAAAAACGTATTTCAGCATCGATTACGCAACGCATAAAGGTGTTGATAAATCTGATAGTAATATTAACATTAATTTAACAACTTAGATTCTAAATAATATTTGTAAGGGCCTACTATTCCATGAAATTTATGTAAAAATTGGAGCAATAGTCATGTTCATACGAAATTTAAGCATAGCTGACGGCTTATGTAATGGTACAAGAATCAAAATCACTAAATTAGTAGTGTGTAATATTGAAGCAGAAATAATAACTGAAGATAAAATTGTTAATAGAGTTTTTGTACCAAAAATGACATTAAACTCTGAAAATACATCTTTTCTACCATTCATTTTGTACAGAAAGCAGTTTCCTTTAGTTTTAGCATTTCCTATGACAATTAATAAAACTCAAGGTCAAAGTTTCGACAGCATGGGTTTAAACTTGAAAAATTCTTTATTTTCATATGGACAATTACATGTTGCAATATCAAGATTAAAAAATAAAAAAAGGATTTATACAAATTTAACCTAAAAACGATGAGGAAATAGAAAACATAGTTTGGGAAAAAACTTTCGATGACAAATAAGTTACAAATAAGGTTTTAGAACTCAAAATAAAATTTTCTTACAAATTTAAAGTAAAAATAATTAGATATGANAGAAGAAAAAAAAAAAAAAAAAAAAAAATAAAAAAAGGCTATGCAGAACTAAACAGACGTGGAAATTACTCCAGAATGATGATGAAAGGAAGTAAGTACTACAAGTCTCCTAATTAATTACGAAGCGTGTCTGCAGCTGCTCTGTCTTGATGAGATGTCCCTTGGAATTTCCAAGATGTGGAATTACCGAGTGCAAGGAATTTGCGCGAATTGTATTATGTTATACCTTAAAAAAATCTCTTTCCCTTACGCAATTGCAAGCCTTGGAAAATTCCTTGGCTTCAGGAAGATGGGGTTTCAATTTTACAGCGCGCAACTGAGTGAGACACGTTATTTGTAAATTGCAGCAGGGCACTGCTTCTTGTTATTGTTGGCGAAGAAATTTCCGAGACGCGAAATTGACGAGTTATTAAGTTTGGACTTTTCAATTTTACCTGCTGCATCGAGTTTCAAGCTTTTTTTTTTTTTTTTTTTTTTTTGCCTTACTGCCTTACTGCGCGATTGTAGTTTCGTAATTTTTTTCAAGTACGTCAAAACTTTTCGCCATCGTCATTTCGACGTCAACTCAGAAAAAAAACGTATACATCAGTACCAGAATTACAAATGGGAAAATAAACTGTTTGAACTTTTGAAAAAATCGAGACGCGTTGAATTAAAAAAGATCGAACGGGCTTGCATCTTTTAAACTCTGCCAATTGTTATAATTGTTTTAAAAACGCATTTTGAGCTCAATGAACTTTTGTAGAAGAAAAAAAAAAAAAGAAAAAAAAAAAACATGTGACATAATATATTTATGAGCTAACAGGTAAGAAACAAAAAAAAATTCTACTTGAAGCGTCAAAATAAATGTCAAAAGCCAAATTTGCCCGGTAAATCCTTAAAAACTCATATGGGTACAACCTGATGATCCCCAACTAAGGATCGAATGTACGTGTCTCCCCTCGTTCATTTTACGTATAATATACGTGTACAAATATATAGCAAAGACGTGTGATGTATGCGCACACGGGAAAGGAACTTGAAGAGCCTCTCCGCGGAAGAGCACAAAGGGAAGTCTCTCTCTCTCTCTCGCGTGCACACCCCAGTGGCCTCTCCCATCACTTCGAGCGCCAGCACCTCCGGCTCTCCACGTGTCTGGCCCGGAAGGTGGAAAACCCTCGACCCGCCAACCCTCGAACTTTCCCACCCAACTCTTACGGGTGTCTTCTTCCACCCTTTTTTTTTTCTCTCTCCGCGCGCCCACTAAAAAGATATCTCGTTCTTGCCCTTCTGATGTAAAAAAAAAAAAGAGAGACAAAAGGGAATGCGCCCGAGTTTTCAGCGGGTTCCCTTCATAAATTAGGGAAAAGAGAGAATTATGCATACGGTAGGTATATACCTAGGCCGGACACAAGGAGAGAAGAAAGCAAGGGGGTTTCCAATGTTTTCTCCGGCCCGGCTTTTCACGTCCGAGTTATTGAATTTGAAATAAACGGCCGACGGGGTATTGAAATTTACGACCCCCACCACCTCGACAATAACCCCTGGCCCCGCTCCACATAGGAATGTAATTTTTTTTTTTTTTTTATAAACGCTTGTCCCACATAGTCCAAACTTTTGAAACATGCGAATAAGAGTATCGTACCTGGGGATAGTCGCTGTCCTTGCTCTGGTAGTTGAAGTGGAAAAAGTAGGTGCTGGCACCGCGTCGGGCGTGATAGAACGCGACCCTCATGAGCGGGGCGACCGTGTGCCCGTCGCTGAGGGCCTCCATGGTCGACTCGCGTATGTTGATGGGATGGAGGACCGGCCGGTCCCAGTCGGTGTACTCGTTCTTCACCGCACTGAATATCTCGTTCAGGTGGTAGACGTACGCGTTGCGTATGAAGGTGCGCAGCACCCGGTTACGCTGGTCCTCCTCGAAGCCGAACTCTATGTCGTTCGCGCTGAAGTCGAGGTAAGACTCGGCGCTTGCCACGCCGAGGATCAACGGTACCTTTATGAACGCGTCGCTCAGCCGTTCCATGTCCAAACCGGGGTCTGGCTGACTGCCGTCCACGGGCAGGCTCGGTCCGATGCTCGGCATGAATCTACGTGCGAATGCGAATATATAGCTCGTGGTGAATTTTGTCGGGATGAGGCCCATTCGGCTTGAATCGGTGCGATAAATGGATGCCTTTGACTATGGGCGCGTCCATACAAATGGGAGGAGCTTTTTTTCCTCAAAAAACCTTCCTTTTTTTTTTTCTCTCCGGACCGAGCGATAATTTCATGACTTTCATACGGTCAAGTTCAGTGTTTTACCAATAAAGAAAAAAAAACTTAAAAAATTGTTTGGATTATAATGTTACTTTCCAGATTGATAAATCCAAGCCTTAAAGCCAAATTAGCCTTAAATAAAGAACTACTTTCGTCCCCTGGTCCATCTGGAAAGGAAGCAACTTGAAAAACGATCCTTCATTTTGTTTGGCGAAGAACATTTTTCTTCTCTCTCTTCTTTTTTTTTTCGTTTTCAAACGAAGGAAAGTTTTGTATAGCCGTCCCGGAGTAATTATCTTCTCGCGCTCGATAAATCTTTTTGAAACTCCCAACGGGCGAAATGGGTATAAAAATAATCACGAGACCGAGTTCGGAACTTCGGAACTAATTTAACGATCTCTCCGCACAACAATAATTAGAACGATAAAAAAAAAAAAAAAAGAAAAGATATACGTCTTGTAAAGTGTCCAGGATATTGACGACGGTTGGATTAAAATTACCGTTCAGCCCCGTATATCTGCTAAAATTTCCATATACCTTTGAAAACATTTAGCAACGATCCGATGGTTAAACTTTCAATAAAACCTTGATATTTCATCAATCATATCAGGATGTAATTGTAAGGGTGTAAATGCATACGCAGCGTACTTGATCTCGGTGAGTTCGACGTCGAGTATGGCCTCGAGGGAAACGGCCCTCAAGCACTCGGCGATGTCCTCGTCGTTCTCGTAGCGGCAGTCGAGTTGTTTGGCAACCTGCACCCGCAGATCATTCGGATCGTTTACCACGGCCCACGGACTCAGCGCCGAGCCGCTCAGCAGCACGACGTTCCGAAAGAGTCCTACGACAGACAATACGCTTTGTTAGTAAAAGCTTTTTTTATTCTATCTATTTTAATCGGTTTGAAAAATTTCTCACGGAATAAAACCACCCTTATACACCTAACATGGAACAACATGTCGATCGTTTTTTTTTTTTTCCACAGGTAAGTTTTCATGTTTTTCACATCCCCTCCCACTACTGTCAAGCCCCAACTCGAAACCACAAATTTACAACGGGAAATATAGGACGTGCATACATTAAAGCGCGCACGGGTGGCCTGATGTATATACGCGGTAAAGCTCGTACGAATATGTATTATGGTCATGAGAGAAAATGTTTTTTTTCCCACTGCAAAAAAAAGGTGCACATGTATACGTATACAGTTAAATTATATTTCATCGCCAGCTCGACTGCAGTGTGCACGAAAAAAAAAAGAAAAAAATCTTTCTCGCTTTTACTGCACTCCATAGTCCGAGATAAATGGAGACGCGCACCGTAAAACAATGCAACGCGAGAGAAACGCTGATCCACCAGATCTGCGTAACAATGTATACATAATATAATTATTATTTATTTGGTTTACGCGAATAGATATTCCAAGTATAGTTCAATTATATCTATAAATATGTGATGGACACAGCGTTGGCGAGCCATTAAAAGTTGCGACCTCTGCTCGAAACGTTGGAGCTTTGCCAGGTGCCTATTGATACACTGCCGAGCTTTTCGATTGATGATGTCACACACGCGTTCACTGCAAAGGCCACTATGCCTATAATTACTGTTTGGTTTTTCTCTCCTCGCAAGGTACTCTCGCGCGTCGCATCACAGACTTGCCGGCATTGGGCTTTGGTATCTGATGGAACTTTTGAATCACGATGATGATAGTACGCGTGCACGCCCATCTCCTTTTATTACGATTAATCAGCTAAATTACATATACGTGTACTCTAATGCGTACGTGTAGGCGCACGAGTAATTATATAGATGTATGCAAGGGCAGTCTATCGAAGTTTCTATCGACTGTGTGTCTGGGGCGCGCGATGAATTAAAATTTATAGGTATTAGGTTTTACAAAAAATCCATTATTAATTTACCTGTAGACAGCATTATTGGACCAAAAATATCATACAGGTACACTAATATACCTTCCTCTTTCTTTTTCACCCGTCCTCCACACGTTTAATTTTGCCTACCATGTATCATATAAAAATACAATATTCCTAACTTTTCTTACTATTTTAACGGCAAATTGTATCCTTTGTTTCATTAACATCCTTTATATTCGAACCATCAACTCTCCATTTTTCACCTTCACTTCCGCTAAAATTCTTTCATATACTTTAAATCATGGCGTAAAATTTTTTTTTTTTCATCGCACATTCAGCATACGTTTTTTCGCCTAATAATTCCTTTGACACGCGCGTGACAATGAAAAAAAAAAAAAAAAAAAAAAAAAAGAAAAAACGTTATCCGTCGACGAAATTTGTCGAATATGCTTCATAGGAAGGGTCGTTCCGATTATTCGGACTCCAAAAGTGGCGAGCCATTGAATTCCAAACGAAACCCCCCTGCCCTTTTCACGCGTGTCAGACTCGATCGAAAAACACTTCCATTTCGTAGCTTTTTATCAAACGCTTATCTGCGTTTCGCGTTGATTACGAAAGTAATCGTATCGTATTTGGACACGAGTCGCGTCAGCTGCTGAATTTTATCCTGGTGACAAGTTGAATTTACATTATTCATCGCGTAGTGGTATAATAGCCATACATGGCGCGGAGCATGAAACCTAAAAAAAAAAAAAAATTGTCTCTACCTGATTCTGCATGACCGTTTTTGCATCCGTATGATGTCCCGTATACTGTGATGGCGTTAAAGTAAAAACCAATTTATCGTGTTGAAGGGTGGGGCAAGGGGTGACAGAAAAAAATTTTTTTTTTTGCCAATAGCCGGTACTCGTACATCTACGGTGTTGGATGGCGATAGCGATCCGGAAGGGTTTTGGAACTATCGGAGCAGAACTTGTTTCAACTAGTTTTCTCTCCTTTTTTTCCCACCATCTCTTTCAATTTGTCGGTCGGGGCGGGGCTACGTGGGTACAGGAGGCTGGCGGAAGGGCGATGAGCGTGAAACAAAAATCATACATGTACATATATACATCGACGCGCTTTTCCGTGAAATTTCGTTCCGGCTTTTTTGATTTTTCTTTTCGCTCGTTTAATTTCGCTCCCAATTTTTTTTTTCTCCCCCACGCGGATAACCTGCGGGTACTCCTATGATACATATTTTTTTTTTTTGCGCGACGGGGAATGCATGTAGGTATTTTTTTGTCGCCCAGCGTAGCAGAGCATGCGATTAAATTACAGTGGTATTCTTTGAAAAATTCTTCCCCTTTTTTTTATACATATATAGATTTATTATTACAATAAAATCAGTGAATGATTTTGTACTCGAAGGAAATTTAATCACAAATATGTTCATGATTGGAATTCCTGTGAGAGCATATCGAATTTCCACGAAGAATTCCAAAGTGAGTAGGTATCAAATTTTCAATTAGGTGTATACTGTGTGCACTGAACGACAGAGTCAAAAGCATTTTTTCATAAATTGAAAAAAAAAAAAAAAAATGATTGGAGAGGCTTTATTTGTTCTACCTACCATCGTAATGACGAGAATTTCGGGGAAGAGAAAACATTATCATACGAAGTCGACAAGTGCATACACTTTTATACATTTGTATTGTACAAGTATGATAATTAAAGACAAACAAGGAATAATGACTACATGTTTTACTTCGTACCTATGCCAATACTCTGAGAAATCAGAGGAAGAAGAGACGATAAAGGGAAGTGAAAAGTATGGTTTTGGAAAAAGACAATTTCAAAGTATATACACATTCGACAGAAACTCGGCAATTGTCTCGCCTGCAGGTGCTTCGAAAAGTAAGGGAGAGAGAGAGGGGGGGGGATCGAAGGTAAATCAAAGTTTGATATTAGTCTATATATACGTATACCACCACCACCACAGCACCCACCTTATCTGTCATCTCTTTGGCTCGTTCGCTGGATATGATTTATTGCCTTGAGCTTTCCTGGCTCTCTTTGCAAGAGTAGTACAGATAGAAGGTAAAAGTATATATATATAGGAGAGAGGGAAGAAAATTCGCTCACTCACCGGTTTTTTCTTTTTTTTTTTTTTTTTATATTTAATTTACTGCAAAACCTTTTTACTTGAAAAATATTTCTATAGTCATATATATCCTCACCCGAGGCGCTGCTGAAGTCTTTGAAAAACTCAGAATGACTTATATGAAATCTTTTTTAATCACCACTAGAGCAACGCGAAGAAATTTTCGGAGACTCACAATCAATGTAATACGTGCGACTCACTGCAGTGAATCGGTAATAACCGCAAATTTAAGGAGAAGGTGGTGAGATGAAGAACAGTATTAGCGGCAATATAGCTGTTGGTACAATTAGAGAAAGAAGAAAAAAAGAGTAGGGGACCCACCACGTTGCCAGAGTAATTTACAATAACAAAAAGAATGTGGATTCGCCTCGAGTGAGTTTATGTATATAAATGTACGAGCGCGCGTACAAGGGCTGTAGGTACATAATAAGCAAGAAATAGAAAAGTAGGAAAAAAAATAGGTCGCGCGTGAGTCGAGGGGCGTCCGAGTTATTGTTTCGGTACCATCACATAGGCATACGTGTATACAAACCTTGGAGTCGCAAGTGCCATTCTTGCACGGGGCTGCCGTTGCTGCTACTTTTGTGAGAGGGTAGGGTAAAAAAAAAAACGCACTTGGGTGAAAACCGACTTTAGAGCGGATGCTAAAAGTTGACTGGCGGCATCCCGGCAAAGGCTTCCTTGGCTGCCCATCTCTGTACAATACACGCCTAAATACACCCCCTTTGTCATTTTTTTTCTTTTTTTGGCTCCTTCTTTCTCGATTTGACCAGCTCCTCTTTTTTTTCCCAGCCACGCGCGTGCTTTCCGGCATCTCTCGTTTTCTCAAAAGCCAACCATTTTTTTTTTTTTTTTTTTACCCAGAGCTCGTTTCCTCTTCGACCGCGAGCACGCGATTCTATTTGCTCTAATGTTTTCGCGGTATAATAACAACGTCATACTTTTTACAACTTTTTCTTGTAGATGGCCCTTTGGAGTCCCAATTGATTTTTTTTACCGTTTTCACGTACGATTGACGTTGGAACTCGCTCTTTTTGCAAAAACTATACATTGGGCGTGTGCAGATCGCTTAGGAAAAAAAAACGTTTTTCTTTTTTTTCCTGTACGGGCTCTCTGTTGGGAAAACTTTTGATCACTAATGGAACGAGATCAGGAAAGAGGTATAATTTTTGACGTTTGAATAAATTCTTTTTTTTTTTTTTTTTTTTTCACAAATGATCTTTTAAATCAAACAGTCTCGTCTTTAACGCCGGATAACAGATGAGAGGGAGGAGATTAGATTGTTCGTTTTTATTAGCTGATAACTTATTAGAAAAGAGAGAAAAAATGAAAAACGGTGGCCACTTTTGTACGCGACGCGTAGGACAATCGCTTGGGAAAAAAAAACGTTTTTCTTTTTTTTTCCTGTACGGGCTCTCTGTTGAGAAAACTTTTGATCACTAATGGAACGAGATCAGGAAAGAGGTATAATTTTTGACGTTTGAATAAATTTTTTTTTTTTTTTTTTTTTTTTTCACAAATGAACTTTTAAATCAAACAGTCTCGTCTTATACACCGGACAACAGGAGAGATGGAGGAGATTAGATTGTTCGTTTTTATTAGCTGAAAACTTATTAGAAAAGAGAAAAAAAACGAACATTGACTTGACTCGATACGACCAGCTTCTGAGCTTCTTTCGTTTTCTTCGTTTTCTCTTCCGATATTTTTGAATGGTATAATTATACTTCTATATATGTATATACAGCGTTCGAGGCTCTCCGAGGGGATCGAGAAGCGTGATTCTTGTTGATTTTTCCTCGACGGGGCTTTTATAATGATCGTTACTTGTATACTTCAGTGAGAAAAGGAACTCCACTATCTAATACGTACATTTACCCTCGCGATCGAATTGATTTACCTAAATTTTCCATGGGGTATACCCATACTCGCGGCAGAATTTGCTCATACGAAATAAGCGCGATCGTACTTTAGCCGAAGGGCACAGCTTTTCCCGCAGCGGTTGTTTGCTGACCACCGATTTGATTTTGATTTGAAAGCTAATTTATTTATGCCAAGGGCATTACACCCGAATGGCAATTTTTTGAAGTACAAAGATTTTTGATATTGATATTATCGACAGTATTAAATAAAAGTTACAGAATTTTTACAGATTTTGATTTAGTTTAAACGGCGACAATTTAACATAGCAATCTATATATATATATTAATACACGGCCTTGCACCTAGC
>NW_019379519.1:995755-1019015 GCF_000648655.2 Copidosoma floridanum | reverse complement strand
TTTTTTTTTTTTTTTTTTTTTTTTTTTTTTTTTTTTTTTTTTTTTTTTTTTTTGTCTTCGCGTACTTGTCACATTTACTCAATTCATTCAAATCACGACCAAACTATATTCGTTAAAATGAACACCACAATGAAGTAACAATAATTTTACTTTCTGCATCAGTGAACTGACGAGGGTCGTACGACAGGGTCTCGAAAGCGCCGGCGTGTGGCTCATCGAGGCCATAGGCGGGAGGAGCGATCTCCTGGACCTGTACAACTCGGACGTGCACACGGCCTTGCACCTAGCCGTCATGCTGGGCAGCGCCACCCTCACCCGAAAACTCGTGCTCTCCGGTGCAAACGCCAAGCTGATGACCGAGGACGGCAACACTCCTCTGCACTTGGCTTGCATGAGCAACAACCTCGACTGCCTGAAAGCCCTGACGTTGCCCTTTGCTCCGGAAGAGCTGGCCGCGCTGCAGGGGAGCGTGGAAAACCAGCCGAGACCGAGTGTCAACTTGGAGGCGAAAAATGGCCAAGGTCGGTACCGTTACCTCCAAGCTCTTGATTTTTCTCCAAGACCCGCAAAATTGCCCGGGCCCTCACGGTAACTTTCACGTCCAACGGTGCATTTTCTATTCCGTAGGAAAAACTTGCCTGCACTTGGCTGTGAGGAAAAGAAACGAAGCGGTGGTGCATCATCTGTTGGAGTCCGGTGCGGACGTCAATACGACGGAAAACCTCACCGGCAAGGCGGCCTTGCATTTGGCAGCCGAGGATGGCACGCTGCGGTTTGTTCACCTCTTGGCGCAAAACAAGAACTGTGATTTGAATCAGGAAAATTATGCTGGATCCACGGCTTACGAGGTTGCGGTGAATAACGGTCACTTACATGTGTGCCATTACCTCTATACTTTGGGGGCGGACACGAGGTATCGCGAGGAAGAAGAGAAATATATTTTGATACTTTGATGTGTCATTGCACGCGCAAATGGTGATTGTTTGGGTACATATACAGAAGTTCATGAACAATAACAAGTGTAAAATGTTCTTACTGTTACTTGTGTTACGAAAAGGCTTTTTACGATACAAGTGTGTGTAAAAACTGAGAGTTATTGTGATAAAACATTGCGAGGGAACAAAAAGTTTTTCGTGCCATGCGGATTTTTGTAAAAACTACACGTGTATATACATATCAAATTGTTAAAAATTTTGTAAAAAAATAATAACAATAATAGAAATATCGACCTATATCGTTTTAATTGTTCTTTTTTTCCCCCGCTTTAATCATACATCGCAAATTTTCTAGTCAATAAAAATGACATCTCTTCAAAGAAAATCGGCGTGGGATGTACAATAATATAAAAATAACACTCGTTACGATTTTCCGCAAAGTGAAAAAATTTGTTTTTGCCTTGGGGGGGGGGGGGTTGAGTAGCAAATGGAACTTGGAAATCGGGAATGAGGAAAAACGGTGGCCACTTTTGTACGCGACGCGTAGGACAACGTTTTCCTTCATTTTCTTTTCTGTTTAAATCGAGTAAAATTGTATTTGGTTGTCCTCCGGGAAAGTACCGTCGTACAAGCACATAATTATACGGTCAAAGACGAACAAAATCGGCGCTACGGAGCACTTTGGTGCACGGCTCGTCACCTAACTAGCAAAAAAACTCGTCCTCCAAAAGAATAAACACCGAGGCTGTAAACGTGCATACCAATAACTCTCCCAAATTACCCGACGGGATAAACGATGTATTGTACAGGCTCGTATAGGCATGCACGCGACAAGAAACACTGTTTTTACCAGCTCTTCGAGTAAACGGGACCAGCAACAGCTCTTTACGAATAAATAACAGAGCCAAACACTTTTTACCCTTCCTCCTCCTGCCAACGCCAGGACGGAAATTTTTAATTACCGCTCGTTCGCTTACCCGCACTTTTTCCCTCGTGCATTTGACAAGGCGAGTTAGCTACGGCCATACTTTGTATACAACCGTGCAAGCAAACACCTGTAAGTGAAACAACAGCCGAGACTGCACTGTGCGCTTGGGTGGAGCTCAATTGTTCCACGGATTTTCGAAAAATCCATTGGTTCATTGTTTTTTCGAGACTTTCCCAGCCAAAAAAACAATGCCACTAATTTTTAGAGATACTATGACTCCTGTTTTGTTCCTTTCTACCCATTACTACACTTTCAGAAAACAAAGAATGTATATATTATACATATATACATAACAAAGTACGCATATTATGTATAACTTATATACAAAAAATGTAATTGAGCAACAGAGAAGGGCGGGACGTTGTTTGCCAAACATTATTTATAAAAAAAAAACACAACAGCGAGATAAAAAACTCACCTTTGGCGAATGGCGCGAGCAGCAGGTAATTAGCGAGAGCTGCCCCGGTGTCGTGGCCCATGAGGGTGACGCGGCCCGGATCGCCACCAAAGGCGCCTATGTTGTCGCGCACCCAAGCGAGGCCCATCGCCAGGTCGTGCAGCGCCAGGTTGCCGCTCGCCACCGAGTCCTGCGACTCTGTGAGCGGCTTCGTCCTCAGGAAACCTGCGGATCGGTTGAACATTTTTTTTTTTTTTTTTCGAACAGTTCGAACGGCCACTTGGGGGAAACGGAAGGGGAAAAAGTTTGCCTATACTTTTCGGGGGTGGGGCGGATATCAGGGACAAAAGGTGCCCTTTGGCAGGAAAGTTTTCGTTCCACTCGACCGGTGTACATAATGCGCGCACACGGGCGAGCTCAAACTCCATCGTTGGTTCATGATTAGAAAGCCGTTGGATGCGTGTGTAGCAAGGTAATGCGGCCAGCGGGTATATAATCCTGAGGAAAGTTTGGGCGGACGGGAATCGGAGTTGGGTGCCCTTGCACGTACGTACCTAAAATCCCAAGGCGATAGTTGAGTGTAACGAGGATGACGTGGCCCGCGCTCGCGAGCACCGAGCCGTCGTATACGTTGCCGGTGCCCCACTCGAAGCTCTCACCGTGTATGTAAACTATCACGGCGTAGGGCGCCTCCAATCCTCGGGCACCTGGAACACGCAATTTTTAGCACTGCTGGAAGTTGATGCAGCGAGTCGAACTTCCCATTGAGCACATGTTTTTTTTTTTTTTTTTTTTTTTATTGGGAAGGTGTTGTGCACCACGAATATGCACCAACAGGTCAGACAATCAATTAATAATCAGTCCATTTGTTAATTCGTCGAGTTGTGTAATTAGTAAAATTGTGTTGATCAGCATTCAAAATTATTGTTCGTTGGGTCGAACGAATTAACGAGCGCGCGTGTAACTCGAACTGTNTTTTTTTTTTTTTTTTTTTTTTTTTTTTTTTTTTTTTTTTACCACCCGTTCCTTAAATTGCGTGTACGTGTGTATAGGTGGGTATAAATTAATAATCAGTCCATTTGTTAATTCGTCGAGTTGTGTAATTAGTAAAATTGTGTTGATCAGCATTCAAAATTATTGTTCGTTGGGTCGAACGAATTAACGAGCGCGCGTGTAACTCGAACTGTAACTGCTAATCAACAGGAAAAAAAAGAAAAGGTTTTTTGTTTCTTTTTTGCCCGAGCATTGGTTCATTTTGTTGACTCACTGGGCAAAAGATGAAAAAGAGATTATAAAAAAATTATTCGCCCAACTTGGCTCTCAAACGGATCGTAGATCTTCCTGGGAATCATGGAATCGAGTCTTATTTTCGAGGAGACGAGTAAAAATAATGTAACAATGATGAGTGTAGGGAAAGCAACCTGTTACTTTTAAACGAATGCCCGTTTAATTACTGCTTGGCGAGTGGACAGCTGGGAGCAAAAATCTCAAGAGAGGGAGAAAGAAGAAAAAGGCGTGCAGCTGGCACCGAGTGTGTTTAATTAGTCCGATGCTCCCTCCGTTGTGCTGAGCTCATTGGTGTAAGTGCACACGCGGAGCGATTTTTCGGGAAGACAACGCGAGAACGAGGCGCGTGGGCCGCAGGAAGGAAGTGAGAGCGATTTAGTTAGGTGTATAAACTTGCGGAAATTCATTAGAGCGCGACGCCGCGATAATTCATAGACGCCTCGCTGTTGAGGGGCACGGGCTCTCCCTTTCCCTCGCAAACGACTGTTTCGTTGTGCGAGCGATTACTCGGGTTTCGGGTGAGCGGTGTTTAACTTTGGTAGAGGGGAAGTATTTTTTTGTTTTGTTTTTGTTTCATTTAATTTCACCGATTCGCCAGATAGGCTCACAAACTTGTACATTAATCAAATTTTCAATATATTATCCAAATAAAAGAAAGACTGTTTTTTAACTGTGTTCCACTGCGCTACGAGAATAATTGAATCATTTTTTTTTTTTTTTTTTGACGAAATTACAGTTAATTTTCTCGGTATTTGTTACATTCAGCGACGATATTATTGTACCGAAAATAAAAATAAAGTTAATAAAATTCTTGTCGAATTTACCGAGCTCTATATTCATTAGTCCGGCGGGGTAGGGGAGGGTCAACTTTTTTAATTGCAGCAACACACAAACAAAATATCTCGAAACATGGTCAATTTTTAAATTGGAAATTTGCGACAAGCCGCATTTCTTTACCCAATCGATAGGTAATTTAAAAGTTAGTTCGGTACAAGCGCAAGTATCGGGATGAAATTTAAACGAAAACAAGGGAGGGAAGCTCGCTTTTTTGCGCCCTCGCGACGAAAGAACAAACTAATTAAAGTACAGAAGAAAATAAAGCTTCAGCGCAGTCAGGAAGGTAGTGGGTCTTTGCGCGCGGCATTTTTTTTTTATTTTTTTTTTAAATATTTTACTTCTTGCGCGAGGGCAAAATAAGGCGTCCACCCTGCATTTACGCTTCTGAAATAAGATCACCGGGAAAGGAGCGACGGCGCCTCTCGTTAAAATTTAATTAAAGTGTAAGCTTTTCAATACTTTTTACCATCGCGAAAAACTCTTCCCTCTTATTCCTTAAATATGTTTATCCCTTTTATCCCATAAACACGAACGAAATAAGATTTTTTTTTTTTAACCCTTTGACCGCACATTAATCGCATCTTTTCAAATTCTTGCACTCGTAAATTGAAAAAAAAAATTTTTTTTTACATCAATAAATAGAAATAAAAATAAACCAAACGAATTCCCAGGCAAAACAACCAGGTCGAGAACTCTTGCGATAAAACCCGTCAATTGGAGCGACCAGCGGAGCACTCGAATACGAAAAAAAAAAAAAAAAAAAAATTTAATTCGCGTTTCTCCGTTAAGTGGATAACGCACCCTCTGCAAATTAATCGCAAGCACATGATCTGCATCGAAATACGTTTCAACGACTATCCTTTGCAAAAAAATGTGTGCGACAAAAAAAGTGTCTTGCACCACTGTACTATGGCGATGGAAAAAAAAAACTGTAGACCGCATTAATAACCGCGCTCTCTCTGCGTCTCGGTTGAAAAAAAAAAAAAAAAAAAAAAAAATTAATTCCAGCCATTCGCGACGAAGCGACGAGTACCGAATCGTCACTCAATAGAGACGATGACGCGCGAACGTCAATCCCCTCGAAAGCCCTTGTTGTCATCGCCGTCCTACGGTCGACTCCGAGCAAAAAGGGCCATTATTACACGGGCGCGAGTGTGTTGCAGCTGCCTGCAGGGGTCGGGTTGGCGAAATTAAATTCGGTGCTTCCACGCTTGCGGCGACGGGAGTACGCGTATATATATACACATACACATGATGTAGGTGTACAGCTTCCGGCTTCACACGCTCCACCTTTATATCGTTATTCTGTGCACCGCGTGCGGAGGGCGCCTTTGGCCGCGCGTGAGGGGGTTGAATTTCGCAAACTCGGGGGAACGACGCTTCCATGGATCGCGTGGTTACCAGAGTAGATACAACAGTAGTACCAGCATAGTGGGAGCATCGGCAGGCGCGACCAACGAAAAACTGGTTTCCGTCATGCATTTGGGGAACAAAAATTTTTCCCTTGGATTTTCACGTAAGTGTACTTACACCCGTTTCTAAGCTTTTACCCATCTCCCTCCATAACATGAGCATACTTTGCGGGCACGTACGTTTTTTTTTTCTTTCTTAAGCCACGCGTGATGGATCATCGACGAAAATTCCATTCCGTATCCACCTGCTTCGGAGTGGGTACACGTTCCGCCGATAAATTACGTTGACGAAGAGCGCGACACAATTTTGGTGTATATTTATTTTCTCTTCAAAAAAACTTTGACGCGCTGCTCAACAATCGGCAATTATTTAATTTTATCAACATTTACCACCCGGCGAATGTCGGTGTATCGTCAGACACTATATATATAGACGCGAGATCTACAAAACCAAGTAGAAAAGGTCGGAACAGCGTCAGACCAAAGACAAGCAAGAGTCGGCAAGGCAGCAAGTAGTACGAGTCAGAGTACAGTCAGACAGTCACAACTTACCGCTGCCGGGTATGTAGAGGTTGAGAAAGAGACAGTCCTCGCTGTGGTTGGCGACGAACTTGGCCAGCCTGACGAGCTGGTTGTACCTGCCCTGGGGCATGTCCTGGAGGGCGATGGTCCGGTTGCGCAGGTCGGGCAGCTTTTGCGGGCAGGGCTGGCCGAAGGTGTCGGCGCGCTTGATGCCCTTCCAAACCAGGGGCGGCTGGGGCGGCCGGAGCCTCAGATCGCCGACGGGCGCTGCTGCGTAGGGTATGCCCCGGAAGACCTCCACCGGGTCCAGGTGCTGACTGTTCAAGTCCTGCAACGGGTCAGGCAAAATCCGGACTTTAGTCTCGAGGTGTATTGTGTGATGTGTACTGCACCCTCGAAGGGAGCTCATCTAATGGTTGTCGAGGCTTTTTTGCTCTCCCAAACCCACTGGCTATTTTGTGCAAACTTCTTCGTGTCAACAGGGAAACACATGTCTATGGAAGTATTTGAAAATGAGTGAAATAGAGAAAAACAAAACAAAACTGGGCCACCTTTACATAAAAAAAATTATGAGTTACCAAGTATTTTTGGATTGGATCAGATTCTCGGTATTAGTTGTTAATGGGTATACTTTTTTTTTTACATTCCCTTGAGGATTAGTACCTACATAAACATCCACTTTACAAACTACACACATGCATGTGTTCAAACTTTAAGCTGCAAATTTATTACTTAGGGTAATTTAACGGGAACATAAGAAAAAAAATGAAATTATACAAGCTTACGTAAGTTAGTGTTTTAAATAAATTCTCAGAGTACAAAATTTAAAGTCTTTTCATTTTAGATCACACAAAAATTGTATTAATGTAGGTACAATTCAAATAACATCTTAGAGTATGATTTTTAACCAATACATATATTGGAAAATACTTTAAGATAAGAAGTGATGCCACGATAAGAGTAAACATGTTTACAACTCAGAGTCATTTTATAGCTGTATTGTATTTTATTCAACTGGTTATGAAACAAACTATTTTGAAAAATAAATTAAGTGCTTTTATCAATAATATAGTGTTTATACATTTTTTAACACTTCATTTAGTAATGAGTTTATCTTAGAATACAAGGCTTCATAAGTTCTAGAAATATATTTAAGTTCCTTGATGCGTTGAAAAACGATATCTCTTACAGTTAAATCTACATTTTCCTCTTGATCTCCTATCTCTATACACTCGAATGACATATTAATCAAGTTTTCTAACACATTTTTTAATCCATTGGTATTACCGGAACATTGAAGTGCTGACATAAACTTTGTTGTGCATTTCTTGTAATTCTTGTAATATCTTACGGTTCTTAACACCGAGGCCAAGTAATTCATAAGTTTAACAGTAAGTTCTGGATCCACAGGCTCAAAGCCTGAGTTAAAATACTTCCTCAGTTCGGGTGACATTTGCAAATTTGCTTCCATTTTCTCGATACCACCGGGGCATACTAATAATAAACAATGATTCATGTGCTCTCTACATTTACTTTCACTGAGAACTGACTGGCCATAACTTGTAAATTCAGCAACCTTATCTTTGAGCATCTCAATCATGGTGTTACTGAAAGTTTTAAAAAAATTTTTTTTAAACCGTAAGATTTCGGTAATTCAGGATATGAAAGTTGGTCAGTAAATAAATTAAAGTTACAGTGAATCTGAGGCTTGATAATGTTTTTTTTTTTTTTTTTTTTTTTTTTTTTTTTTTTTACCACCCGTTCCTTAAATTGCGTGTACGTGTGTATAGGTGGGTATAAATTAATAATCAGNCATGGGCATCACAGCGGCAGCATGGGACCGACAACACCATGCCGCGTCTCTTGCTCCTGACTCCGCGCTTACCTCGCCACCATCTCCCGCAAAGCCCCGTTGTTTGCGCACGTGCACCCCCCCTTTTTTTTTTTTTTTTTTTTTTTTTTTTTTTTTTTTTAACTTGTCAGGGAGATCAGACAGATGAGAATTGAAGTATTGGCTATTTTTACCTATAACCTATGACTTAAGGCTCAAATTCTTTCTACTTCTGTCATCCCTGTATCGAAAAAAGCACGATAGGCTCCATAGCAATAAAATTACAGAGCATGCTAAGGCACGATATTTCGACTCTGTACATTCAACAGTTCAACAATAACCAAGTCAAATCTACTGACCAGAAATTCATCAGGGCCACTGGAGCCACAATACTCCTGAATGGATTGTAATAGAAAAATTGACTTAATTTCATCAACTCACCTCATTTTTGATACTACTTTTTGTTTAGAAAATAGTAACCCTTTGTAAAATAAACAAGATGAAACTAAGAGTTTACAGAGAAAAATCCATATCAAGCATAATACAAGTGGCTCAAAATGGCGCATGCACAAATTTTTCTGCTCATTGTTTTGTTTTCCCCGTGTTCACCGGCCGCTTCGCTACGAACGCGATTACCTCTCGAGATATCGATACTCGAAAGTAGCGTCAATATCGAGTTGTCAATCGATATGTTTCAAGGCGGTAAATTCAAATTACGTGCAATAAGATAGTTAAAAAGTTTAATGAAACAAGTTTGCGAATAATGCTTATTATTATATAACTCTTATTGATTTATGAGGAACATCGACTTGTAGGCATTTTTAGGTGCATAATAAAAAATTGATTCATAGTACGTATGAAAACATAAAGTATACAGTAAAACTATGTTAGCATACAGCTTTTACACGATTATGTTTAAATCGTTTTATCAACTGACGGTTTGTAAACACATGAAAAAAATCTATCAGGTGAATGAGCAAGTAAGAAATACTATAACTTTACCTATAAAAATGTTTGATGATTCACATGTTCTGGTATATGAACATACATATCTATTGTCGGGAGAAAAAGAATCGTTAACGCTTTGACATGAACTAAAAAAACACCCATAGGTTACGTCTGTCAAAAACATTCTCAATATTTACCCACCCAAGTACCTGTTGTTTTAGTAACTTCAATTTTCAGTTCCAGCGATTGTGATTCCGGTCGCAGGCCCGAATATTTTTTTAGCCGCGTGTACGAGAGACGAAAAGCAAATTGAAAACCGATCGAGCCATCGAACCGCGTTGGCGCACGTGCTGTTCATACATCACACGTGAAAAATGAATTTCGGAAAGTGCGCCCGAACATTCGACGTATTTTTTTTTAACTTCTGCATCAGCGATTCCGAAAGTTCCAATTTTCACTAAAATTCCATTGTTGAAAAAATAACGCGACGCTACTAGTTAAATTCGACACAAAAATCACACATATATACACCATGTGATATTAGTTTGTCCAAATATCCCAAGAGAGTCTGCAGTTGCAGTAATGCCTCTCAGTTGATACATTTTCATTTTTACATTTTATTCCGGATAAAAGAGTATATATAAAATACAAGCGTAAGGGTGTATACGTATAGCCGAGAAAAGCCGAAAAACACGCAGAAAAAGGGGCGAATCAGGATACACTTTTCCGAGGTAACAACATATTCTCTGCATGATCTTATATACTTACTTGCTTGCTTGAACATGAAAAGAAGCTTTTGAAAAGCGTATTATACGTGCAGGTTGCACGTAAGATTATACCCTGTACAATGTACCTAATACCTATGACGTCAAAACGCGCATGTAAAATGAAAATGTCAAAAAACGTATGCAATATTTTACACAAAAGCATATACTTTATTATCTATACGTGCTCTGTCGTTTGTATACTATACCTCATACAAAGTAAAAGAGAATAAAGTCTGTAGAGCTTCGAGTCCTGTACTATATGGCACATGGAAGATTTTGATTAACTCGTGCGGCTTATGGGTTCGAATTTTGTTTGAAAGTTTCTTCGTAAAATTCGAGAACTCGCGCCTTTACAAAGTTTATATTGGTAAAAGTGCAGCTGCAGACGTGTACGAGGCCGGGATGCGTTTGGAATATGTTTATACAGACCATCACGGCGATATATATCCTTTGGCGAAATCGCGGGAATATTTCATCTCAAAAAAGTTACAGTTTTCAACTTTGCTTTGAACATATATATATATATATATATATACATCTAAACGAACGCAATGTATGGCATATTGTACAAATTGACGTTCGGTTGGTCGAAACAAGGTAATCGAAAGCAAAAAAGAAGAATCGTTTTGTAGTTCTTCGAAATACGATGATATCGACCGATTGACCAAAAAGTGACTGCACTGTATAATAAAAAATAAAAAAAACGTAAAAACGCACATCGGGGCAATATTTTTCAGGCACACCTATTCTCGATAATTCCATCGGCACAACTTTTTATCTTCACGCACGGTTGGACGCATACAAAAAACAAGCTGCCGCAACACCAGCACCAGCCTTTCAAATGAATAAAAAATAAAAAAAAAACCAGGCACACCCACCTGTATATGTACAATACAGTTTTGTTTTTTTTTCCCCCACAAAAGGGATAATGTACGTGGTGCATGGTTTGGTGCGTTTATCTCCATAAAACGCAGCAAATATACCCATACGCGAGCGCGGAACCCTTTCTTCGAGGCAACGTTTGCCTTTGCACCCGCTGAAATATATACATATATATACGTATTAATAAACGTATATCCATCCGACGAGCGAGAGCATGCGAACTGTAGCTTTATCTTCCTTCCATCACCCCTTTTCTTCCCTCCGAGGCCCCATCGTTTGTTTCGCCCATAAATAATCATCAATTGTACATATATATGTTGTAAAAAGTATAGGTAATGCACACACGCGATGTATTTTGAACTCCCTATTAATCGGAATAAAAGTATGGTGACATACAGAGGCAACCTGCATGTACTCATGACATACAAAGCGAGTCTAATGAAGAAAAAGGGGATTCAATTGTCCATTGAATCATTTGCGTAAAGTATTTTGTAATTTTCACACCTGTACAGCTCGGGGCTGGGACATTACATCATATACACGTCTATATTAAATGCCTGAGGGTATCTTGCGGTGGACAGTTGTATTGGGCGTAGCCTACGCTAAACTATACCGATGTGCGTATGTAAAAATGTTCAATTTTCGAATTAGGTACTTATCGTATCCAATAAGGTATTAAAAACTTACGGTAAGAAGAGAGCGTGCGCGCGTGTGATGCACGTTTGGCCGTTCCTCCGCGCGCGTGGTGGACAATTTCATTCGAAAATCAATCTAGACACCCCCGCGCACGTGACCGTAATCTCTTATCACCACCACTGCGTATGTAGGGTATATAATATATTATATACACACACTCCTTGGTATATCGATCGCAGTCGACACTCTTATACAGTATACGCTCGCGCCTGGGACTGGAGGTTATTCGAGCATTTGGAATTCCAAACGCGAGTCGATATCATTTGGTCCCCGAGCCGAACGAGCTAAAAGACGAACGATAATGTATTAACTTTTCAACCAATTCGAGCGCATATACATATAAATGTGTATATATGTTTACTCCGCACACACTTACACCCGGCTTTTAAGTAATTTACAATCTGCAATATACACATGTATAAGTGATATCACTTGATAAATTTGATGACGATATACTTGAGCAAAGTATAATATATACATATAAGCGATTCAAGGGTAGGTGTACGGCCTATATGCTTTTTCGAATTTTTCATCCTTACCGTAATCACAAAGTAAGTACGAGTATACCACCACCTCCTTTGTGGTCTACGAATAGTTGTACGTATAGCATTTATACACGAGAGGATTCGAAATCCTTTATATATATATTATACACATTATAAATCGGTGTAACATAATGGCACACACGCAGGGGAGCTCGTAAATTCGCTGATAACTATAATGTCATCACACACATCCAGCGATCGATCAAACATCATATTCACATCCACATATATTAATTTATACTCCCGATCGTGTTTGTGCGTCCACATTAGTTATACAAATGTATATATCCAATATGATTAAAACACGCTCTTTCATCATGTAGTGGGAATTGGGTATAGGTATAAGGATGCCCGTAATTTGAGGGCTGGTTTCATTACTTTGGACACCGTTATTATAGCTTGAAATCGAGGAAACATCGGTGAGAGAGGGCGCGAAAAAAATCTTTTACTCGTGCATGACATTAATTATTGTCATGGTTGGACACGGACTACGGAGCGCTCTTATCGTCCAAGTGTCGACAGTTTTAGAGAAAATACCCCTACATTTAGGCGATATAGCGCAATTTCCAAAGGTCAAAGCGATCAAGGTTATATGTGTGGTAAACTTAATTGCGCGTGGCTCGAACCGAGAAGAGAAAACATGAAACTCTCACCTCCTGTACCACCCCCTGGCACTTGGCTTAACTGTATACCTATTGCGAGCAAAGGCAGCTTGTATCTTATTTGTGGGACCCTTTGTCGAGGTGTATCATCAAAAGCGGGCGGCCCTTTGCGGTGTCAGTTTTCCAAGGTGCCATATATATATAGAGAGGGAGCTACCTCGTTTTCTTCCTTTGTGTTCTTTTTTCCCTTCCCCCCTTTTATCAATGAACGCTGAGCCGTACATATACGATGCTGGACACTATATTTACACGACAGTTGAGGCAGGTGTATGTATTATACCGTACGTGTATCATACGTCGTATACGTTGTGTCCCGGGTAACACTGAACCCTCCGAAATCGAGGGTATTGCGAGGAGGTCCAGCATCAAAGGGTCTTACGTGGAGGGATCTAGGGTTATTTAAAAGACAACAAACCGCGTTTAACCTGACGCATATAATTATCTGGTATGAAATTTAAGACTCCGTGGGATAAACATTAGGAAATATGAGTATTGTAATAGCTTGACTGCCTAGTGAGCTTTCAATGATCAGCCCCACCTGAACGTCGGTGCGAAGGTGTTTGGAGCCCGGTATCCTCGAAACGGCCACGCGGAGTTTAGCGCAGCGCAGCCTCGTGAATATCAATTAGGGGCGATTGCACGTATACAGGCACCTTCATTTCATTGGCTCTTGGGTCAGCCGGGAAACGTTATTGGGTATAAAATATCGCTAGCTTACAAATTGTTGTCGAAGCAATGGAGGAAGGAACGAGTGCCATCCGTGTGAAAAAACAATCCAATCGATGAAATTACATGGCTAATGATGCATACAGGGCGATGGCCATTCCCCTCGCCTCGTGTGTGTTTACCATGTATGTAATTGGCAGCTCGAGGGGCACGGTTGAGCGGACTTTAATTGTTATTGTTCGTGCTCGGCGATTCATTTTATTTTTATTTTTATTTTTTTTTTTTTGACCTTCTCTTTCCACCTGACACGGCCAATCGGATTTAAATGTCGGTAGCGCTGGAGAGACAATTGGTTTTTAATCGAAACCACGCTACTAATGACGCTCGTTATCCGGCGATCCGCTTTTGACCCTCTTTTTTTTTTTTTTTTTTTTTTGCTCAGTTTAGAGTGGTATTATTATTGCTATTTACTTCGGGTAAAAACACGCGAAAAGAGGATCGATCCGTCAAGTCGAGTCTTATTGACATTCGTGCATGTAACAGCACTGCAATGAAATCGAGGTCGCGGTGATGGTTCGTATACATCTATATCTGTATAAGGTCATGTTTATAAAAATTGACGCATTTGCTCATTTATATACATTTATCGATCAAAAAGAGGGACAGAGTCATTGTTCGCGGCATTGCGATAAGATTGTGTACAATTAATGAACAAAGGACCCGAGGCTGGGTATATAACCGGGACGTTGTGAGCAACGGCGCCGTACATATAATACATGTACGACCGAGAAGCGCCGACTGCAATTATTATGATCGATCGGGCTCGACGATGGTATACACAGACGAGCGCCCACGTGAATTATCGCTCATGATTTGTCGCCGTGGCTGTAATATACAGCGCGTGTATGTAGTTATATATGTACCTATATGTTTTCACCTGTAATATTTCGGTAAAGTGTTTCATCCACGTGCTGGTTTCTTACTACATGTAGAATCAATGTAAAACCAAGATACCGTCGTTTCGGGGGGAGGAAAAAAAAAAGAAGAACCCCGTACTTGTATACACCACACTCAGCAAACGCGATAAAACCCAAAATCGATGTGTAAGTACCGAGAGCTCGAACGAAGCCCGTGCGTAGTCGAGGTGATTTCCTGCTATATGCCATATACCGTTAATGATTCGAGTAAGCATTAGAAGGAGAGCGCGTCGAAAGCTCGCCTTGTCTGTTGGTGCTGATCAAACTCCGACCGACACACGAGCCCTGATCCCTGATGAAAAGTTCAAACAAGCTATACCTGCACCTATACACGTGTATATATATATATATATATGTATACATACGATACTCTTTTCATTGCGCCGATCGCCCGTGTAATGGAGCGGAAGCGCGAGTTTGTCGCTTCCGTGGTCGGAGGGACGTTCGCCGATCTGCCATTGTTCCCGCGCGCTTCATCATCCATCGTGCGACCATTACACGCACTTCTCTCTCTGGTGTCTCCACCATCACGATGGTTCTTCATTGACTCGTGCCCGAGCGCCGGCTATACACGTCCGGGGGTTATATTGGGTTACAGTCATTTGTAACTACATGAGCCGAAACAAAAGTACACGTGTAGGTATACATAAAATCCCTAATCGTTGGCTCACCGTGGCAGTACACTTTATCCCGTGCCGTTTGGAATACGAGCGTTTTAACTATTTTATCACTCATTTCTCTCGATAATCGTATATCAAGTATACGCCGATGCGTTTAATAATCTTGCGGCTGTCCTCATTCAGTGCATATAGTTACGTGGGACGCGATTATCCCCCTAAAAAGTATCGTGAAAAAGTTTGTGGTTCTGCGTGCAAAAAAAAACAAAACAAAAAAAACCAAAAAAAACCAAAAATCGGTCGATTTTTATAAAATATACCTATCTATAAACATATCCATACGTACGTTAACGAAGGTAATCCAAAATAAATGAACCTCGCCTATTTCTCAGCATCAGATGCAAGTGAATCATGAATACCGTACACATCGATGGGAAAAACGCATCGGCTTACAGTTATTTTTATCCTATGGAAAAAAGCACCTGCTAACGATGTTGTATACGAGCTGAAACTTGTATACCTCCGTGTGTTTGGGGGGGGGGGGAAGTAAAGAAATAAATTCTGGTGGTCCCGCAAGGATAGTAAAACGTAAATTCGTCTCACCTGCAAAATACCTCGAATCTGGCCCGACTTGGTCTCGACGATGCGAGAGGCGTACCGGGTGGCGGTCTGCTGGTGCTGTGACGACGTTGCGGCGCTCGCGAGCTCGATGATCAGGAAAATCAAACCGAGGAGAGTGGCAGTCCTTCGCTCCCAGGGCGGAGGCCGTCGGCATCCCATGGGCATCACAGCGGCAGCATGGGACCGACAACACCATGCCGCGTCTCTTGCTCCTGACTCCGCGCTTACCTCGCCACCATCTCCCGCAAAGCCCCGTTGTTTGCGCACGTGCACCCCCCCTTTTTTTTTTTTTTTTTTTTTTACCCTTTTGCAAACATGGAGCAGCTTACTGGGTATGCCCTTTTTTTTGGCTTTGCCCTCTTCTACCGGTGTATAGTGAGCGATTGGCGCGGTACGTTCGGGGTGCAGGCGGAAGTTTTAATATCGAAAGCGCAGACGGCTGCGGGCGCCTGATGACGGATCACGCTCCGATGACGCTGCTTGGCGATGACGATGCGACGAGTGAGTGCTCTGCAACAGACACGGAAATGGAAAACTTTTTTTTTTTTTTCCCCCGCTCGTGGTGAGGTGTACTTTGAAATGTAGTGTTGTCCGTGGATGGAGTTATTATTATTATTTTATTTTTTTAGTTTTTAATCGCACACCGGTGTAGTCAAACAAAGCTTTTACACACGTTGTTCGACCGATAGAGGTAAGACTGTTAAAACTGGGTGAATCTTTAGGGGCCCGTTACATCCTCCATCAACTAAATATGTAACTGCAATAAACCGTTATCAGCTATAAGCAGCTGAAAATCGATACGCTCGTGAGTATACAAAGAGCACACGCGACTTGAAAAACCTCAACGAGGAAAGGTTGGATGTATATTTTACAAGGTGACCGGGAGTAGCCCTTTGTAAATTCCGTCGAGAGCTGATAAATTCGCGGTCCTGCTTAATTTTGCCCTGATGGGCGCGAAAGTAAATTTTTCCTCGGGGAAAACGAGGAGCTTTTACACCCAATCTCCCATGTACCGCGTCTCCGCGAGATTAACCCATTCGAGGCGTCGCCGTTATTCGTTTTTCAAAGCGCCAGCGCGGAAAGTAAAACACGGGCCCTCTCGCCTGAATATATACACAAGACTAGGTACATAGAGGAAGGTGCACCTCTATCTCTATCCTTGGGAGCATCTTTATTTTTTTTTTCTTTTTCTTCCCCCCTCCGAGGAGAGGTGGTATACGTAAAAAAAAAAAAAAAAAAGGAAATTATCACGTATACAATCGTCAAGCGGAGCAAAACGAGGAAAAAAAATATATATGACCAGGGCTCCCTTTGCCTCCATTCATTCCTTTAGCGTAAAGATTTATACTTTTTCTTTCGTCACTTTGCGAGGTTCGTTCATCCCTTCGAGAAGTACTATATTCGTACAAGTGAAGCATTTTCGCAAAAAGAATGAATGCAGTGAAAGACTTCTTTCATAAACAATGATCGAGTAAGTACTCGCCGTTCGATTGGAAGCGCCAATTGATGTTGCTCTCAATGAAATTGCACGGCAATCATGAAAAACCAAAATTGTGGCAATTACGCGTAATTGAGCGATCCATTAAAAAATAAACTTAATATTCGTATTCAACCAAGTGCTCCCGTCAATTTAATGAGGTTGGAGAGACCTTATAAATCATTACATTGAATCAAACCGTCATTATTTTACACCAGGGAAGATTTTCGTTTGCTGGGTGAAATATTTAAAAGTAGCCTGCATCCGTTTGGACCAAGGGTCCAAGGGAATGTCCGAAGAGTATATATATATATAATAGTATTGCCATCAAGCCCGCGGCGCGTGATTCGTCCTGAATGAGTTATATACCCTGCAAGGCCCACAGGTGCGCATGTGTACTATATTCTCATTTAGCCCTATACAGCACTGCGTATACACATTATAATGTACAACCGGCGAGATACGGGCGGTGATTTATCGAGGCATATGGCTGTAGGGGTGACTACTGTTACCGATAATTATTACGAATTTCAGAGGGTCATCCGAGGACTGGTCACGGACGGGGAAATAAGGGCTCAGGTATGTTTTTACGCGAGGCTCCGTTGTAAGTTCGTTTCTGCTGAGCTCAGCGGGGACGCGCTACTCTGGGACCAAAAGAATACGTGTCATCGTCCCACAAGAGTACGGCAGAGAAGCCTGTCTGGGTAAACAATCCAGCGAGCCCAGGGAAAAACCTTACAGTGTACTTACTTGGGGTGTGTGTGTGTAAGCTCGTGTCATTTGTGCTGCTTGGACGACTTGAGTACGTGGCAAGCAAAACCAGCGCGCGAGAAGGAAAAAGAAGAGATCGTCGAACAAGGGACCGACGCTGATGCGATTATGTTCCGGAGCGACAAGGTGCTCGGCCACCACCCCTTTTTGCTATCTGCGGATAAAGTATAGGAGATATATAGGCCGGACGGAGGATTTATTTGGGCGGATCATTTTTGCGCGTTAAGCGGATTGTGGTTTTTTTTTTTTTTTTTTTTTTTTTTTCTTGCTCTCGCAATTTTTGTACCAACGTGTATACCAAAGCGCGCAGCTCGTGAAATCTGAGTAGAGATTTCGACGGTTCTTTGTTTAATTAAACAGGGGAAAGGTATAGATAATCAGTGCAGTATTTTCTCGCTCAAAGTAAACGCATGTCTGCAGTTGCGTTGGGGCCAATCAGCCGGAATTTTCAGCAAAGTTTTTAATATGTAAATATTTTACCATTATCTCTGAAAGCTGTATGCAATAGAATATGATTTAAATTGTTGAAATTTTTTAAAACTTTTCTGTAGTGAGTCAATAAAAGTCCAATAACGGACAGCGGACTATATTTGCCGGAAACAGTATAACGTACCGGTGAATATGATGAAAGAATAATGAACAGTATTACCGTTCCTCGAAATGCAACTTGCCATTTTATGAACAAAATCCCGCCACGGTTATTTACCTTTTAATCATCAACAGCATTGTTTTCGCTTCGTGGAAGTAATAGCATATGCAGGGACCGAAAGACATGAATATAATATGCAGTGTACAGGTGTGTCCCATTATGTACGTTCATATGAGATGGGTAAGTGACGGTCGGTCTTTTTGGGGATGATTAAAACTGTTTGCCGTTTCTCGCTCTCCCGCAGGTATACTCTTGCTTATTATTTATGCAAATACTTTTACGTACACACAAACGAACGACGACAATCGAATCAATTGGCTGTTGCATACACCGATGTCCCGGGGGTATACTATATGCATTGCCGTCTTTTTATTTCGTGCTTTCGTTATTTTAGTGCTCACACGGGTATCCGTGTAAACGGTTTATTGGATCATCGTGTGATTTTGCTTCCTCGTTAAGAGCATGGTGGTTTTTTTTTTTTTTCAATTTTATTCTACGTTCAAGTACAAACATTTTTTTACTCAATATTTGAAAGCTAGAATCAGTTTTACCCTTCTTTAGAGTCATTTTTGTTCAAAGCGTCGGTTTACTTGGCAATAAAACTTTTTTTCTTACAATTAAAAACCATCCAGATTACGGGAAAATAGTTACACTACAGTACTTTTAATTGCAAAATGAGAAATTATTATTATTTTTTTTTTTTATAATTTCCACAATTACAATATGATACATCATCTTTTCAACAATTAATCAGCTGGAAAATTTCTGGTATTAGTTTTATAAAACTAATAAACAAAAAATTCATACGAGGTTTTGTTTTTTTTTTCCCCCAATTTTTAAACGGTACCTTCAATTTTCATCATGATAATTGCTGAGAAATACAGATTCCATTGGTAGTGGTAAAATAGCAATTGATATTAGATTATCTGTGGCAAATCGATATTTTTTAACACTAGAAATTAATAGTTATTTACCACGCAAGTTCTGATGTTACACATTTTTACCAATGGTTGACAACAATCATCTTTTTTGCGTAAATAAACGACCCAAAAGTCTTAGGAAGTCTAAAAATAGTGTTAAAACATATAATATCCTCACTTAGAGTATACCACACTACCGCTGCCCATCAATGTGTATAACTCGTGTATAATTAAACGCAAAAGCATCCATTCCAAACTCAATTAAAATGAGCACTTGCCATTTAAAACTGAGAAGAAAAAAAAATTCAAAAGCAATTACTTTACGCGAACTTGGCTAAAATTTAAACGTGCACGTTGAACGAGAAATTTTAGCTTCAAGGGCGCCAAGCGCTTACCATTTTGTTTTCAAAAACGAAAATATCTTTTTTTCCGTCCTTTCCCGTTTAAAAGATTTGTAAAAATACTCGCGAAAGGGTATACACGGGCTCAGATATCGGATAAAAAGCCAGATTACAAAAAACATAATATAAATCGACGCTGGAGAGGCGCGCCCTCGTCTATTTGATTTTAATTGCACGACTTGCAGTCGAAATAAAAAAAAACAAAAAAAAAAAAAAAAAAAAAAACCAGCAGTGCTTATCAAAAAAGGCATCAAGAAGACCACGAGTGGGAGCAAAAGAGTGCACGTAGCGGTAGTACATTCGAGTCGAATTACAGCTACACGGAAGACCGACTTTTCCTCTCTCAAGCCTCCTCCCACGCAAAGAGAAGAGAAGAAAAGGAGTCGAGAGAGGAGCAAGTATAAATTGAGTAAAGGAGAGGAGAATTCGAAAGTCGGCCGCGAACGCGCGCGCCCCCGCGGGTCGATAAGTCTCGAGGGTCGACGCGTGCGCAGTAGGTTCGCGAGAGACACCACCCCGCGGTGTACTTCAGAGTGTCGGCTGCTGTCGTCGTAATCGCACCTGTTTACTGGTGGCAGTGGCTAAATCTGGCAGGCTTTGACTCGCTTCTCTCCCTTTTTAGATTGAGTTGCCTTTTTCCTTACACCTGCCGAAAAAGTGAGTATATACTTGTACTTGCGAAAAATATATCGTACGACAAGTCTATTATATACAGTGTGTTTGGTTCCTGATTTGCGTGTTGCCTGCTGTCTGCTGGCGGTTCTCGTACATGTAAAGCGTCGTATACGTATATATATATATATATATATATATATATATATATATTTTCAAAGCTTATCATCGATAAGTATCAATACTCTATTTTAACTCCAATACTCTATTAACGTTTATGACCTGCTAATGTCGCGTTTGTTGATTCATAAAACAAATGCGACAGTTTTTCCAAACCTAAATGTTGACTTGTGTTTTAATTTGCAAAACACTCCTAACCTGCTATATTGGACTTGTCATCGCAGTACACAGCTCGGTTTGTTTATTTTTTAACTTCGCATACGTGTACTTTTTGATTCAAGGTAATACAAGCAGCCAAGATGTCGATTTCGGCAATTTTTATTCTGGATATGAAGGGAAAGGTCTTGATTTCAAAGAACTATCGTGGAGACATTGAGGCTGGTGTTATTGAAAAATTTATGCCACTTTTTATGGAGAGAGAAGAGGAAGGCAATCTCACGCCTATTATACAAACCACCGAATGTACTTACGCCTACAAAAAACACCAAAATCTGTACATAGTCTCCATAACCAAGAAAAATGCTAATATATCACTAGTGTTTGCATTTTTTGTTAAATTGGTTGAAGTTATGCAAGAATATTTCAAGGAACTCGAAGAAGAGAGCATAAGGGACAATTTTGTTGTGATTTATGAACTTTTGGATGAACTGATCGACTTTGGTTATCCACAAACTACAGACAGTAAAATATTGCAAGAGTACATTACGCAGGAAGGCCATAAATTGGAAATTCAGCCTAGGATTCCAATGGCAGTTACAAATGCTGTCTCATGGAGATCGGAAGGAATAAAGTATAGAAAGAATGAAGTGTTTTTAGATGTCATTGAATCCGTTGACTTGCTGGCGAATGCCAATGGTAATGTGCTCAGGTCAGANCATTTCTAATATCTATTTATTGGCATTCATTGATTGAAATTGTACAAAATCTTTTAAAATAAAATTTTTACCACTTTAATTATTACTGTTGCTGATTGATTGGTGAGTGAAATGGTGAATGAAATAATAAGATCAAATTAAGTAAAGTAAACCAGTGTATGCCAGACTCGATTCTTTATACTGTACATATAAACAAACAAAAAAATTATAATTTGTGCAAAACTCGACTGTGGAGGGCTCTTATAACAAGTCTTGCTGATCAAAGTATTACATGTAAAAAAAATTTTTTTTGCACTCAGTGAATATTGTTACATATACTCGGCACAGCTATAGTGTTAAAACTTAGAATATGTAAAATAAAAAGGAATAAATTTTCAACTAAATCTTTAAATACGCATTTAATTTTCTATTACCTCTTCGATCCACACTTTATCCTGAATATTTTTTTTTCACATTAAAATTCACGCAAAAAAAAAAAAAAATCAAGAAGTGTACCTACATAAATATAATATGAGTGATCGTATTTTCATTCCATTCTTACCTAAATCACAAGTACCCAGGGAGTGCATGTGATCCCTTATTCTATACAACGATAAGAGTAATTCTCTCCTTCAATATCTTGTGGAACGAGCATCGCGCTAATAGAAAGTAAATTTGTACCTGACCCGCAGGAGACTGTATGTATATATCAGAAGTGTGGGGAGAGATGAGGAATAGAAATCCAACTCGACTACTTTTCCCTGGTTGGTGAAAATTATCCCATACTCTTTTTCTACTTAATTACGAGTCTATATCTCTGTCGATCGACCAGTGCAACCATGATCTCTTTTTTCGACTGTTTGCCTTGCACTCGTGGAAATCCACTCGTTGACTTGAAAATGGAATGAGTTTATTGGAATCTGGGGCAATTTTTTTTGCTATAATGCTATAGGCAAGAAGAGAGAGAGAGAGAGAGGAACTGTATATCTCTATTGCCCTCACCATTATCTCTTTTACGGGTTAAGTTAGCGAACATAGTACGAATTATGCAAAAAAAAAAGACATTTTTGCTATACAGAAACGGATTACAGTTTTTTCTGTGGCACACCTATGCATGTGCATAATCACTTTTTTTTACTAAGTGTGGACATGACAAAAGAATTGTTCTTACTCGTGATTTAAATCTTGTCATAATTTTTCAAGCTTTTTTCGTGTATTTTAAATTAGTCCTGGTAATTTTTTTTTTTTTTTATTTAATTTCTTGGTACTGAGATTTTTTTGGTTCTCTGACTTATTACTCAAAAAAGTGCCCAGTCATTTATTTCTTAAGCCTCGTTATTCTTCAGTGACACATTCGTAGTCTTAAACATTAAAAATTTTGCCAACTAGCGAATTTATTATTGTCAAATTCCACGGTTTGTAGAAGAAATCATCTTGGGATAATTTTCTTTTTGAATTAGGTTGAAAAATTTAACAAACCTTTCATTACCCTGAAATTTTAGAAAAATTAAAAAAAATTTCCAAGATGTTTTGATAAAACTTATGAAATTCCTTCAGATATTAAGTAGTTGATGTGTTTATACAAGTGCGAATAAAAGTATGCGCCGTCTTGATAAGATTCGTTATACATGTTATGAGCACAAGATTAATTAATTTTGGTTGCAATTGTGAAAAAAAAAATTTTTTTAATTACAAAAAATTGTATTAAAAATAAAGTTGTACATGGTTTATTGAACTAAATTCAAGAAAGAATTCGAAAATCAATTTTTCTAGTCTTAGATGCGATTAAACTGTATATGTAATTTT
>NW_019379519.1:973253-994595 GCF_000648655.2 Copidosoma floridanum | reverse complement strand
ACAGGAATTCAAATAAGGTTAATATGTTTATTAATTTTTTTTTAGAAATACAAGGAAAATACTATTTACCCAAGTACTCCGGTCTGTTTTTGTGACTAATTTCGATTGAACTAGGTAGTGGCTTCCGAGCTATTCAAAAGAGTGTCTATATCAGTGTTCTTTTTCCGTTTTATTCATTATTTACACTAAATACGACGTTGTGTCATAAAACGTTTGATACTTGGTAATTATTAATTTATATGTATATTTTTTACAAGAAAAAAATAACCATAATTGAAGTCATTTTTCAAAAGTATACTTTTAACTGACATAACCGCATTAAAATTATTAAAATTTCTTATACCATCATATGACGAATGTGGGTTCTAATTATACAATAACTTTTAGATTTTTTTGTTGTTAAAGTATGCTACTGAAAACTGCTTTACTTGCTCTACTATTACATAGATAATCATACTCCGATAAGTATATTTCAATAGTTTTATTTAGAATCGCTTGGAGTCGCTCAAAGAAGCTCTAACTGGCTAACAAAAAAAATCATTAACAGAAGAAATTTTTAAGCAATTTAGTAAAAACGCGTTGTACTATAGTCCGTGATTTGATTTGCTTTCTTCGTTCGTGATAAATTTTAAAAAAGGTATGCAATCCCTGCCTAGCTATTATATTAAGCGATCATTAACTTAAAATAACACCATTCGATCTCTTCTCATTTATTAATTGGATATATCAAAATTCATAAACTTACACGACTTCAGCTTTCGATTTTTAGGTTAAAGGTTTCTTTCATTTCAAGTAATAAAAATTTGTATAGTGATGAAAGAAGTTAAATTTTTATAAAGTCTTCAAAAATTGTATAACGATAAGAATTCTGTCGTAGAAAAAGCTGTATAAAGTATAGTAAGTCTGCTTGACCATATTTTTTCATGACATACTCCCACTCAGTTAATACACGCTCGATGAACTAAGCATATCAAGTACTGAGAAAATGTAAAATAAAAGTTTTTGAGAATTTCAATTAAGTTTACAAAGTACTAAGAATTTCAATCTTAAACTAATCATTTTAAACCACATTTTGCTTGGCTTCCATGGCTGTATCTAATTTATCACCTCAATGGTGCCGTATAATAGTATTTTCTAATACATAAAATATCGTTAATCCATAAAGCATCGTTAGTATTAAAAAATTAGTAATTTTATACTTTTTGAAGCATTACTTAAACTTATAAATGCTGTCTTGGGACTTTGTAATTTTTACTGAACTTCGTATGGTTTTAGAGTATAGATAAAAATTTGTTTTTTAAAACCTCTGTAATAATATTTATATCTTTCTTGCCTTTACTACATTTCTACGTTTATCACTAGAGTCTCGGTTAACAACATGGCGATAGCTGATGATATTATATAGATATAGTATATTCGAACAGAGTTAGTTTAGAAACTTTAAGCCAAAGTATGTGATTTACAATTGAATTTCTGGTGAAAACACAGCCAAGAAAATTTATGCCTATCGGAGTGATTTGTCAACGTACAATCGATAACTGCGAGAAACATTAAGACTACACGATACGTTATAAGTCACATTGTAAAACGCTCCGACAGATATACAGTGCCTCGAGTATGTATGCATAGTACAAAAGAAATATTAGTATAAGACGCACTTACGTATTAGAGAAAGCTTATTTATTTAACCAAAATTTACCAAAATAGTTAATAAGAGCTTTGTATGAAGTATTGCGTAAGTAGTTTTGACTAAATTTTATAGAGTACCTCATTTTTTCTTGTGCTTCTGTAGTGTATTCACTTCATCAACATTCTCATAAATGTATGCGCATAACTTTTTTAGGAAAACGATGCCTCTTTAATTACCGTTAACAGCGATTGGTTTTTATAATTGTCGTTTAATTGTTTAAATATTGATTTATTAATTTTTCTATTTTAAGGTATTGAAAAGCGGCCAAAATGTCGATTTCAGCATTTTTTATTTTGGACATAAGAGGTCAAGTCCTCATCAAAAAGGATTATCGTGGAGACGTTAATATAAATGTTATTGAAAACTTCGTGCTACTTACTATGAAAAGAGAGGAAGAAAACGATTTTTCTCCTGTTATTCGGACTACCGAATGTACCTACGCTTATAAAAAACACAAAAACGTGTACTTTGTTGCTGTTACAAAAAAGAATGCAAATATAACGATGACGTTTGTATTTCTCATGAAATTAATTGAAGTTATGCAAGAATACTTCAATGAACTCGAAGAAGAGAGTATTAAAGACAATTTCGTCATGGTTTATGAACTTTTGGATGAAATGCTTGACTTTGGTTATCCCCAAGTAACAGACACCAACATATTACAAGAGTACATTACGCAGGAAGGCCATAAATTGGAAATTCAGCCTAGGATTCCAATGGCAGTTACAAATGCTGTCTCATGGAGATCGGAAGGAATAAAGTATTCAAGTAATGAAGTGTTTTTAGATGTCATTGAATCCATTAATTTGCTTGCAAATGCCAATGGTAATGTGCTCAGGTCGATGGTTCATGGGTCTATTAAAATGAGAGTTTACCTATCTGGAATGCCCGAATTGCGCTTAGGATTGAACGACAAAGTTCTTTTTGAATCGATGGGTCGTAGAAAGTCTAGATCCATAGAATTGGAAGATGTCAAGTTCCATCAGTGTGTTAAGCTGGCAAAATTTGAAAATAACAGAACAATATCATTTATTCCACCAGACGGAGAGTTCGAGTTGATGTCGTATCGCATGGATTCTTTTGAAAAGCCATTGATTTGGATCGAATCTGTGATCGAGAGACATTCTCACAGAATTGAATATACGATAATGGCACTATCACACTTTAAACGGCGCTCAACAGCACATCATGTCGAAGTTGTTATACCAGTTCCAAGTGACGTGGATTCCCCAAAATTTAAGACAACCATAGGAAGTGTAAAATATTGTCCGGAAGAAAATGCCATGAAATGGTCAATCAGATCATTCCCTGGAGGGAAGGAGTACCTGATGAGAGCAAACTTTGGTTTGCCATCTGTTATTGGTGAAGATGTTGAAGGCAAGCCCCCAATAAAGGTGAAATTTGAGATCCCATATTTTACTACGACAGGAATTCAAATAAGGTACTTAAAGATTATAGAAAAAAGTGGATACCAAGCTTTGCCTTGGGTAAGATACATCACACAAAATGGTGACTATCAGCTGAGAACAAACTAATTCTCAGATTAAATAAAAATATATATTTTCTATTTTTTATCTGTGGCGCACGTAAGGATTTTTATTACCATATAAACTGATGTAATAATATTAATTTGATTTAGCAAAATGTCAGTTCACATGTGCTCGTATGTACATTATTTGTTGTGATGTATAATTTGTAGTTAAAAAGAACATTGTTTTCAAGATTGAAGAACAGACTTNACACGTATATACATATATATGCTGAAGAGCGTGTGTGCGCGCGCGTGTACCACCTACTTTTTGAGAGATCACAGCGGAACGAGATCAGCAGAACGCTGCTGCAGAAGTAAAAGGGAGACGGAGGAGCAGCGGCGAGCGTCGCTCCTCCTGGCGACGACAGCCACCGATACTCCACTCTTAGAGTGGCACTCTAGTGCAAACCAGGGACCAATATATATATATACACATATACATAAGATAAAACAGTAGTGCGAATATATATACATACATATGTATGTATTACTTTAGTGCAGATATATTTTAATGCGTAATATTGTTTTTCGATAAAATACAACTTATCAAAAAAAAAATAAAAGAAAAAAGTTTGAGATGTACTAAATATTGTAATTTTTAGTATGTAAATACATGTTATAAAATTTTAAATGAAGTTTGAATCACGATATTAAATTAATTAATGTTTTTCTTCATTTTCATATAACTTGAAATCAAATTAAAAACCTTCAATGAGAAAAATAATGTAGAAATCAATTATAAAGTTTTAGTTTACATGAAATAAAATGTCATAAGATATTTGCATTAATTTAAATTGTACATGTACTATTTTGAATAAAATTTTTTCAATTTTAATAACTACTACTGACTAATTACGAATAAAATATATAGTTAGTTATATTTCATCTACCACACCTCGCTTTTATAATAACGTAAAAATAAGATTCTAACTCAACTTACGGATTTCAAAATTTGTTTACTACCTTGCATTCTTGCCGAAAATTTGTTAAAATTGTATTGAATGTTAAATAAATTAAACAATAAAATTTCTTCATCGCTTTAAACGAGTTTCTTCCACTCAAAAACTATATGCAGTCAGTCTATATTTATGTAAGTGAATTGCTCTGAATTTTATAAACTGCCACTAAAAAGCATCTTAGCTATTTTACACTGGTCATTTTAGCTCATTCTCATGGGAAGAAACTTCCATTTCTTGGCTAAGAGAAATTGGCGATTCATTGATAAAGGCAGAAAACATACTATCCTCTTTAAGAATGAATGTTTGTAGCTCAAAATATTTTATACTTTATAGTTGAAAAATTGTTTAAAAAACGTCAAAAAAAAGCGAAAAAATTAGAAATGTACTTGGTATATTGTTCTTATATTATTGCAAATGATACACATAAAATCCTGCATTAGGACAGTTTCTTCTTATTTAACTTTGAGAGCCTCTCGTTTGCACCTCTTTTTACATGCCATTCGCATGCTACTATATTTATCTTTTCCTCTCTTCCATATGTATTGTAGTAGCAAAAAAAGATAGAGATGACAGCAACACCGCCTCTTATCCATCACTTACTTTAACGAAGCTCTTACAAAAAAGAGGGAGATAAATAGAGAAGGACGATATGATACCTCTGCCTCTCTCAATCTAGATGGAATAAATTTTTCTAATGTAAATTTTTGTCGTAACTGCGTTCCATCGTAGTTCATTTAATTGCCAGAGAGGCGTGGACGCTCCAATAGATTTTTGTCTCGTAATACACTTAAAATAAATAGTGAAATATGTTCAATTTAAGAAATTATTTTGTTAAACGTCTATTTGGTAAGTATTTTTTGTTTTTGAATCATACAAGATTTATCACTAAAAAAAAATCTGCTTTGTTCGTATCAAAATTGACAAGTATATTTTTGTTCAAGGTAAAGATAAAGGCTCAAAATGTCACTTTCAGCCATTGTTTTGTACAACGTTAGAGGCCAAGTCTTGCTTAAAAAGGATTATCGAGGGGACATCGATAATGATCTCATTGAAAAGTTCTTGGCACTGATCGAAGAAAAGGAAGAAAAAGGTGAATTTTGTCCAATCGTTTACACAGCTAAATGCTCTTACGCTTACCTACAACACCAAAATATATACGTTGTTTCGATATCAAAGAAAAATGTAAATATAACAATGACGTTAAAATTTCTCGTCACATTAGTTGAAGTTATGCAAGAATACTTCAATGAACTCGAAGAAGAGAGTATTAAAGACAATTTCGTCATGGTTTATGAACTTTTGGATGAAATGCTTGACTTTGGTTATCCCCAAGTAACAGACACCAACATATTACAAGAGTACATTACGCAGGAAGGCCATAAATTGGAAATTCAGCCTAGGATTCCAATGGCAGTTACAAATGCTGTCTCATGGAGATCGGAAGGAATAAAGTATTCAAGTAATGAAGTGTTTTTAGATGTCATTGAATCCATTAATTTGCTTGCAAATGCAAAAGGTACTGTTCTCCGGTCGATGGTTCACGGGACCATTAAAATGAAAGTTTTTCTCTCTGGAATGCCAGAATTGCGCTTAGGATTAAACGACAAAATTCTGTTTGAATGTATTGGTCATGAGAAGTCGAAATCCATAGAATTGGAGGATGTCAAGTTCCATCAGTGTGTTAAGCTTTCAAAATTTGAAAATGACAGAACAATATCGTTCATTCCACCAGACGGTGAGTTTGAGTTGATGTCGTACCGGTTGAATAAAACAAAATTTCCAATCTTGGTTGAGTCTGTGATTGAGAGACATGCACATAGTAGAGTAGAGTACATAATAAAGGCATCATCTCAATGTAAGTTTAATGTAAGAGCTAAAAATGTGAAGATTGTTGTACCAGTTCCAAGTGATGCAGATTCACCAGTATTCAAGACAACCACGGGAAGGGTCGAATATCGCCCAGAGGAGAATGTTATGTTGTGGTACATCAAAGAGTTTCCTGGAAAAAAAGAGTACGTCATGAGAGCCCACTTTAGTTTGCCATCTGTTATAGGCGAAAATGTTGTGGATAAGCCTCCCATCAACGTCAAGTTTGAAATACCAAACTTTACTGCATCAAATATCCATGTAAGGTACTTGAAGGTTATGGAAAAGAGCGGATACAAAGCTAAACTTTGGTTGAGATACATCTCAAAGAATGGCGACTATCAGTTTAGAACAAATTGATTTACAAACTGAGAAAATTTTATTCTTCATGATACATTCGACATTTTATCAAGAAAATGACTTAGTTGAATGTACCGCTTATTATATAATGTAGGCATTTATCTATTGATTATAAATCATTAATAAGTAGTCATTAGTACTTATATATGTATGTACCTAAATATATTGTAAAGTATGTATATTGTTATTAAATGATATAGAAAAATGACAACGTAAAGAATGAATAAAATATATGTGTGACAATCGTTTTTCTGATCGAAATGATAATACCCTTTGTTAGAGTCTAACAATACAGTATTGTATAACCATTCTTATGAAAAATTTTTTTACTATTTTTGTTGCTGTGGAGCCGAATAAATAAGTTAAAAAGAAATCTCTATCGAAAAAATTTTTTCTTCACGGCTCAAAAAAAGAAATTAGTGAATACAGCAGCTATTCGCTTTCACCCCTCCTATTCTTTTGTAGCTTCTTTTTCGACAAGATACAGCGCCTGCTCCTATGTATACATACATTCACCTGATCATGACTCATGACACGCGTATACCCATTTTCTAGAGACAATGCAAAGAATTAAGTGTCTTCAACTAATCCTATATTATTTGTGTTCCTCCTACTCTTTACGTTCTTTATTCTACGACTGTACTCGAGTTAGTTCCGTTAGTGGCCATTATCTTGAAGTAGGCGTTGAACAAAACACACACATATAATATTAAATCGAAACTCGAATCCAAGAAAATTGCTAGGGGCATTGTGGACATTTTAATATGAGAATATTGTGTGAGGGGATATTTATTTGACTACAATTGTATTTATCTACACGTAGCTAATATACGATCAAAGAAAAATTATATGCGTTGCTTAACTTCGAAAAAACGTGCGATACTTATTATCTGTATCGTGATGTAATCGATATTTTTTGTATTTGTAAAAAGTATTTTTATGCTAAATATTTGGCAATACACGTTCAATGTTAGAATTATGTGAACTAATTTAAGGTCCCATGGTGCATTATTAGGAAAGTTACGTTATGAAACACCGATTTTGGGCACTTTCCGAGGGTGCCATTGGTCATTTTTGCAGCGAACTTCGCAAATAGTATTTTCCTCACTTTCTCTTTTCCGACGAATCCCACAGGGTTTTCCGCAGGTCTGGCTCAGCGTAGCGCTTTGAGCTCGTCATCAAGGCGCGTCACACAAATTAGAGGAAATAATGCCACACCCGGAAGAGGTGGAAATCGATACGCATCGAGCCTGACTTATAGCCCATATATACAGTGGGTAATACGGGTAGAAGCGTGGCTTGACAAATGAGCTTGGGTGTGAAATTCAGTCGCCTCTACTCTACACGTATTCATACCTATACGTATAAATAATAGCCGTTCATATAGGTGCATTGGAAACAGACTGCACGAAGGAGTCGAGAGGACGCCTCGTTGTCGCTTTTGTCATTTGATCGCCATCGGCCTTTAAAGTATATGGTTTCAGCCTTTAAGGGGTCTGGACAACGTTTTGCCATGTAATTTTATGCGTAAGTATAGCTCTTTTGGTACGTGATCAAATTGTAAGAGGGACAAGTTGAAATCAGAGGGGACATGGAAATGGTAAATGGTAAAAATGGGAAAAAAGAAAGAACAAGCTGAATGAGGAAAAACGTCGAGGCCAAAAGTGGACTTTCGAGTGTAGTGTAACTGTTTGGGCGATGAAACAAAATACGATGGTTAATTTCATTAACTGAGAACATTATTCATCCGATTATCGGAGTAGTCGATTGATTATGTTTCGTAAACTCGGTGAATAATGACCGGCACGAGAAAATCCAAAAAATTCCAACGTAAGCGCATATGTATGCCAGCGAGAAAGGTTAGCTTCGAGGTTCTCTTTATGCGACGAGGTGTGTATAGGAGACACCCATACGCATAACCAATTGAATAATCTCAGGGGTGAGTAGGTCCGCCGCCTGAGTTGGACAGTTACACGGGGATGTTTTACGTTCGCGATCAATCACTCGCACACCACTCGCGGGATGATCGAAATTTCGCACCGCCTCCCTCCCTCCCTCTTGGGAATCCATCTCAATCAACATCTTCTTCTTCTTCTTTTACTTCTTCGGCGAATGTGATTTTAAGACATTTTTGATGACTCGAGCCCGTGCACGGCGGAGAGAGAAAGTCGCGGCGCTAAGGTGAACGACATGGCGTGTACAGGGGGAGCGCGCGAGCTCGGATTAATTCGGGAAAATATTCATACCGGCAGGGGGTTGTGGAAAGCGCGTAAATTTAGAGGTTGCACGCGGTTGGAGAGCAAATGCGAATTTTACGGGCGACAAGTGCGGGAGCGATGATTCGATTCGTCGAGTACAGAGATTGATTTGTACGTTTTGCATGGAAAAGATAAAGAGACGCGGGATTTCGCATGGAAATCAGTTTTACTCGAAAACGCTGTTGCGCGCGTGCAAAGACTTTCATATTCATCAAATGATATTGATTATCGAAACAGAAAATTATCGTGCGGAATATGTTGCATGATTTTATTCCAATTTTTTTATTTTCTATTTTGAAAATTAAGTTACATGCCAGTGATACCTTTAATTATCATGCCGAAGAAATTTAGAGAGAAATTTTGCGTTTAGTACGAAAAAAAAGTATTTTACACCGAGCATTCAAGGAAAAATAACGATTCTGCATGGTAAATCCGATGCAAACTGGCAAAAAAAGGAAAAAATTATTATTTTTATTAGTAAAGATTATTGTTTCAACAGTTAAAATTATGGTTCGAAAAGTAAAAATTATAGCTAGAACAGTGAACCTTAAGGGATCGGTTAGTAAATTTTACTCTTTCGCATAAAAATTTTTACTCTTGTAACCATAATTTTCACTTTTTGAACCATAATATTAACTGTTAAAGCAATAATTTTTACGTCTAAAAGTAATAACTTTTCCCTATATCAGTTTGCATTCGATTTACTGTGCAGAATGGTAATTTTTGCTGGAATTTCTCCTTGTGATCAAAGCACGCCAAAACGGAACAATATCTTGCCAAGAGAAATGAAGGGATCTCGGTTTTTGCGGCTCTGCCTAGATCTGCGTTTCTTAAGGGGCGCGGAAATTGGTGTAGTTGGAAATTTCAAAATACCCGATGGTCAAACAAAACCATGACGATTGACGATTCAAAGTTTCCCTAATACGGTAATAATGGCGTAAGCTCGTTGCAAAAGCCATTAGTCAAGTTTTTGTTTCGATAAACAGGACCCGAGGATGCATCGTCCATACATTCATGTCGTATACGTATAGGTAAATTGATTCGCATACAAAATTTTGCAAATTAACAGAAATGCAATTCATCACGACTAACAAAGTGATTAATAATATATTCCCTGCGTGTTTACCGCCCGCGAATCGATAATTGCCGGGGCCAATGTAGAGGAGCTGAATATTCGATGTTATTTTTTTGTGATTTTTACGATTTGTAACGATGCGCAAACAATTGGAGCAACAGCGCAATTTGATTAAAGTTAAATGAAATAAACAACGATTGTTCTTCAATTATACACGAAAGTGAGGAAACACAAGCGAGCCTCAATTTTCACTCGCAAAATTAGAAAAATAACAGGTCTCGGGCAAGAGGAGCCGACAAAAGGTGACTCCCGCGGAGAGGGTCGTAAGTTTTTCTAGACCCTAGTACGCGAATATACAGTTTATTCGCAAATTCTCTTACGAAACGGTATACTCGTTTCCTACAACCAATGCTTCCGGAATTTGGATTTCGCGCACCGAACATATTTACGCACAATGCCGTTGATTATCTCCAGTCGAACCGAGTGGCTTTCCACCTGCACACCTCATACACACGAATACCGGCATCAGATGGGGTGTATACACCTCTACCATTCGAGTGCAAAGGACGTGTACAGCGCACGGGAAACGAAGGGGGTGACATTCGACGTCATTATCGCATTTCGCGTTGCCTCTGCTGTAGATGCCAGAGTGAATTATGCGTGAACGCATTCCAGTACCACCCCCCCCCCTACGATTTCTGTAGCCCAACCCCTTTTGCTCTTGCGAGCACTGCATTGCAGTCCCGGTGAAACTCGACCCATGCGAGCTTCGTTCAACATGTATGTGACGCGTGTGCGTGAGCTGCTGCTGATATCGATGATTCCTCGAAGGACGATCCGATTCGTTGGTCACAAGGCTACGGACCAATTCGCATGTGGGTTGAAAGTCGAGAGGTCAATGGAGAAACGTTGGTAGGAAGAAAAAAAAAAATTGTTGCTCGCGTATGACAGGAGAACAGAGGAAACACATCTCTCGGACGGACTATCAGGGAAAATGAGATTTTTCCTCCTACAGAGGATTAATAGCTCGCTCGCGTGATTTAAACTTGAAATTGGATGGTAAAGTTGTTTTTTCTTTTTTTTTCCTCTCACCTTTTTTTTTTTGAAGCGCGTATGGATTTTCCGGTCGATTGAAAGAGCCGAGCGCTCAAGTGATTAGTTAAGCATCGAGCGCTGTGTTCTGCAAAAGAGCCGAGAAAAAAGCGCGGGGATTAATTCTCGTAATATGATCGCCGAGCCGGTGGAAAGGGAAGAGAGGAGAGAAGGCAAAAAAAAAAAAAAAAAAAAATGTGAATCGTGAGGGGCATTCATACGCGTAATCAGATGAAGAGAGAGGGACTCAAGGGGTACGAGTGTTGCAGGAAATTTCCGTTATTAGGTGTGCTTTCAGTGCCGTCACCTGAGAGTATTGAGGTAGAGTAGAACAAGAAATAAAAAAGAAAGGAAAGAAATGTTTGAGAAGATTAAAAGCGATAATTTGGTATTCGAGTGCCGTGCATTATTAGGTATAATCGGGTGAACAGATATGAAGAGAAAAAAAATAGGGGTAAAGTGCACTCAGCCAATATCAATTATAAATACCTGCAGTGCATTTTCTTAACACATGTACAGCACGTCTGCTTTCTTTTGTTCCCAAAAACCATTTTCCCAAAAAGCTGGGATTCATTTAACAAAATACACTAAGCCAAAATTCATGCTTGCCATACGCGGATGCAACGCTTTAGCACCCAGTTAAACTTTCTCCTCAGCAGCGCACGCTTACAAACAGTCCATGAATAACCAGAGTAAATAAAAATCATTCGAGCGAGCAAACAGGGAACGGAACGCGCCGTGAGTGCGTGCAAGCGTAAACAAAGTTGCCGGAAAGAGAGGGAAGTTACCATAGCTGGGGTGATGACAAAACATAGTTCGCAGGATAAAGAAAGAGGTATCACGGGGGAGTTTCTTTATTTAGACGCAAAGGTGGCCGGACTTGAATAAAAATGCCAGCTCTCGTGTGCTCGGCCGTTCGTTGACGCGTATTGTGTCGAAAATGAAGGACCATCACCGCGTGCCTTTAACGTTATCGTTTCGCAAAACCGCGTTATGAACAATACTCTTTTTAATTTTGCCAAACGTTTTTTTTTTTTTTTTTTTAAATTCATTTGTTTATTCATTTTTCCCCACAAACGAGATGTATCAATATACCCGAGGCAATGAACGATCCAAGTTGAATGTGTAACATAAAAACACGATTTCGGATTGCCTTTTTTCGTAAAATAGTTATTATCTCCCGAGGGATAGGAAGGCTTCGGCGGATATAATCCATATCAGCCTGGAATCAGTTTTCTTATCTCCCGCGTTACGTACGAGCCTTGGTACAGGGGAAAAGTAAAACCTCCTCGTAGAGATGAGAAACAAAAGCGACTACATGGAAACCGAGAAGAAAAAAAGAAGCTTGCTCTGGGTTACTTGCCCAGTTCCATCGGAAAAAAAAAAAAAAAAACCTAAGGCAATAATATATCGAGGTGCACGAAAGAGCGCGGAATGAAAAATAAGAAGGAGAGCCCTCTTCGTTGCGTGGGTGCCGTATACATAAGAGGATACCAGCAGGAAGCAATTCTAAGCTACAGCCAGAGAAGGGAGAGGGTGACAAACGGGGAAAGAAAAATGCGGGTGCTGCGGCGTGAGTCGTGCCAGTGTGTACTATATATATATACCTACCCCGCAGTAAACTCGTCTATTTTCGCGGTTGCCCCCCTCTCTGGGTTATTCTCATACTGTTAGCACCTCAATTGAAGTTTCACCTCCCGAGTCTCTCGGAGACATGAACACGCGAAAATAGCCATTCGCGGTGGTACAGGTGTACATACCCAATTCCATACGGTTGGATATATTATTGCGCAACGAAACCATCCCTGAAGCCTGTAATTATTTAGAAAAACAAACACTCGGAGGATTCTCGAATTAAATTCAAAAGTTCATTCGAGTGTAGCTTTACCCGTGTTTTTCCTCCGCTTCGGCTAAAGCAGCCGAAAACAACTGCCGTGTAGTTTACACCTATAATGTACATACACACGGGTGCAAGCGAATCTCGACTGGCAAAGGATTCCCGGTGCGATTAAAAAAAAAGCGAGCAAAGTTCTCTTTCGTTCGGAGCGAGCGAAACAAGGGGTGGTGGGGGTTGTTTAACCGAGTTCAATGAAGTTGATGATTGAACGAGCGCGCACTCGAAGGGCCGCGTTTTACCGAAGATTTACATCGGCGACGCACAATCACGGGGAATAAACGGGCGATTGCGCGATCAAGCAGATTAAGAGGAGGGTCCTGTTTACGGAGTATACGTAGACAGCGATGGTAAAAGGGAAATAAAATCAGCGAGACGACGATACGATAGCAAACGGGAATCGTTGGGGATTGAGTACCAAGTATATGCCAGATTGACGAGCTGGCTCGTGAAATGAAACTCGCTCGGGGACGTGGAACGGGTTGTCGAGGGACGTGCTGGTAAATATATTGTTTCGTCCCTCTTTTGGTGCCGTACGGGGGAAAAACAGCAGTGGTACGAGTAAAACAAATTTACTCCCGTAAAACGGAAAAGAGACCCATAAAAGTGTAAAAAGAATAACATAAAACGTTCCCTTTATCGTGCAGGGTTCGCGTTTTGAATTGTCCATCGCTAAAGTTGCGTGTAAGGACATATTGTTTTGGCAGAACAAGCGAGAGGGATCAGTCTGGAGGAATGAGTTTGTATAGGTGGTGGTTGTGAAATGCATGTGGCAACTCCAGCTACGGTGGAAGCTATACATTCTACTGCGAGAATGAATATTACTGGAAACGTCAGGTGTCCCAATGATTAGGAAGTTTAGGTACGGAAGTCGTTACTATAATGTGTAAGTCACGTCATACCGCACACTCGTTTACTCCTCCCTCTCGTAAGTAGGTATATAACTAGTTATTCATCGAGGAGAGTGGGAGATGAGAGTTGGCGCCAACAGCCGAGCTGCCTTCAACTTTCTCTTGCTCGATGCGACTGTCATAGCAGGTAAACATCATTTTTAGGTATGTGTTTGCTGTTCCGTTTGAATGAATCTGACGAAAAATGATGACATTTTTTATAAATTGAATAATTTTTTCATAACAAACTCTGTTATGTTACACACTGGCCTCAAAAAATACTCTTATCCGTGAAAAAAATCATTGATGACTTTTCAAGATTCTCTGAAATATTTCAAGGTTTTTTTAAAAAATACGAGTCTCTTGTAAACTTTGACGTGTCAATTTATTAATTTCTAAGTACAAGTTAAACATAAAATTTTCGATTGCATATTAAATCATTCTTAACCAATTGAATCGCAACTTACATTATACATTATTAATACTCGAATTGTACATATTTTTAACAATTGATCTATCCGCTCGTAATCGCTGATATTTTAATAGTAAAATTAGTAGAGTCACGTTTTGAAGCGATAAAGTAGCTACGGTATCTACTATTAAAAGGACTTACGTCCTGTGTTTTTTGATTACGTGTGACAGTATTGTGCCTCTCCCTGAATGTATTAAACTTCACAATCACATTTCAATCTCATGGCACACGCATATATATATACAAGAATATTGACGAGTTTACAATCACTTATTGATCTATGTCGCAATAAAAAAAAAAAATCATCCAATTTCTTGAAAAAAATTTTCTACAGCGTTTGGCGATTATACTCTTGTAAGTGTTTTAGCTAATGTACTCATTCGATAATCTTCAGGGAATATTTGCAGCTGCTGATGCTGCTGCGGCTGAATCATCTGAACTGATGGATACAGTTGTTGCTTGAGCTGTTGCAGATGCATCGGCTCCACATTTAATTTGAATCTGCAACTGCTGAAAGAATTTACCAGAATTTTTATAATGTTGTTGTTTAAAAATATATATTTAAAAAATAATTAATGACTAACTGTTATGTTTTTGGCAATTGCAAATATTTATAATTAAAATGGTAAGAAATTAGTTTGCGCGTTTGGAGTCGAATCAAATATTTCATGCAAACTCTTATCGAGTAATCGTTTAATGGCAGTGCATAAAAGACTTCCTGCTGTAAATAACTTTTTTTCCTATTATTTTTGAAAATCAAACTTGCGTTCAACGTTTAGGCTATTCGTTTAATATTAGTTAAAATCTCAGCTAAGTAATACTTACGACGGTATAATATATTAAAAGTTAATTTCATACAGGATATTTTTGTAAAATTAATAAACATTATGTCGCGCAGTAATAAACTAAAGACAGAAGAAATTCTTTAAACTGACATTTACTTTTATTTATCCGCGATATATTTTTAATGGTAATACATCAAGAGAACATCGGTATGTTTGGAGCAAAGAAAATTAAAATTGACTTTAATGCTATTAATGAAAAAAAAAAAAAAAAGGAAAAAAATGCCTGTGTAGAAATTTGAAAGACAAAAAAGTTATGATGAAATATCGTATTACCTGGCGTAATCAGGAGCAAACGAATCGCGGTACAAATCACTGGCTCGAATAACAGCTACTGGGGCTCCGGAGCTCATAAGAGGCGGCACACGCCGCAAAACTACTCCAAGCTGCTGATTTGCCGGAAAGTATGGATGCACCGATGGTCTCCGCTGCATTTCAGGGTAATACATTGGCTGTTGTGGCATCATTGGTTGCTGCATCTGCTGATGGGGAATAAGTGTTTGCTGATGATGATGCGGAAGCAACGGCTCTTGCTGACCGTTAGATGGCTGCTCGACTTGGAGCAATTCCTTATCATCGATATCCGTGGATCGCAGTACTTTACTCGTTTGGAGGAGGTTCAGGGTATCAGGGCAGTTTTCGTAGTCTTTCTTGAACTTTTTTCTACGATTTTGAAACCACACTCGCACCTGTTGCTCCGTTAGTTTCAACTGCTGTGACACTAGAATTCGATGGTAGCGGCTCAAATACTTAGCTCTGCCGAATAACCCTTCGAGCGATGTAACCTGCGCCAATGTATACGACGTCCTGTTTCTCCTCGTTGCACATTGGTCTGAAAATATCAAGTTGTAGGTAGACATTAAAAAATATTTTTTTTTTTTAAATGAAAATTAATTATGCGAGTATGATTTTTACCTTTCGTTTCCTGATCCTGAGGCTTGTGCTCCTCAGCAACATTATCTAACTGTTCCGGATACTGAACCTGCATTTTGTCCTGGACGATATATGTATACTCTTATTTACGTATATTAGGTATTCTAATTCGACAGAGGCACGAGGTCTCAACACAGTTTTCGACGATTTCAAAAACTATTGCAGGTAATATATTTACGAAGGCGATGATAATTTCTTCGTGACAATTCAAAAGCATCAGGTAGAATCGAATGCTCACACTGAACTGATGTGGAACGTACAAGCACACGGCCTTATATACCCTAGTCGTTATTTTCTACTGTGAAAGGGTTGGAAAGTTAAGTAGCTGTTATCTCTCAGAATGAACTTCCCAAGCAATGATGTCACTGTTAAGTAGATCCGTGGAATTGTACTTATTTCCTGAAACTGGCCGTTACTGTATGGACATTACTGTGTGAGTAATTTGTGTAGAAGAATAACAAAAGTGGGTAGTGTTTTTAGTAGTGAAACCAAAATCTGACAAATTTAAAGTTTGTCCAAAAAATGCCCGCTAATAAAAATTTTCGCATTCCAATTTGGACGTTTCGTATTTTATGGAGGTCGAGGACATTAATGTTTTTCGATTATTCTATAATTATTTGCCAGTGCTACAGACTCGCGAATTTATAAATTCGATTCCCAAAAATAAAAATCAAGAGCCGGTAACGCTATAGAACGTCGTGTAATTTTTCGAAGCGTTTGGTCGTCGACTCGGAAGGTGGTGGATTAAAATATAGCTGTTTTGTAAAAAATGTAAGTGCAAAGGCGAAGTTTGATTTTTATTTGGTGCATCGCAATCTCGATTTTTCGATAGTTATATAAGCGCCTGTAACGCTCCTTTTGTCGCAAAGTACCCGTAACTCTTTGTATCTACGTGTAATGTAATGTAACTTTTACAAATGTTAATGATAAGTACACGATTAAATATAAGACCAAAGTCGAGTTTTCAGTGACAGCGCTGTTATCTCGATTACAAGAAGATTTTCTAAAAGCCTGTAACTCTCCTATATAGCTTATTTTGGTTACTCACAATAAGAAAAAAAAAATATTTCAACAATGAAAGACCCTCACTCAAAGGAGTTCGTTTATTTACTTGCGCTGCGACAAAACTATTTATATCATGATTACGCGCGTATTTTTTTTTTTTTTTTTTTTTTTTTTTTTTCAATAAATATTCGTGTATCCCAGCAACTTGTGCTCAGTTTGGACAAATGTGCATAATGAGCTCGAATAAACGAACGTGTTCATACTTTGTAAGATGAACCTAGAATTTACGTCATTTGGTATATGGTTATAAAAGTCATCAATCTCGAGTAACACGCCATAGCTAGTAAACGATCAAATTAATTATATAAAATTATTTCATTGGTTTGTTAACTTTTGAGTTATAATATTGAACTCATGTGGAAAGTGATACCCAGTGAACATCGTCGATGTGATCGAAAGTTGCCATCGCCTGTGGGGCCGTTTTGCGGCCCGAGAATCGTAAGTAGGCTCGAGGGACCGTGAGATAGCCTCGGATGGACGGTCCTTGTGTACCGAACACTGTTTTCCCTACCGGGGGCACACCCGATCCTCAAAAACGCCGGAGGTATAGGAAAATAATTTGTTTTTGTACAAAGCGGGAACCGCTTTATGGTTTCGGGTGAGTGTGACTCCATTATATTCGGTAACACTATATATGCGCATACAGATTATTTTCTTTTTCTGTAAATTTGAAATTAAATTATACAATTATTGTCGCGCTAAGTACAATAGCTATTGTGTGAAGAAATAACTTTTAAAAAATTCTTTGAAATTCATACAACCAAATGTTGGTCAGATGAATTTAAAAAGTGGCACGAGAGAGATAAAAACCTACCTAGGCTGCCTCATATTAATCCAGATAATAAGTGGCAGTAAAAAAAGTCTAAAAAGATAGAATAGACCGTGGCTGGAAAGGCAAACTGATATTGCAAATTTCGCGCCGGTTGACGAGCTTAGCGCTGCTCGTTTGATATTTCTGCGGGAGGTGATCGAGGTACAGCTATATGAACACCTCACGTGTCCGAAAAGACAGCCCCCCCAACAAACAATGTTTTAATCTCCTATCAGCATGCGATTGAGTAACTGTTCTGTCGCATATTTTTTTCGCTTCTCACGAAATTCATTTGGTTGGGGAAAAGCGGTGCGTGCATTCAATGAGACATAGAAAAAGAGGCAGAGAGTAGAGTACGTGAGATTATTGGAAAACTATAAGATTACGTTGGGATACGTTAGGCGCAAAAATCAGAGGTAAAAAGCTGTGTCTCGCGTACAAAGAGTGTTTCTGCATCGTAATTATCGACATGTGATAAATCGAGTACACGTTGGGATATCAAGTGAGTGGGTAGTAGACGAATTTTTAGAATACAAGATCGCACTTGACGAATGAAAAAATTTGAAGAGTTTTGCTTCATAACCGCATTGGTTCCATTAACGAACGATCGGCCGAAACACTCGGAGGGTGTCCAGCAGTAATTTCGAGATGAGGCTTGAAGCAGCACTCTGATCCAGGTTTTCCCGGCTGGATGGAGTTGCAACGACGGTCTTGTAATCACTTAGGCTAAGTAGGGACCGAGCCAACCGATGAGCAATGCAACCACATTCTCGTGCACGCGGTAAGACGCCGGTAGTGGTATAGGAGTGAAAGCTGGAGACATGGCGGCAAGGAGTTTCCAAAAGAAAGATAGAGGAACGCATTAGGTGCCAAGAGCGACGAATTGTTGATTTACGGATCATTCGCTTGGTCTTGTCGAGGGAATTACTTGGAAAGCGGCTTAAATGAGGACACTCAGGACAACTAAAGCTTTCGTTGCACGTATAGGTATACATATTTTTGTCCACTGTACTGTTGCTTTTTCACTTTGGCTTTTAAAGCTGAGGAAAGGTTTATACGAGTGTCCATTTAGTGGGAGTGAGCTAAATATTTAAACAAGGTTTTTTCCGCTCCTCCGACCCTCGGCCGCAAAAACAGGAGAGCTCCTTATCCTTCTTTTCTTCTTGAATTTTTATTATGCTGTTCCGCTACTTTTTTATTCGCGTAAAAGAGGCACAGCACCCAAGAGGGTATCTGTGTACGTGCATATTATGAGACTCTGGACTTACATGCTGGAGAGGGTACATGATTTGGTAAGAATTGCTGGTGAAAGTCGACGAGGCGGGATTTTATCATGCATCAGGCGAATATTTCCACGCACGGCGCAATTATACCAGTAGCAGGTATATAGTCGGGAGCTTGTGTCGGAAATGGGTAGTTCACAGGTGTCCGGATTTATTTCCTCGGCTGTTATCGATTCTTGATGCCGCTGGCTGGAGAAATCCGAGCAATTTTTTTACTCGAGGGATTTTTCAATTTTCCTTCGAGATGATTTTCACCTGATTTTTTTTTTTTTTTTTGATGTTGGAAAGAGAGTCATTCTGAATAGCTATTGTATTAGTGAAAAGATACGATAAAAATGAAATTAAACTTTTTGATTTCGCGTATTCAGTGGAAATTTCTTATTAAAAACGTGGCAATTCAATATCGTTGTTATTTTTTTGTACAATTGATTTTTGTGCCAATAGCAAGAATTTGTATGTTCTCACTCTTTATAGACACAATGCATTAAATGTATCGATTTTACTCGTCTGATGGTGCCAGATGGAAACCGTTTTATTCATTATTATTATTATTTTTTTTTTTTTTGCAACTACTCGTCCCATAGTTTACAAGGGATTTAAAAACTTGAATAGTATAAAATTTTGCTTACTATTTTGCGAAGTGACAAAGTAACGATTACATCTGGTACGAAAACTTTTTAAAATTGCTATTTCACTTTTGCTTGACAAATTTGTTACACTTGACCATAATTATTGTAGTATTTTAACTTTCTTGCATAATTATAATCGTGTACCATCAATTACCACCCAAGATTGTTCTTGTAGTTTTAATTTCAGAGGATAAAACGAACAATATCTATCAGCACTTGACGAATGGCTCTTGAATCATTTTGGCTATTAATTTTTTAAACAATTTTGAACACACCAATAAAAATATTATCATCCCATTGTAACAGTCATGCATCGGTGACTTTTCACTTCATGAAATGTTTGATTTTACATGAAAACTAAAAAGGTAAGCTCAAGCTACGAGGTACTTTTATTTTGCAACAACACGTCAGCAGACCTGAGATAAAATATCGCGCGTACACAAGAAGGTGTACATACAAACACCTGCGTGAGCATGTCGTGACAAAGTATGTATGCAAGATGACGGAGGACAAAAAAAAAGCAAGGCAACCGAAGCTAACTGGTTTTATTTTGTCTGTAAGTATACACTGTACACTAAGATGCCGTATACACCATTACGCTCGCTCCAGTGATCCTGACGAATTACAGTCATGCGGAAGAACGCGAGAACCATCCGGCAAGAGGTATAAAACTTTTCGTGCATTTTCTTGGAGGCTACCAAAAGATGTCGTAGGATAAACATCTTTTTTTCTCTCTACATTGCCCCTTACTACATCCTCTGTTTGTGCCCTTCTTTTCCGTCGATCATCCTATTGTTCCACCCGATGCCCATTATATTCAAAGTCATTATGTACCAATATTTATGACAAACCATCGATTTTAAGAATTTTTTTTTTTTATTAAATGATTCATGTTCGCGTTGCATACTTTATTGCATACACGAGTGTTGAAAGGAATCGATCTCGTTTCACATTTTATTTTGCTTCATCCATTCCCTTCAAAAAAACAATTGCACAAATCCGTATGATATGCACTACTGCTGAAATATTAAAAAAATAAATAAATAAATAAATAAATAATAGAAACGCAGAAGGATAAATAACAAAACAAGAAAAAGAGAGAAAAAGAAAATAATCTGTATGCGCATATATAGTGTTACCGAATATAATGGAGTCACACTCACCCGAAACCATAAAGCGGTTCCCGCTTTGTACAAAAACAAATTATTTTCTTATACCTCCGGCGTTTTTGAGGATCGGGTGTGCCCCCGGTAGGGAAAACAGTGTTCGGTACACAAGGACCGTCCATCCGAGGCTATCTCACGGTCCCTCGAGCCTACTTACGATTCTCGGGCCGCAAAACGGCCCCACAGGCGATGGCAACTTTCGATCACATCGACGATGTTCACTGGGTATCACTTTCCACATGAGTTCAATATTATAACTCAAAAGTTAACAAACCAATGAAATAATTTTATATAATTAATTTGATCGTTTACTAGCTATGGCGTGTTACTCGAGATTGATGACTTTTATAACCATATACCAAATGACGTAAATTCTAGGTTCATCTTACAAAGTATGTACATGTTCGTTTATTCGAGCTCATTATGCACATTTGTCCAAACTGAGCACAAGTTGCTGGGATACACGAATATTTATTGAAAAAAAAAAAAAAAAAAAAAAAAAAAAAAAAAAAAAAAAAAAAAAAAA
>NW_019379519.1:960580-971933 GCF_000648655.2 Copidosoma floridanum | reverse complement strand
AAACAGAACGTCGTATACATTGGCGCAGGTTACATCGCTTGAAGGGTTATTTGGCAGAGCTAAGTATTTGAGCCGCTACCATCGAATTCTAGTGTCACAGCAGTTGAAACTAACGGAGCAACAGGTGCGAGTGTGGTTTCAAAATCGTAGAATAAAGTTTAAGAAAGACTATGAAAACTGCCCTGATACTCTGAACATCCTCGACAAGAGTAAAGTACTGCGATCTACGGATATCGATGATAAAGAATTCCTCCAAGTCGAGCAGCCATCTAACGGTCAGCAAGAGCCGTTTCTTCCGCATCATCATCAGCAAACACTTATTCCCCATCAGCGGATGCAGCAACCAATGATGCCACAACAGTTGATGTATTTCCCTGAAATGCAGCGGAGACCATCCTTTCATCCATACTTTTCGGCAAATCAGAAGCTTGGAGTAGTTTTGCGGTGTGTGCCGACTCAAATGAGCTCCAGAGCCCCAGTAGCTGTTATTCGAGCTAGTGATTTGTACCGCGATTCGTTTGCTTCTGATTACGCCAGGTAATAAAATATTTCATTATAACTTTTTGGTCTTTCAAATTTCTACACTGGCATTTTTTTCTTTTTTCTTTTATTAATAGCATTAGAGTCAATTTTGATAATCTTTGCTTCAAACATATCGATGTTTTCTTGATGCATTACCATTGAAAATACATCGCGAATAAATAAAATAAAATGTCAGCTTAAAGAATTTTTTCTGTCTTTAGTTTATTGCTGCGTGACATAATGTTTTTCAATTTTACAAAAATATCCTGTATAAAATTAACTTTTAATATATTATACCGCCGTAAGTATGACTTAGCCGTGATTTTCACTTATGTTTAACGAATAGCTGTACACGTTGAAAAGCAAGTTTGATTTTTAAAAATAATAAAAAAATGTTATTCACTGCAGGAAGTCTTTTATGCACTGCCGTTAATCGATTACGCGATAAGAGTTTGCATAAAATATTTGATTCGACTCTAAACGCGCAAACTAATTTCTCACCATTTTGATTGCCATTAACTATTTTTTAAATATATATTTTTAAACAACAACATTAGAAAAATTCTGGTTATTTCTTTCAGCAGTTGCACATTGAAATTAAATGTGGAGCCGATGCATCTGCAACAGCTCAAGCAACAACTGTATCCATCAGTTCAGATGATTCAGCCGCAGCAGCATCAGCAGCTGCAAATATTCCCTGAAGATTATCGAATGAGTACATTAGCTAAAACACTTACAAGAGTATAATCGCCAAACGCTGTAGAAAATTTTTTTCAAGAAATTGGATGATTTTTTTTTTTTATTGCGACATAGATCAATAAGTGATTGTAAACTCGTCAATATTCTTGTATATATATATGCGTGTGCCATGAGATTGAAATGTGATTGTGAAGTTTGATACATTCAGGGAGAGGCACAATACTGTCACACGTAATTAAAAAACACAGGACGTAAGTCCTTTTAATAGTAGATACCGTAGCTACTTTATCGCTTCAAAACGTGACTCTACTAATTTTACTATTAAAATATCAGCGATTACGAGCGGATAGATCAATTGTTAAAAATATGTACAATTCGAGTATTAATAATGTATAGTGTAAGTTGCGATTCTATTGGTTAAGAATGATTTAATATGCAATCGAAAATTTTATGTTTAACTTGTACTTAGAAATTAATAAATTGACACGTCAAAGTTTACAAGAGACTCGTATTTTTCAAAAAAAACCTTGAAATATTTCAGAGAACCTTGAAAAGTCATAATAGTAGTTTTCCTACGAGTTTGAAAAGTCTTTGTTTGCGAACCGAGAGGTTTACGTCCCGAGCCGAAGGCGTGGGACTTAACGAGGTTCGTTAAGGAGACTTTTCGAACGAGTTCCGGGAAACTGCTTTTTGCACGAGGAAGTACCAGCCTCCCAAAACCACCCGAGGGCGGAAAATTATTTGTTTCCTAAGAATAAGAAACTTTTTTTGAGGCCAGAGTGTAACATAACAAAAGTTGTTATCAAAAAGTTATTATATTCATAAATTATTCCACTGTCTTTCGTCAGATTTATCTACTTGAAATAGCTAACACATAACTAGAAAATTTTCTCTGCCTTTTTTACCGTTGCTACTCTGTCAGTTCAAAACGCGACTCTACTTCTAAGTTAAAGTAAATGTCAATGTCATGAATATATATGTTTACCAAGTAACATTATGGAATACATGAAAATTTGTTTGAAATCCATTGATCTGTGGGTTTATTTTTAAACGAGAGCTTGGATCTAAGTAGAAAAATAAAGAACAGAAAGAAATCAAACACGACGAAATTAAATTTTTTTTTTTTTAATTTCCGAAAGCTTGCAAATGGAGGTAGCTTTTTTCTTTTGAAGTCTTCAACGTATATATAATACACATATACAGTAGTGCAAACACTGTCGTCCTGCAAATGGAGGCAACAGAATCATTACACAGGAGCAACTCTATTCTCGTTAGAGACGCGCTAGAGAACAAGCTGATCTTCGTGCCCGGCTATCAGATATAGATATATACGTATAGTGTGTCAAGGAGCTTAGCTACAACGTAACGAGCAACCCGGGCTTCCGTAGGGCATACTTGCTCCAATATCGAGCAAAGTGTCACGGCAAAGGTACAGAACGCGCGTGGCCTCAAGGGTATTACAATTCTCAAAGACCAGGCATACCTATACATATATGGATTATACACCTGCTTTGCTCCTTGCATAGGTGTATTGTATACAACCCAAATACGTTTGACGTGATATTAAATTACACGTTCACTTGGAGTGTAAAGTGTGAATAAGATGTTGGTACTAAATTGTCTTTCAATAGTCCAAGTGCTCCCTCTCGATGTCTCACTGGAAAAATTAAAAGGATCGGCCAGAAATTCCACGAACGAATCAATATAACGGCTCCAATTAACGAGCCAGCTCCACGGAGCAACCGATACCCCTGTGCTTATATCTCCAAGAAATCAATGGACCACCTGCAGAAACAGCACTGACAACAAAAGTGTGAGTAGGTATATATACACTTCTCCTCTCGGCTTTCGCTTTTGCGAGCGCTCGATCGGCCACCAAGGGCCGCTCGAGCAGTAGTACATGGCTGCGCACCATCTCGCAAGTGGAACAATTAACGTCCCTCCCATATGTGCAGATACGTACCTCTACAACATAGACGTGCAACACGAGTTGGATCTTACCGGCTCGTACGTTGATGCTAATTGGCTGCTTCGAGCTAACGCATAACCACCTGCTTTGAGAACTCGCATGTATAAGAGGAGTGTATATATCCGCTCTCGAGAGTGAGCCACCGCGTGTAGCATTCAACAGTTCACGTATATATATGTTGTTCGTTGCAATTGTACTTTAATTGCATTGAACACTTGTGATCATCATTTCTCTACCCTACATCAAGCTTCTACGTTTCATGTTGCGCGTAGTCAGGGGTTTGTGATTAAAAAATGGTATTTTATTATCCGTGTTTTAATTCAAGATTAAAAATTAAAAAAAAACAACTCTCTGATGCACGATATACCGACAGAGACAGTTTTTTCAATAAGTTTGCGAGGAATTGAACATTTGTCGGTAAAATTCACATTCTCATCTCACTTAGCCACAACTTTGTGCTATCTAGGAAGAAGCAGAGGCTTACAGGTATAGGTGTACAGCAGCTAAACATTTCCTAAATTACAAGCTGCGACTGCTCGTTAACGCGCACAAAAACAAACGCGGTCTGCCAACAATCGCCTTCGAGATAGTGGCGGTAACTGCACGCGTACATATATATATATATATATATCGGCTTCCCTCCCGTAAACCCATACAGTTTCGAAATAACTTGGAGTCGCGCGGGCAAATTATCTCCAACTGTCGGCTTCTCGTCACTTGGGAAAAGTCTACAACATACATAGTATATCCATTATTTATTTGTGTTTGCATTTGATACCGCAATGAAAATCGTTCGCCCCATTTTTCGCTCACACGAAATTTCGTTTCATATCCCCACAAACGCGCATGGATTGTTATATCACGCGTAGTGTGCACATACATTTATAATAATCATGCATCTGGTTACTTGGACGCTTGTTTATTTTTCATCTACCGCTAGCGTGTTGGCCCGCGTTCACCAACTGACTGTGCACACACATTGTAGGTACGGGTGTGCACAACACACGTGGGAGGAGGTTACAATTTTGGCCGGGGGTTGACCGTGGGAAAAGTGAAAAAAATCAGTAATTCGGTTATTCATCGATTAACAAAACCACTCAACGGCGTATTTCCGCAACTCTCCGGTGTTCGAGCATACCGTGATATCGCCAACGTAGAGGACGGGAGGGTGGTTGGCAGGGGGGGGGTTGACCATTATGAGCAGGCTTGTTCTCGCCGAGATGCGTGCAGCAGCTTTGGGAGGAAAAGCCTGGAGGCTGGGATATATACTAAAAGCTGTAGCTCCGTCGAGGTGAGCTTTAAATCGTGTTCCGCTGCTGTTACGGCCAACGTGCCGGAGATCCACAATACATATACCGAACTATACGACACCTTCCCCTTCTCTCTCTCTCTCTCTCTCTCTCTCTCTCTCTCTCTATACCCTTTGGCTCGAATTGCCACGCTGTTGCTGGTACATGCGACACCAAGTGCGGGCCTAGAGGATACAGCGTGTGTGCATCGACCGGAGGGGTATATATATTCCACAGGCAAAGAATCTGATTTTTCTGGCCTCCTCGTCATCGAGTTTCTTTTTTTCTTCTCTGCCTCCTTCACCCTGAGCTGTAGAGCGGAGACGCTTTTCGGTATTCGATTCGCGAGAGAATTTGACAGCACGTGACGGATGTCTCGGAATAGACTCTGCCCTCATATTTACGAGGTATTGCCGGAGACGTATTTTATGAAATTTCCTGCCACGCTTTCATCCATGCAGGACTTATTGGCAAACTGTGGAACTCGGTGTACTCGTTTCATCGAAAAAAATTATCTCGTCCTTTTGAAAATTCAACCGTCGATTGAAAATTGACGGCTATTTGTTTTTTTCGCCCTGACAAGGACACAAGGTGCGATTTTTAACTCCAACAGCGTAATTACAAGAAATTAAAGAGCTTACAGAAGCGGGAGTCCAAAAACTTGACAATACTCACATAGACCTTTACATTGTACATTATGTATCAGGTTGTTAATTTCTTTTACTTCCAATAACTCAGCAACCCAGTAACCCTTTCGTCCAAAATAGGCACGTCACGGTTCAGTGCACTTTATGCTCTGGTGAAAACTTAAGACCTTCTGATCGAGCTGAATCGTCTAAAAACACGCGCCAACAGACCTAATAAGGCAGTTCTTGCCTAGTTGAGCTTACAAGGGTTAATTAACCTGTGCTGTTGCACGCGACCCACATGAGACAGAGTCGACAAGTAGATGGGCGATAGTCCGCCGATGGCTGCTACGGTATACGTAGGTATACATTTTCCGGAGGTAAAACTACGTGTAAACCGCAGCGTGATAACAGTGAAGCTCGAAAGCTCGTCACCACCGCAATCCTGCAGTCACCCGTCCGACACCTCGTAAAGCTCGCCGAGTACCTACACTGTCGTGGTTTGCGCGCGAGTGGATACCGTGTGTGCCATTCACCTTCTCGTCCCTGTTTGTACAGCTGTACGTACTCCTGTTGTCACGCGCGTAAACGTATGCTACACAGGCACACTGTTAATGATTGTCATAGCGTATTATACGCAGCGGTGATCGGAAACGGATACCGAGATTCTTTATTACTTCTCGTAAAGTCATATGTCATACTTGCCACGGCGTTGGTCTCGTGGCAATTTCGAAACTTGACTCTATTATTTGTGTCCAAAGGTGGATATGGCTTTTCATTTTATTTTTGCGCTCTCTTGATCAATTTAACAAGCACCAAGGGTGTAAACACGAAAGTTAATTTCAATCGATAATTTCGACGTTAAATTAATGCAGCTATGCAATTAGAGAATTTTCCATCGTGCAACGTAATTAAAATCCATTCCCCGTCAAATTCCATAATTTATTGGAATTTTCAAAAATTGCACCCAACCTGCGAAAGTACTAGACGAGCGCGCGTCTGACCAAACGCTGACTCGTACTACTGATGCGATAACATACGTTTCAAGTCACGCGTATTTTTCTCCACAACCTCATCCCTCGCACTGAAGCCTCACAAATATTGTGGAGAAAGAAGACAGTTGTGTCAAGAGAGGAACCAAATATTCTACAGCTCATTATCGGAATAGCGCGAGTGGCAAAAGATAGTACAGATTTGCGTTTTCGCATTGTTCGGGAGGTCCCGGATGCGCACTTGTAAAAAAAAAAAAAAAATCTCGATTCGTTATCGGTTATTGGATTCTTGTCTAGCAGCAAGAAAGTAGGACATCACGTTTCGATTGTTCAATTGATGTATTCCTTTGAGTTATAGTGTATCAATCGGAATAGCGACGAAAATAAAGCTGCCAGCGCTTCTGCGTCTCTTGGGATCAACGTTGATTTTTTTAGCTCCTCTTTCAATGAAACGAAAAAAACCTCGGGATAGAAAATATCTACCCTATTATGGAAACGCAGGTACTATAAATATGTGGTGCTAAAGGATGTTTTTTCATTAAAAAAAAAGAAAAGAAAAAAAGAAAAAAAACACGCAAAAATGTATTAAAAGACCGATCGATTCGAATCCTGAACTTTTATTTCACAGCAGCGTAAACGCCGTGTACGGATCGATGCGTGAAAAGTCGGGGCACCGTGGGACCATCACTTCGACACCGACAAGGTACAGAAACTGTAGAACAACGGAACAGAGGGTAGTCCGGTCGGAAGCACGCGAATTTCCGACGACAAAGGAGGGGAGGATAAGCTGCCCGTCACGCGCCGCAGGTCCACCGACCACTTACTCCCACACCCTCGCTTTGATTTACGGCTATTTGCAAAAGTTTACAAAGCACGATTTATCCGCCGAAGAGTTGTCCCCTCCCCAAAACTCCTATTCCAATCTCTCTGCAGCGAACAAACACGAAAAGTCTGACGTGTCGTCGCCAGCGGCTACCGTCTCGGGTGACACTATAGCTGTCCTGCTCGACAATGACTACTCGTTGTCCTCCTGTTTGCCAGACCAGAAATAAGAGACGGAGACGCGACGGGCATCAATACTCCCAACCCCAGTAGGTATAGCGGTGCGCCAGATTGGGTGCCCCAGCTGCTCGGCACACATCGGGACGGCTTTGCCGCTCGAAGAAATCCTCTGGGCTTGCTGGTGCATGGACAACATTTTTTACTAAAAGACGCTAACCGAACACTAGAAACCGAAGAGGAATCTCCGCGTGTCTCCGATCTTCGTGCTGGTTGGGTTGTTCGACTCGCCCTTAATCCATTTAGTTTGCATTTCGTCAAAAACACCTTTGCCCCGTGGAGTGCTGTGAACAACAATGTAACTCGTCTCAAAATCCAGCCGGCTTGTCGGTCCTTTGGAAACTGCGTCAAACACCTGTCTTCGCTGTCCAGCGCTAAGAGGGGGTCATTGCTCCTATACATGTATACGCATATGTACCTGCAGCTTTGCGTCACCCGGCCATTGTGACTTTGGGAGCTTTTGAATTTACCCATGTACACGGAAAAGCGCGCACGTGGTGCTGGTCCACCTGCTCTTCCTTTTCTGTCGCCACGGCTGAACAATCGCTTCGGCCAGACGGGCAATAATTATTCTCGGGCCGGCATTTGTTCAAAACAACGTCTCTGCAGTGCGTCATTGTCCGCGGCAGGGATGTACCGAGATGCTCGGCCAACTGCGTTTGCGCGTTGTCCGCATTCACGTGCACCGTTGTGCATTTATGTATACGTACGTTCGTATATTAATTTATGGTGCAAACTCTCGATTCGCACGTATGACGGAGCTGCATGTCCCCGCCGTGGAATGTAGTGTAGGCTACTGGTATACGCAGTTCACATGTCCCAGCTCAGTTGTATATTTACGTTGTTTTTTTTTTTTTAAACGTAAAATTTGATGTACCGCCTCACCTTGCCATGAGCTTGTTAAATACATTAATTTCTCCATTTCATTTTAAATCAGACTTGTAAGGGTGTAGGTACGAGTGGTGTAGCCGAGCCGCACTCGCGGAGCTTTTCTAAACAGGTATGCAGCATCATTGCTCCGTGTACAGCAACCAAAGTGATGGCTCCTCCTCACGCGAGTGCTCTCCTGCATTACTCACCCTGTACACACCACCTATACCACCCACATACAGAGCACGAGAGCAAACACGGAGCCGGAAAATGCTTTTCCCTTTCGCCGAGTTCTTTGTTTTCTTCTTATCTCTCACCACTTTTTTTTTTTTATTAGCCAGGTGATGTATGGCGTGCAGCGCAGTGGGAGCGTGGATTTTTTATGGATAAGCCCTCGCTTGCCCTGCTGCCCGGCGAATGTTCGAGGGAGCTGAGAGAAAAGACGCAGGCCTGCACTTGCCTCGCTCCGTAGCACTCTTAGCCCCCCCACTGTTCGGGAGGGGTACGGATTTGGTGGGAATTTTTTTTTTTCCTAGACAAGACTGACGAGTCAGTTGATACGAAAATTGTTGTGGTTAACGTAGCAAAAATCCCTCCAGGCTCGATAACCTTTGGCTGTAAACGAGATTTGTATCCTTTGGCGCGTGATTGGGTTTGGTTTACAGGTTCAGCGGCACTCGCGGGAAATCAAGCCCTCGCGTTTTATAATGGACCCGAACAGTCGTCTATAGCTTCGGGCCGAGCGCAGGGGTAGGTTACTCTCCAGCGGCGACTGATGTTCGTATTTCTTGCGTTGTGAGAGGGCGTTCACGACGTTTTGATGAATTTATCTTTTTTTTTTTTTCCAGATCTCTTTTCCCTTTTTTTGACGCGAGAACGTTAACAAAGTTACGCCGGAGAGCCGGGAGTTTATTAATCGATTGTACGCGCCGTAAATTGATTTTGGATTGATTTCTTGCGTTGTTGATTTTTTCTTTACGGTACGGAGAATCGATCGCGGCATGCTCGGGTGATAGACGGGGGGAGGAAATTGAACCGGAAAAGATATCTTTTGTAAAAGAAATTCATACAGATGGGAACTTTCTTCCATTAGGGAGGGGTGTAAAAAATTATTTTTCCCCCAAGAGTCGGAAAGTTTCGAAAAGTCGTATAAAAAATGCTGAATCCACGCGAATCGCTGCAGGTGAAAAATGACTTTACAAGTTTACGCCACCGACGATTTATTAAATTCCACCGCGTTCTCGAATCGATTGTACACGTTTTTCGTGATTCATATGGGGCTTTGATTTTTTTTTTTTTCAAAATCAAATTTCTCTCGGCTCACGTTATCCAAATTTTTTTACGGTAAAACTCAAGCCTTTCGCCTTATTAATGATGAAATTGTCTTAATTTTCAATAAATTTTTTCATCTAGTTGAAAAATAATGATTTTCGAGCTCCGTAGTTTGCGGTGTATATAAAACCTAGTTTTAAGCTTCAAAGTTGAAAGTGTAACACTCACCCCGAATACACAAATGCACGTATATGTATGGGATGGAAACGTTTGAAATATTTTGCATTCGGTTAACTTGAAACACAAAAGCAGGAGGCCTCAACTTTAATCGACAAACCCTCTCTAAGCACCGCAATTCTCTAGCGCTCCTTTAATTTGTCAATCCACCGCGACTTGCTCCTATCGATTCAAGGTCCGCTTCCTGAAACCCGGAGACTTAAACCGCCGAGTCGGATCGAAGCAGGGCTGGGGGATGTTGGCGAACCACAAATAACGGACTACAGGGCAGGAGTTCAGAACCAGGACGAGTCTTGTATCGCTCGGACCCTGTTTGGTCGGCTGATCCCCGATCTCCTTTGCTGACCGCGGTTCCCCCGCACGCACCATTGAACACACCCCTAACGCGCAAAAAACTTGCTTCGACACGGTGCTGCCTCCGTTTGGCAGATGTATCAAATTCACATAAGAGGGTGTCTACGCTGGCCAAAATTTTACCGTCCAATCTACATACAAAACAGCCAATGCTTTTGGCTTCGCGAGCGATAGCTCGGTTTTTAATTCAACGAATTCTCCCCCGGCGATGCGAACACTCGGTTTCCATTTTTCACGTTCACGCGTGTTTTTTTTTTTTTTTTTTTATCGTCATTTTTATTTTCCAAGTCATTAGCTTCCAAACGTATGCGTGCATGGTTCGAGCACCGAAGGCGCAGCTTTCCGGCAAATTAACGCTTTCAAACAACCGTGGAAAAAAGCTTTCGTCAAAGTTCGGAACAAAGCCGGCAAAACGGGCGACAGGGAGGGGGTGGTTTATCTTTTTTTAAAATTCCCCCCTTGTTCGGGAAACAATTTGAATTTTAAATTGAAAAATCCCCCGCGCGCATATTCATGCCCGAAGAGGTGGGGGCTCGCAGACGGTGTACATGCACGTGCATTATAAAAAAAATATACCACTACGGGTTGTGTAAACATTTTCCTGTAGGAAAAAAAAAAACGCCGGGGCAGCAACGATCCCCCCCACCCAAATTGGACGGAACTGGTATTAAAATTAATTCACGACCCCCAGGAGAACACGGTAAGCGTGACGTTGTCGCATTAACGTACAGTAGGACCGATCGGCGCGTGATTTGTTGGCTGGCGTGCCGGTAAGTGCATTCATTATATATATATATATATATATATATATATATATATATATATATATATATGCATTTCCGTGNTAAACAAATGAATTTAAAAAAAAAAAAAAAAAAAAAAATACGCACGTAATCATGATATAAATAGTTTTGTCGCAGCGCAAGTAAATAAATGAACTCCTTTGAGTGAGGGTCTTTCATTGTTGAAATATTTTTTTTTCTTATTGTGAGTAACCAAAATAAGCTATATAGGAGAGTTACAGGCTTTTAGGAAATCTTCTTGTAATTGAGATAACAGCGCTGTCACTGAAAACTCGACTTTGGTCTTATATTTATATCGTGTACTTATCATTAACATTTGTAAAAGTTACATTACATTACCCGTAGATACAAAGAGTTACGGGTACTTTGCGACAAAAGGAGCGTTACAGGCGCTTATATAACTATCGAAAAATCGAGATTGCATACATTTAATGCATTGTGTCTATAAAGAGTGAGAACATACAAATTCTTGCTATTGGCACAAAAATCAATTGTACAAAAAAATAACAACGATATTGAATTGCCACGTTTTTAATAAGAAATTTCCACTGAATACGCGAAATCAAAAAGTTTAATTTCATTTTTATCGTATCTTTTCACTAATACAATAGCTATTCAGAATGACTCTCTTTCCAACATCAAAAAAAAAAAAAAAAAAATC